>OZ024811.1:18873704-19241204 GCA_964017045.1 Omphiscola glabra
CTTAAAAATATACCTTGAATCACATGAAATCGGAGTTAATGTTGGAGCGTTTTAGTATTTCTAATGACCTTAACTGCAGGAAGACATGCATTTTTTCAACTTTGAACTTTCTTAACTCTTAAGCCTCTTGAACATACATACACACCCACACACCAGTGTGGCCTACACTAACCTCCAGCTCCAGCGGATTTGGACATTAGAAGGAATGAAAATGAAAGTCATTGTAAGACGTTTAACCATTACATGATAGAGAAATGATACAAATCCAGCAGCCTTTCTGTTTAATTTGTGTTTTAACTTCTTACATTCCAATCAGGCAAATATTTCTTTAAAAAATCGTATTACTTTTATACAATGCTATATGCTGTATTCTTTATTCTCAAAGTAAAACAAAATTCAAACAAAAAATAAAAATAAATACTAAATAAATAATCTATCACTGGACACCATTTGTGGGATCAACACATCTTGACCGTCATGTTGTGGGGTCGGACACTGGATTCCATGAGGTGGATCAACACATCTTGACCGTCATGTTGTGGGGTCGGACACTGGATTCCATTTGGTGGATCAACACATCTTGACCGTCATGTTGTGGGGTCGGACACTGGATTCCATGAGGTGGATCAACACATCTTGACCGTCATGTTGTGGGGTCGGACACTGGATTCCATGAGGTGGATCAACACATCTTGACCGTCATGTTGTGGGGTCGGACACTGGATTCCATTTGGTGGATCAACACATCTTGACCGTCAAGTTATGGGGTCGGACCCTGGATTCCAATTGGTCGATCAACACATCTTGACCGTCAAGTTTTGGGGTCGGAAACCGGATTCCATGAGGTGGATCAACACATCTTGACCGTCAAGTTGTGGGGACTGTTAATAACAGTTTTCTTAAACCTGTCAAACGTATTCTTTTCTAAAACAAAAATTTAAGTGTTACCCAAATTCTCTAACGTTTAATAAATAAAAACATTTTTTTAAAAATAAATTTTTTGTAGCTATCAAGTGGCATACATGAAACATTATAGCAACTTGGTTGGTTTTTTTTAATCAATACTCTATCTTAATAGCTTCGTTATTCGTTGCTGGGTTATTTTTCATTTAGCCATTATATCAACTTTGTTTCTAAAGATCTTGTATTTTACTCATTCAATTTGTTGTTGAATATTGCATTGATTACGCAACGTTATAAACAATTTATTTTTCTATAAACCATCAAGGGATGAAACTTTTAAAAGGCGCATTACTTCTTGCAGCTGACCAGCATTTCCCGAAGACCACTTCTTTCGAAATGTCAAAACTTAGGAGAAAGATATCGCTTCACATAATTTAGAAAACTGTCTGGACAATCCAAGAGGAAATATTCAACCAACAAGGAAATATCACTTTACAGCACATCACCAACGTCCACAAACGTGACCCATGTAAAATTTCGTAAACTGATCGGCAATCGTCGGGTGTCTGTCGCTGTTTTCCGCCGCAATGGTCATCGGCCAGGTGAACATAAACATTACCCGGTCGCCCAGGTCACGGAAAATCTTCCTCTGCACCTCCAAGAGGAAATAGCTTATCTTTGGCTTATTTCTGATCCCTTTGTCAAACGACGTGAACGCCGATTGGTAGACGAGCACCACGTGAGGATTTCTGGCCATTAGCCGTTCGATGGCCTTGCGTATCAGGCGCAGTCGGTGCTCGGCGATGGACAAGTGAAAAGGAACCAGGTGAAGGAGGTGGTGCAGATGGACGAGGTACTTGCCGTCTGCTGGGATGGCGTCAAGCTGTGACACGGTCGAGTACAGGACGTGGTTGGGCAGGTCTTCACCCTGAAATCATAAGATTAAAATAACAATGTTAATAGCTTTGATTATACATTGTTCTGTCATCGTCTGATTGAACCGAGTCTATTAATTAATACAAGAAACTTTATTAAAGGCTTAAAAATTTACATATTTAGATGTTTTAAGGAATCCCAAAATAATTAGTATTTTGTTACTTGTTTTGAAAGCTATCTCCTAGAAAAGTGCATCCGGAAAAATACTTCAAATTATAAATTTTTTTTTTCATAAAAGTGAAACACTGAACCCAATGAGCAATGGGGTGCCTGCATTTATCAAACAACTTTTGGTTCCTCCTTTTCATTCTTTTTTTTTTTATTGAAGATTTGGGGCATAAATAATTGAATATAAATAGAACATTTGTGTAAAATCAACAACGTTCACATTGTCCCCCAACAACTTTATAAAAGTCTCAAATGCTGTCGGCTCCGTTGGTGGAGGGTGGGGGAGGGGAAGGTTTGGTACAAGAAGGTTGCGGGGATAGAAACCCACTGAACAATATTATGTTTCCTGGAAAAGTATTACATTTTCTTATGTTTTCCTGGAAAGGTATTACATTTTCTGATTTTTCCTGGAAAGGTATTACATTTTCTGATGTTTCCTGGAAAGGTATTACATTTTCTTCTGTTTCCTGGAAAGGTATTACATTTTCTTTTATGTTTCCTGGAAAGGTATTACATTTTCTTATGTTTCCTGGAAAAGTGTTACATTTTCTTATGTTTCCTGGAAAGGTATTACATTTTCTGATGTTTCCTGGAAAGGTATTACATTTTCTGATGTTTCCTGGAAAGGTATTACATTTTCTGATGTTTCCTGGAAAGGTATTACATTTTCTGATGTTTCCTGGAAAGATATTACATTTTCTGATGTTTCCTGGAAAGGTATTACATTTTCTTATGTTTCCTGGAAAGTTATTCACTTTTCTAATGTTTCCTGGAAAGGTATTACATTTTTTTTATGTTTCCTGGCAAAAATAATACATTAGATGTGATCACAATGTTTACCATAGATCCATAGAATGGCATTTTGGGTGGGTAATACTTGATGGACAGTCCGAGGCTGTCTACGTCACACCACCACGGGGCGTGCCAGATCATCTGTCGGAAGAGATTAAGACTTTAGCGTAATACGTTGTTTGAGCAAAGGATTCTTCAGTACACAAATTCATTTGTAAACAAGAAATATGTAATCGTACGGAGATTCCTCAGTGACATGAAGACATTTCCCATTTTAAATCCTTTATATAAGCATCGCCTTTGTTCGTGGCTGGTCGGCTCGCCAAAATTTTCGGAGGGCTAATTTTGACCCACTTCCCGATCGAGCTGAAACTTCAGCCCAACGTTTCTGATCCCTTTGTCAAACGACGTGAACGCCGATTGGTAGACGAGCACCATGTGAGGATTTCTGGCCATTAGCCGTTCGATGGCCTTGCGTATCAGGGCAATCTAACAAGCTTGACCCTGAATATTCAGCCCAATATCCTTACACAAGCTTACAAAAATCAGGTTTTCTGTCTTTAAAGGAGACAAATTGGGAAATATTTCAAATGTATTTGGTATTATTTTATTTTATTTCGTTTTTCTGAAATAGTTGGTGAAAAAAACCTGCGTTTTAAAAGTGGATGGGTCTTAGAATATTAATATAGTTCAGGGGTTGACAAACTTTGCAGTTTTGAGCGGGGGGTGGGGGGGGACTAATTAGGATTCGTATAAATTGCTTTGCTGTAGGTTATGCTCATTGCAACGATGTTCATGTGATTGGATTGTGAGCGGCTAATGTGCCTGTGATTGGATTGTAAACAACGAATGTGCTTGTGATTGGATTGTGAGCAACCAATGTGTATGTGATTGGATATTGGATTGTGATATAATTAGTTGTTAAAAGATATCATCGTTAGAATAAATACTTAAAGTATAGACAATAATGTGTTTTGTTAAAAAAAACAAAAGCACCAAGTACTTTATTCTTTCATTGTAATGAATGTTCTACAGTATTGTAGAGAACCTTGCTCGTCTCTGCTCTCTAATTAATTTGCGACCTTGTACACTCTGTCTCTCGTGTGCACCAATATGACAAAACAATGATGATTATAGTCTTTGAACATTTATTTGTCTTATCCTTTGTTTTCTCTTTCTCTCGCTCTCTCTGTCGCACTCCACTTCGACTGTCACGGTCCTTCTCTAACTCCCGTCCGTCCACCTGCCTGCCCTTTTTTTTTTTTTTTTTTTTTTTTTTTTTTTTCCACCTGCCTGCCCGGCTGAGTTCTCCCCGGCTGAGTTCTTAAGTCCCGTCCACTGTCCCTTTTATAAGTCCCAAGTTTCCTGGGCCCCAATCCCCTTCTTATGTAACACACCGCGTAATAGGTCATCCATCCCGTCGCGGGCAATCTAACAAGCTTGACCCTTGTTTGATCAGTTGGTCTTAGGTCATAAAACCAACGCCGTCATTCCGTCTCGGCCAATCTGACACGGTTGATCCTTTTTAGTCTGTACCGATCTGGGACTCCCCCACCACCCTTTACGGGTCGACTATTGTCTGGACACTCCACATGTCGACTATTGTCTGGACATCTTAGCACTCCACGGGTCGACTATTGTCTGGACACTCCACAGTATTAGGCTAAAATGCCTTTTTATTTTAATCTTTACATAATAACAGTGGCCTAGTGACGTAGGCTCTCATTTTAATGCATTTTCTATTGTTAGGCTAATTTATATATATTTTTTTTAATTTGAAAGGAAAAAATGGATCTCTTGAACAAAGGAAAACGATCTGAATGGTTTAGTCTATTTTAATTCCACAATATAATTAATCAGGATATGGCAAGCTTTGTCGATAATGCTGATGCACTGGGTGCACAAAAACGGAATAATTATTATAGGCCAACGTACTATTAAAACTACTATGGCTACTTACAGTGAAGATTTAATGTGAACATATTTATCAGGTTCATAAAATGGGAGAAAATCTAGGACGATAAACTCTTTTTCAAATGTATTGGTTTTCTGGAAACATATGTTGTCATATTTCATAACCGATATTTTGTTTATTTGTAAACAATGTGGTATTTTATTTTTTTTTAAGCATGTTAATAGTATTCATCTCCACCTGAATGATTTGTTGATAATGTTAGTTTATCTCTCATGACACACTTGACTTATTTTGCTCATTTTATGTTAATTGAAATGAAAAACAAATCATATTGTCTATAAATTATGAGTGTATTTTTAAAAGTGGAAAAATTAATACAAGTAATAAAATAAGTCTTGAGACCTAAGTTACAATCTTTATATTGTAACTTAGGTCTCAATACTTATTTTTCTCTTCTATCTTTTTAACTGTGATCTAATAATTGGTATCAAATATGAAGCATCATTCTATTCCAATTCCCATGACGTATATTATGTAATTATTTCTATATCCTACTTTGAAGTACCAGCCGGGTGGTAAAGGTACCTAATAAGGGAGGGGGAAAGAATGGAAACAAAATAAGAATATTTGGGAATTAAAAACGATGTCTCATATATACGCTCAGCCATATGGCTTTTACATATGGGTCCAACATATGGCTCGTGCATATGAGTCATACATATGGGTCGTACATATGCGTCGTACATATGTGTCGTACATACGGGTCGTACATAATATGAGTCGTAAATAGGGGTCGTACATATAAATCGTACATATGGGTCGTACATTTTGGTCGTACCTTTGTCTTTTTTATCTTTTCCGTACATCCAACCATTTTGGTGATAATATGCATCTGTCTTATTGAGTTTGAGTCCCCGATAATAATCATCTGTTGATCAGGAGCACAACAATACGACGGTAAATCTGACATACATAATTATTTACAACCGATAAATCTGCCCAACAAAATGTAAATACATTGATAAGAAAAGAAATGGAAGAGATGGAAGCTCTAGCAGTGGGGATGGGATGGAGTGCTTGTTACATAATGCTACACCAGAAAGCTCTTGTAAACATCTCAACACGTGACATCAACTTATTGCTGGTCACGTTCAAAATATAAAAAGAAAACTGTGTGTTCAATAGTCTTAGATCAAATTTGGTTAAGAAGAATTCCCCAAAAAAAAATGCAGAAAAAAACGCTGTAGAATTATATCAATTTTTTTTTTAATGTATGTGTATATTATGAGATGAATTGGGGGAAAAAGTTGACATTCCTTATGTTGGACGTTGAACTATTGCAGTGGTAGAACTAGGTTTAAAATGTGTGCTTTACTCTTGCACAAAAAATTAATAAAATAAAAGTTTTCCGACAATTCATTAACAGAAAAAAAATACTTCTCGGGGCAAAACTCCCTCTACGCATCCACAGCCTACGAACCAATTAACTAGTGACGGTCGTTAAATTTTGATGATGCCGGTATGGATTGGTCGATGATGATTTGGGCTGTTTGCTTATGTTGTGGGGTTTTCCAATATGCTGGAGGAGTTCGATTATGTTTTGGCATGGTAAATGATGCTTGGGGCAGGAGGTAAATTATCCTAGCGGCAAGACTTAACTGATGAGAGTAAGTTTATGATGGTATGAAATATTTTGATGGGGATAATGATTATGCAGATAAATCTAGATTATTCTGGGATATAGATTATCCTGTGTGTTACATTGCGTCCGGATGTTAGATTTTGCTGGGCAAGTTAGATTATGAAGGTTGGATTAGATTATCCTCTGGGGGGGGGGGTAGATTTTCTTAATGGTTACATAATTGTGTTGGAGTCAATTGCTGTGGGAGTAAGATTTCCTTAGATGGGTGTGTACGTTTTACCCAAAGAGCTAAATCTATATTTATATTACTGGAGGTTTTGAACTCATCAGATGTATTCAGCTTGTTACAAATAGTTGGTTTTTTAACAGACATTGTAGTTTCCCTATAAATATTCTCAATTTAATTCTAAATAAACAAATTATATCTTTAAAATTCCTAAGAAAAATAAGTATATCACCTGGGTATTATTTAAACAGGTCCTCAGGAACTCTTTGTCGACCTGAGGGAGTTGACAGGCCAGTGACCTCCAGGTTTTATTGTAAAAGAATCCGGAAGAGTTGACATCATCAAAGGTTAACGAAAGGTTTCTTTTGTTGCAGGGAAGATCAGGTTGTGGGATAACATGTGTGTCGTTTTCTGCTAAATGGACAACTGAATTTATGGTTAATTTGATCTTATCGAGGACTGTAATTTTTAATTTTTATTTAATATAATTTACATGTTTGAAAAATAAATATTTGACACAATAAATGACATAACTATTCCAGCATATAAAGTTAAAGCCATTTTTTTAAATATTTATTTAATTGTTAAATTAAGTCTATGCTTAGAATGTACAATTTAAATTATTTCTTTGTATATAAAAATTGATAAAATCTTAATTTAAAGATATATTTTCTTCAAACAAAATTGTGTATACTAAATAAGTGATAGCTTTCAATCAATACTATCTTTACATGTGGCTACTATCTCGCAAAAGTAAACTAGAGTAGCCAACAGTTCGCGAGACTTTGAATTAAACAAGAACAATATATATATGTATATATATATATATATATATATATATATATATATATATATATATATATATGTATATATATACATAAATGTAAATACATTCCCAATAAGACAAACATACCTGGTAGCACATTGATGGTTATCTGGTTGGGAATCATGAACGGTCTTTTACTGTAAATATTTTTTAAAAATTATCTTATACTTATTCTGGCTCGGTAATACAGCATTCTTATTTTGAAGGAAACAACAACAAACAAAAAAAAGATGCTCTTAATACAGTATTTTGACGACTGAACATTTGTATCAAATCTACCACATTTTCCTTATTATATAAAGTTTCAAAGTTGTAGTTTGAGCAACTAGGTCAAACTAAATAGTTTTATCAACACGTTCATGGTGAAAGTTTGAGGGAAAAAAATATTGAAAAAAAAAGTTTTAGCGATGTCGATGTCATTAAATGACAGACAAGGACGTGGCATGGAACTAAACAGAAGATTGTGTCAAGGAGATCGACTCACGTTTCTGACATTACAATCAATTCTTCCTCAGCCTCGGTCAGTGGGTAATAACTAGGGATATTCAGTTTCTTCGAAGACACAAAGTCAGAGCACTATATGGGATAAAGCATAAAAGGTGAGAATTTAAAAAAAAAAAAACAATATTACACTGTCTTTTATCTTTAACTTGATTGGCTAGAAAGCAGAATTACATTTTTATACTAGTTAATTGCATAACAACGTTGTAAGTTTCTTCAATATGTATAAGTATTCGTTGTATATTGTTGGTATATTGTTGTATATTGTTGGTATATTAGATGATTGATGGTTGTGGTTGTTTTAAATAGTTTTTTTTTTTCAATTTTGAATTATTTTTTTTTTTTAAAGCAGCAAGTTCCTTACGTTAAGGAGATCCTTTTTGACCGGCTCCCCACAGTACCAAGGAAAGCCGTTCACGTCCGTTAGGTTGCACACTTCCGGCTCAGGGAATCCTGGGAGAAACGGAAGCGGGGAACACGGGGTCGTCTCCGAACCTGCGTTGTTTTTAAATTTTGCGGTAAACCAGTGGGAGGTTGTGAATAACCGCTGTAGAATTATGTTAATAATTTTGCATAAAATTGTATGTACATATCATTTTATGATATGAAATAAAAGGATTTATTCCGGCACCAAAGACAGGAACATGTTATAATTTCAGAGAAATATTAATAGATTTTAGGGTTTAAGACATGGGGAAGCTTGAAATATTATTTTAAAAAATAAGAAATAGTTCCTTGAAAAATTAGACTCGACATATCCAAGTAAATTTTCAACTCACTAAACTAGAATAATACCGTGTAACACATCAGAGTCGACGTGATACATCACAATAGCCCCCACGACATGTCACCTGTGCACACGTTACAATTAGACTGGGACACATTAACTATGAAAGTGCCCAGCACTCCAGGATTTACGCCATAATCATCTACCACCATTACAAGACAACTTAGAAGTACTCTTTTAAAGAGTTAGAATTGTGATTACCGCGACATTGTAGCTTAAATTAATAAGCATTAAGTCTACGTCTTAGCCGGTTTATTTCTGAAGTCTTCTCTAATATGTGATGGACATTTTGCAGAATTGTAACAGCTTTTCTCAAGCGAGACAGAGTTGGGCCTAAAGTATTTTCGACCGGACAGATTGTCATGCCTATAATTTTTTTTTTTTTTTTAAATTTAATTGCAAATAATTATTTGCATAAATCTGGTGTCCATACTCTTCGTTCTCTCTATCCCCATCCTTGATTGGAAAAACACACAAACAAAGAACATGTATTTTTTTCTGCTGTTAATTTATGTGATGTGAGAGCACTCTTTAATTATCCACTGATTTTGATTCATATATGCAGACTTCGTCCTCTCTCACTGGTGCGACGTCACTTACTTGAATGTACATATTTATCCTGAACAGCTCCCTGTGGTGTGAGATGGTGGCCCTGACTTGAACGCTCCCGCTCCAGGGCAAGATGGTGGTCGCCGTGTAGCTGCCGTCTTTGTTGTCTACGACGTCAGCCGCGATTGACGCCCCAAGATCATTCGTGACCAGCCAGACCCACACGCTGTCTCCGCCTTTTTTTTTCAGTGTTGATGTGGACGTAGAATAAGAGAGCGACCTTGTCAATTAGATCGAGACGGTTTGAAAAAAATGACAAAGCCAATTTGAGGTTTTTTTTAAATGATTATTAATTTTCTGTGTAACGAAGTGTATTTTATTTAATATCTGGTTTTCAGTCCCTTGTTGTTGTTCATGTAACAAGCCAAATCTTAAAACTTGTTCAATTTTCAAAACCATATATAATGGAATGGCAGGCCCCCTGTTTTCATAGTGGATAGTTTATTTTCAATAAACACATGTTAAGGCCCCTAAAATATATGAGGACCACTGTGACAGCAGGGTCCTCCCGGCGGCTCTGCAAAGAAGGAAAAGAAAATGGCCCAACACTGGGCGAGAGACAAAAAGTATGAGTAAGTTGTCATGATTGAGAAAGAACAGCTCAGAAACGAGATGGATTCAAAGATTTTTCAATCGGTGTCTGCATTTTTGCAGGCATCCGTCCTTAGCAATGTAACCATGGTGTAGACTTCGAATAACGAAATCCACAAGGCCTGTGATTATTTTTTTAGTATTACAAGCTGGTTCCCTACGTGGCAAATTGCCTCCCTCCAAGCCGCTGGATAACCCAAGGCAATGTAATATGGATGATACATCTTGGATCCAGTGGCATCGCATGAGTTTTCGGAAAGTTTGAATAGTGTCAATGTTATCCGCTGACGGGACTACATCTCCGGGACTGAAATCAGGTTTCCTTCTCTTAGATGGGTTGCCATACAAGGTTAACGGATCCCGGGTTGCCATACAAGGTTAACGGATCCCGGGTTGCCATACAAGGTCAACGGATCCCGGGTTGCCATACAAGGTTAACGGATCACAGGTTACCATACAAGGTTAACGAGTCCCTTCCCTCGGATGCTGGTGTTTTGTGGTGTTTTTTTTTTTTGTGTTTTTTTGTGTGCTTTACTGTTCTTTGGGGTGATTGAAATAAGCATTATGTTGGGGAAAATAAAATTCGAACTTTATTTCAAGAAAATTCACACATTAAATCATTCATTATTTTGTGTGTTAAATAAAGCTTCGCACAATCAACATGGTCCCGTGCACCTTGTATATTACGTGTCATCAACATGGTCCCATGCACCTTGTATATTACGTGTCATCAACATGGTCCCATGCACCTTGTATATTACGTGTCATCAACATGGTCCCATGCACCTTGTATATTACGTGTCATCAACATGGTCCCATGCACCTTGTATATTACGTGTCCTCAACATTGTCCCATGCACCTTGTATATTACGTGTCATCAACATGGTCCCGTGCACCTTGTATATTACGTGTCATCAACATGGTCCCATGCACCTTGAATCTCAAGTATCATTTCTCAAAAGTAGGTCAAGAATATTCTTTAAAGAGTGCCCCCCAAAAAAAACCTTACCGCTTGTCTTTCTTTCTCCGCGCCCGTTGAACAGCAGCACCTTAAATTTAACCTCTGACCCCAAAGTCAGTGAACCGTCACTGGTGTCGGTCAGCAGGTCTAGGATTGACCCGTCGGCCGAAGCAATATCTGACAAGTCGTAGAGAGGCGGTAGCGATAGATATTCCCGTTCCCATGGATACTGCTCAGAACGAGGTGCGGGTGCCATGAGCTCCGTGTGATTGAAAGCACAGCATCTGATTGGAGAATTTATTATACCAAATTGTAAAAAAAATTAGTTAATTAATGTTATTAATGAAACTGTGTAGCTTGTAGAAAAAAAAAAACTCTGAGAGTCTTGGCGTCGGAGTGGGAAGCGGGGAATCCTACGGTAATCGAACCCGATAACACTGAACAATGAAAGTATCGGACAAATGATACCCCCAGCAAGAAAACATCGAAAAGTAAAATAAATAAATAATTGCAAGATAAATAGAGAATACAATGAAACCTCGGGCTTAATTCTATTTGACATAATGCTTCATTCTCTAGGGCTGAGATTCACTCTTTTAGAGCCCTGGCAATCACTTTGGCGGCTTGCCCCATCTGATGGGCGTCGCCGTATATCAGTTCTTCAAGGCAGGCTTCTAGGTTACGACCCTCGGCCCCCCCCCCCCACACCTCCATCGGGGCAAGCGATCACCAAGTGTCTATTTGATACAAAATGGCTTTATTTCTGTTGATGTATGTTACACGTGTCATCTAAATGTCCGCACAACTAGCATTTGTGTTACAGTACTTTTAACTTGACATCGGTCACAACCCTCATTTTAGCATAATATACATGAGCAATGATAATAAGATACCGTGTCACTTAATCAAATGAAAAGGCATTGCTAAATTTTATAATGCTAAAGGCCTTATTCAGACTATTTTTCTTGTTATGGGACACAACTAAAGGTCGTAATAAAATAAAAAATAGTTGCCCGCAAATTAAAAGGAATACAAGTTTAAATATAAGAAACACAAAGACTTATGTACTAAACCACAGACTAATAGTCGACACACTATCAGACTAAACTGTCCCGTTAATGCCCCCCAACCCCACCCCTAACTCAACCTCCACCCCCACACACGCACACAGGCCCTCGTAAGAATATAGGATCCATTGTATCGTCCCACTCAAAGAAGCTCTAAGTTGTATCTTACTGGAATCTCAGCTGACTATAGGATTCATTGCATCGCCCCACTCAAAGAAGCTCTAAGTTGTATCTTACTGGAATCTCAGCTGACTTCCAACTCTGCATTCACGCACAGGACAACATTAACGTATTTAAACACTTAAACTATACCGAGGCTCATTATGAAACGGCATATCAGCGGTTCTAAAAACCTTTGGGTTGGGACACCTTTGTGGGGATCACTACTACATGATGAACTTTATTAAAGGGTCGGGGCATTAGGAAAATTGAGAACGCCTGGCGTATATGACTTTAGTTACGCTTCACTTCACCTGAAAGAATTCAGGAGCTCTTTCTATCAACAAGAATTAGGCGGTATTATGATACCTTTTAGTAAAATAAAATGTAATAAACTCCTGCCATACTCTGATGCAAGGTTCATCCTTTTGAAATCCTCGTCAGCTGTCCAGGAACCTTTAGTGACCGATCTCCAGTAACTTGAAGAGCTGTCGTGAACATCTTTGCATTCGCTATATTGGGAAACCGACACCTTTTTACATCTGAAATATAAATAGATAGGTTAGCTGGTTGGCTGTGGGGGGGGGGGGGGGGGGAGTTGGATTGGCTTTGGAGTTGGCTTTGTGATTGACTGTGAGTTTGGCTGTGTGTTTGGCTGTGTGTTTGGCTCTGGGTTTAGCTGTGTGTTTGGCTGTGGGTTTGGCTGTGTGTTTGGCTGTGTGTTTTGCTGTGTGTTTGGCTGTGTGTTTGGCTGTGAGTTTGGCTGTGTGTTTGGCTGTGTGTTTGGCTGTGTGTTTGGCTGTGTGTTTGGCTGTGTGTTTGGCTGTGTGTTTGGCTGTGTGTTTGGCTGTGTGTTTGGCTGTGTGTTTGGCTGTGTGTTTGGCTGTGTGTTTGGCTGTGTGTTTGGCTGTGTGTTTGGCTGTGTGTTTGGCTCTGTGTTTGGCTCTGTGTTTGGTTCTGTGTTTGGCTCTGTGTTTGGCTCTGTGTTTGGCTCTGTGTTTGGCTCTGTGTTTGGCTGTGTGTTTGGCTGTGTGTTTGGCTGTGTGTTTGGCTCTGTGTTTGGCTGTGTGTTTGGCTCTGTGTTTGGCTCTGTGTTTGGCTCTGTGTTTGGCTCTGTGTTTGGCTCTGTGTTTGCTCTGTGTTTGGCTCTGTGTTTTGCTCTGTGTTTGGCTCTGTGTTTGGCTCTGGGTTTATCTGAGTGGATGGCTATGTGTGCGGTTCCCTTTGGAGCTGGCTCTGCTGTTGTCAGTGTGGATGGCTGTGTGGTTTTACTTTGTGCCTGACTGTGAGTTAGGCTTTGTGGTTGGCTCTGGGTTTAGCTGGGTGGGTGGTTGTGTGATTTGGCCGCGCTCTTACTTGTGTGGTTGGCTGTGTGGTTGGCTGTGTGGTTGGCTGTGTGGTTGGCTGTGTGGTTGGCTGTGTGGTTGGCTGTGTGGTTGGCTGTGTGGTTGGCTGTGTGGTTGGCTGTGTGGTTGGCTGTGTGGTTGGCTGTGTGGTTGGCTGTGTGGTTGGCTGTGTGGTTGGCTGTGTGGTTGGCTGTGTTCCTCTTTTTTAAATAATAAAAGTCTTCATAGATTTTTTTTTTTAAATATCATGTTAATTTGATTTTTATTTACCAATCTACTTCATGTCTAATGTACTGATTACTAATCTATCAAATCGTATACATACCTTATTTTAAATGCCACAAATAATCTATGTTACTCCTACGATGGCTTTCAAGTGTTTGGTGGAGTAAAAAAATTATTATGTATATGTAAGCGTATCATGCTTACTTTTTATGACAGACATTAGAGTTTCTAGCAACAATACTGTAAAACTTAATTCAAAAGTTAAAAACCAAGAAGATTGTCTGAAACACTTTGTATTTGATAATCTCTTGCTTGAAGTGGCGTGGAACTATCGGGAGAGAGCGTGGTCCACCACGATCTTAAACATTATTTTTTTTACAGCAGGGGTGGTATTTTTCGGTGTACTAAGCTTTCTGTTTTTACTGTAAGGGGGCGTCAAAAATATTGGCACCCTTTCAGGCGGCACTTACCACTCCCTTTATGTTTTTCTAGTCTACCATGTTTATTTGTTAGGACAATTTACGGTAAGTTACAATCCTGTGTACAATATTTTTTTTTTTTTTTTTTTTTTTTTTTCGTTTCCATGCAATGACAACAACATGATAAATCAACATCAAAGTAACGTTTTTACTTTGGTGTGTGAAATAAACTAAGTAATCTCGTTATATTGATCGGACATACCTCTTTGGCTTAAGAAAAGTAGAGGTAATGGATAATCCTATGAACTATCCACTTAAGCTGGTATTTATACCACAGCCACAAACCAACCTGTTAAACTTGTCCTCAATCTCTGCATGTGTTATACCAGTGCCAGCCAAGGACGGCCAATTAGCCGTATAGGAACTGTTTCTTGAGAGAAATATGGGCATAAATTCATGTACCCTCTGGGACTCTGAAAGCATTTTAACAATGTATTTTCAAAAGGATAATGATATGTATTTAACATTTAAAATCAGAAAATTGGCTAATGCGAAGAGATAGCATCCACGGCCAATGCGAAGAGATAGCACAGTGACTTTGGGGTTCAGGTTAGGTTTAGGTATAGATTTAGGGTTCAGGTAAGGTTTAGGGATACATTTAGGAAACGTTTTTTAATTATTTTGAAACGTTTTATTCTTAATAATTCTACGGGTCACGGCAATCACGTTGGCGGCCATGGTAAAAAACGTGGATGCTATCTCTTCGCATTTAACAGAAAATTAATTCAACAATTAATTGTATATCCAAAGAATAACAATGATGATTTAAACTGCTATTGAATTATTATTTTTTTGTTTACAAGGCTAATATTACTGTGAAATAACCTAGATAATCAAACCACAGGATTTCACTGTTTCAAAGGTTTGAATCCACCAACTGGCTTAGATGGAATCATTCAATAAGAAATTATCAATAAGATAAGATTATTTTTTTTTTAATTCGTATTTTGAGATGCCAACAACGTCCTTTAAGTAAATATATACATTAGGAAATTGTGAAAATGTATGAATGTCTCTAATGCTGTTTTCAAGAAGCGCACGAAATAAAATTTCAAGAAGCTTGCACCGAACGAGGTTGATATAACGGGGTTTAATTTAATGCATGTTTTGTCAAATAACTTTGTTTGCTGGTAAGTTGACGCATTGACTACCCGCATTGTCTACCCGCATTTACTACACGCATTGGCTACATGCATTGGCTACACGCATTGACTACACTATTGTTTTGTAGACTATTTCTCGTTTGGATTGTTGTAGTCTGGGTTTGTGACTCTTGATAGGGAGAACGTTTTTTTGTTGTTGTTTTTTTTTGTGTTACGTAGAATGATAACGGAGGATGATCTTCTTTTTAGAATTTCTTTTCTGGAGGATTTCAGTCCACTCCCTAGTCACAGGCCGGCAGTTTTCTGGAGGATTTCAATCCACTCCCTAGTCACAGACCGGCAGTTTTCTGGAGGATTTCAATCCACTCCCTAGTCACAGGCCTGCAGTTTTCTTGATGATTTCAATCCACTCCCTAGTCACAGACCGGCAGTTTTCTGGAGGATTTCAATCCACTCCCTAGTCACAGACCGGCAGTTTTCTGGAGGATTTCAATCCACTCCCTAGTCACAGGCCAGCAGTTTTCTGGAGGATTTCAATCCACTCCCTAGTCACAGACCGGCAGTTTTCTGGAGGATTTCAATCCACTCCCTAGTCACAGACCGGCAGTTTTCTGGAGGATTTCAATCTACTCCCTAGTCACAGGCCGGCAGTTTTCTGGAGGATTTCAACCAACTACCTAGTCACAGACCAGCAGTTTTCTGGAGGATTTCAATCTACTCCAGAGACACAGACCGGCAGTTTTCCTACCCATTACAGTTTAACTTTTTTATATATATTTTATAATATATTTCAAACGAATATACTTAAGACCAGTAGCATTGCTTTGTTGCCGTATTTCTGTGCATACAAGATTTCAATCTTTTTAACGCATTGTTTAACAAACGAGTCAAATCTTAAAACATGTAAAGTTTAATGTTAATTAACATTATATAAAAAGTGTTCACTTTTTTAGATTAATTCATTGTATACTGTAGTTTGTTTTACATTCCAACACCGACTTATTGTCGCGAATAAAAAGGGTGAAACCTACAGACTATTCTTTATCCATAATTTGACTTTATAAAAATTGTCGATACATTTTTAAAAAAAATATGTTGATATCTAAATTAGAGAACACAAGTAAAAGGGGGGGGGGGGCAGATTTTCGGTTGGGACGGTGCGAGTGCAAAGAGCCTTAGCTCAGGAGAGAATATGGGGCATATGTCATCGGGCGCCAAACTAATGGAGGCACCCAATGGGATTTTATTGTATTAATGGATAAAAATAATAGGTTTCAGAGTTGGGGAATGGGAGTGAAAATGTATCTTGCCCCCCCCCCTTTTCCGGGCACCAAGCACTTATGCAAGTGGCGTAGAAAGAGGGGTTGGGGAATAGTTGATCTGTACAGATCTTTATATTGAACTTCTTGAAATTTGCAGAGTTTTATCTTGAGTGGTACACTGAGGAAAATGTTAACGCGGCTAACGTGGTGCTAACATTAAGCACGCCGTCTGGCAGTGAATATATCGGAACCAGAATCGGTGAACACGGTAAGCAATACTGCCTATTTTAATGGCAGAAATCGATGACACCAATGGCCTTTCAATAACCAGAAAATGTGGTGATTATTAAAACATCAAGAGGTGCATTTTGGAGTATACATGATTGAAATGTTTTTATATATTTTTTTTTTTCAGAGGAAATAATTTTTTCAAGCGTCGGGGTAGGCATTGTATATATTTTTTCGAATGGATTATCATCTAAAACATGAAATTTTAAAAATGCGCTCAAATAGCTGGGTAAGATGTTGATTATTCTGATATTAAAAAGAGAAAAGTCGTTGAAGATTTAATAAGTATGGGCTACATATTTTTTTTGAAAAGTTCATTTTACTCTGTTGTTCTCGAAACTGTTACAAAATTAGAAACACATTTGATTTAATTATAATTAATGAGCCATCCACTATGTGTATGCAAACGTTACATTTCATAATTTTTGTTTTAAAATTTATTTATTTTTTTTAAAAAAAATTTGTTAAATTTTATCTAACTGATTATACATGGATGAGATCGAGTAAAAAATAAAATGTATGCTAAAACCAAATTTTTTTAAAGCAAGATGCTGTCATACATTTTACACTTAACACTTATCTCTACTTGAACAGTTATGATTTTATGATAAAATATAATTTGAAAATAGATTGAAAATGTTTAATACTCAGCAACAGCTATATTCATTTTATAGAACTTTATATACATGTAAATGTAGTTAAATGCAGTGTTATTAGAGTCTTTCAACAAATGAAGCTGCGAAATATTTATTTTTTTTAAATACAGATATATGCTAACAACAAAAACTAAGATTTTAGCTTATGATCGTCGAATTTCCAAAACAATACGATATTTATAATCGCATACTGTAAGCTTTTAACAAGATTAACCTGGATGATGTTGTTCCTCAATATATATCGATCTAAGTGATATTTTATATTTGACTTTATTTGTAATCGATGAAAGGCACACATTTCTATTATTTTTTGAAAATGCTATTAAAAAAAAATAAAAAAAATTCAATAAAAGAATTCTATTTTATTACACATCACATTTTCCCCCGTTGAAGTAATTGACACGCTTGGGGGGGAGGGGGGGGAGAAAGAAAGAAACCCTTATTCTAACGCAGCCAACGTAACACATGAAAAACGCCATAATTTTCAACATTATATTGAAGAGCTGTCATTTTGGGCTTGTGCCCTTCTGATCGATGTCACTGTATACAATTTTCTTGCGCTTTCTATGTGTACAGTCACTTCCTTTCCATTCTTCTTTACTTTTTTTCCGTCTGGTATTTGCGCCAACTCCTATTTGTTTCTCTTTTTTTTAGGTAGAATATATGTATATATATTATGTAAATTTGATTTATACTTATTTAAATGTTTTGTTGCTGTACTGATGAAGGCATGTGCCGAAACGTCTACTAATGTATTATGTAAAATTATTATTAAAACCTAACATATATTTGTTATACTGACACAGATTGTCCGTGTCTAATTAATATGTGTATAAAGTGTTGGTGCTGTTGGTTATTTTATATTTGGTGGATATTGAGGTATTAGTAACAGAATAAACGGAAGTACCGGGGATTTTTAGCAGCAGGCCATTTTTTTCCCATTGACTGTCATTCCCTTTAACAAGTTTTTAAAATGGAAATGAACAAATCCTCACTTACCACTTGGGTTGGAGACTATATGGAAGTGAAACGTGTCGTAATACCTGTTGAAAAGAACAGGAAAGAATCATCTAAAACTGTTAACTTGAAAATTATGGAGTCAACGAGATGAGTTTACGACTGGCACTCCTGATTGATGGAATAATTCACCAACTCTGATGGATTGCTTTTGATCTGTTTCTAAAACGTCATAAAGTTCCTTACGTATCATTTCAAAGATTTAAAAAAAAATTAATTAAATGCTATTCTTTTCTTATGTTTTATTCGGTCTTCTAACGCTATGGTCCTAGTAGAGCCATATAACAGAGCCATATCACAGAGCCATTTCACAGAGCCATATCACAGAGCCATTTCACTTAGCCATATCACATAGCCCTATTACAGAGCCATATCAGATTAGAAAACCATAGCACAGAGCCGTGTTAGAGAGTCATAAGACAGAGCCATAACACAGAGCCATATCTATTACATTAAGTTCTAGAGCTCTCCTCGAGAAAAGTTATTGTAGTCGTCTCATCCAGTGAACTTGTATCAGTGATTAAATAAGGTGAATGTTTCTATAATGGGAATATGGGGAATAAATGCAAACGGAACTATTGGTGTGTAAAAGTTACTCTAACGTGGTGTAGTAAAAACACTTTGCTAGAACATCCCCCACCCCTATTTTTGTTTTAGTTTGAGTAACTCAAAGTTTTTTTTTGTCCTCGGCCGAACACACTGAGCGCGCTGAATCTTGCCTCAAGACACCACGCAAGATGATAACCCTCTCGACGGAGGTCTGCCATGGTATAACGTAATTGACTTCTTTCTAATCTCATCACGAATGCAAACTACTTGTGCGAGAAGAGGAGCCTGCAGATATCTAGCGATATCTGTAGTTTTACTTAAAAATATATGTACACACCAACAAACATTTATTTATTTCTTATTTTCTGTGATGACGGTGTGGACTTCCAAGGATGATTTCTACAAGGCCTGGGATTATTATATCCGCTGGATAACTCACGGGAACACGTGTGGATGTTACAGCTTGGAATCAGTGTCTTCACAAGAGTAGTGGGTATGTTTCATTGTGCCAATGTTATCCGGGTTTGAATTCAGAGCTTCCTTCTCTTAGATGAATTGCCGTCCAATGTTGACGAGTTTCATCCACCCGGGGTGCTTGTTATGCTTTCGCTTGAGTCAAGTACCTAACACCATATACATACATATACTTAATAACCACCCATAGCTGGTATGATACTATTGAAATGACACTTTAACTTCGTTACAAAAGTTCGGATCACTCAATTTCTCTTTTAAGAACAGCGGATGCAGATACTCGATTATGCCATGCACTGACAATAGATTGTGTGAATCAATGCTGTCACGTTCATTCAATAGGAAAGGTGCTTCAAAATTATCATGTAATTTACAATGGATAGAGATAACCCAATACTATACAACTATTCAAATATCTATCGTAACGCAATACCGTTAAAGAAATATTTTTATGTTATTAAATTCAAAAAAAAAAAGAATATAACCAATGTTTTCAAGTCTACTAAAAATATATTGTCAGCTTATTAAAACCACCGAAAAATATATTGTCAGCTTATTAAAACCACCGAAAAATATATTGTCAGCTTATTAAAACCACCGAAAAATATATTGTCAGCTTATTAAAACCACCGAAAAATATATTGTCAGCTTATTAAAACCACCGAAAAATATATTGTCAGCTTATTAAAACCACCGAAAAATATATTGTCAGCTTATTAAAACCACCGAAAAATATATTATCAGCTAATAACAACCACCGAAAAGTATGTTATCAGCTAATAATAACCATCAAAATATGTTATTAGCTTATAATAGCAACAACATATGTTATCAGCTCATAATAATCACCCAAAATATGTTATCATAATAATAACCACAAAGGTATGTTATCGGCCCATTATAACAACTAAAAATATGTCATCAGCTTATAACAGCCCCCGGAATTGGTTATCACCTTATAATAATCATCAAAATATGATATCAGCTAATAATAACCACCAAAAAATATGTTACGAGCTAATTATAACAACAACAACAAATATGTTATTATCTTATAATAGCCACCAAAAATATGTTTTCAGCTTAAAATAACCACAACCTAAAAATGTGTTTTGTCAGCAAATAATATTCACCAAAAATTCTGATGTTAATCAATAATATATTGATTGTATTCCCTTTACAACCTGAGGGGAAAAAATTAATAAAAATATATACCTGTATGAAAATGTTCATGTCTTTTAATAATAAGAACAAACAAATCCCACCTGTACAAGAAGAGAGTCAACACGGCAGATGTGACTATAACCAGCATGTACAGTCTTTTCTCCAATGCACGCATTATTTGCCCTGTGTAGAGGAAAAGAGTGGAACAAATGTGTGTTTTTTTTTTTTAATTTATTTTTTTTGTTTAAAGTAAAGCATGATGAATATAGCATAGTGAACTTATACGGTCGATCAATAACTTAAACGAGAAATAAGCAAATAATGCGCCGTGTGCTCTACTCAGCAGGGAGCTTGACGGTATTGGGGTCCCCAGTGTCAGTTGCACGTTAGAAGTATCAGCTTTCACTACACGGCACAGTGAGTAGAGTATGCATGGAAAAGGCAAACAAGATGAATATCATTTTTTTTTCGAAACGGTAGAAAAATCCATTGCTCGTTAGTATTTTGGAATGGCCTGAGTTGATGTTTCTCCCTTCCGGAATCTTTAACACAGGATGACACGTCTTCCATATAGGCTATATTGAAAGTGCCACGATCAATCCGACCCCCGAAAAAGAAGACCTTTGTAAAATATTCTTTGGTCCGAAAGAATATACTCGTTGTCTAGGCCTTGCTGGTACATAAAATTACTCCACAATAATTGTCTCCCTCTCTCTGGTATAAAGAGACAACGCGGTTCAGAGTACACTGTAATACTTTATTACATAATCTCGAATCCACTTGGACATCGGTGAATGTATACATGTGAAAGAACTCGATATTGACAGGCTTGCACTCAAACTTCAGCTATCAAACGTCCATCCATTTGAGAGCGAATACAATACCTCAGCTCTCGAAACAAGTTATCTCTCGCAGTCACGATCGTTCACTCTCCAGCTTTGTGAACATATTAGCCTCTCTCTCGAACATAATAATCTCTCTCTCTCGAACATAATAATCTCTGACTTGAAAATAATAATCTCTGTCTCAAGAACATATTATTTTCTCCCTCTCGAACATAATAATCTCTCTCTCTCGAACATAATAATCTCTCTCGAACATAATCATCTCTCTCTCGAACATAATAATCTCTCTCTCTCGAGCATAATAATCATTCTCTCGAACATAATAATCTCTCTCTCTCTCGAACATAATAATCTCTCTCTCTCTCGAACTTAATAATCTCTCTCTCTCGAACATAATAATCTCTCTCTCTCGGACATAATAATCTCTCTCTCTCTCGAACATAATAATCTCTCTCTCTCTCTCGAACTTAATAATCTCTCTCTCTCGAACATAATAATCTCTCTCTCTCGGACATAATAATCTATCTCTTTCGAACATAATAAATCTCTCTCTCGAACATAATAATCTCTCTCACTCGAACTTAATAATCTCTCTCTCTCGAACATAATAATCTCTCCCTCTCGAACTTAATAATCTCTCTCTCTCTAACATAATGATCTCTCTCTCATGAACATAATAATCTCTCTCTCTCTCGAACATAATAATCTCTCTCTCGAACATAATAATCTCTCTCTCTCTCGAACATAATGATCTCTCTCTCATGAACATAATAATCTCTCTCTCTCGAACATAATAATCTCCCTCTCTCTCGAACATAATAATCTCTCTCTCGAACATAATAATCTCTCTCTCGAACATAATAATCTCTCTCTCTCGAACTTAATAATCTCTCTCTCGAACATAATAATCTCTCTCTCTGTCTCGAACATAATAATCTCTCTCTCTCGAACATAATAATCTCTCTCTCGAACATAATAATCTCTCTCTCGAACATAATAATCTCTCTCTCGAACATAATAATCTCTCTCTCTCTCTCGAACATAATGATCTCTCTCTCATGAACATAATAATATCTCTCTCTCTCGAACATAATAATCTCTCTCTCTCGAACATAATAATCTCTCTCTCTCGAACATAATGATCTCTCTCTCATGAACATACTAATCTCTCTCTCTCTCGAACATAATAATCTCCCTCTCTCTCGAACATAATAATCTCTCTCTCGAACATAATAATCTCTCTCTCTCGAACTTAATAATATATCTCTCTCTAACATAATAATCTCTCTCTCTCTCTAATATAATAATATCTCTCTCTCTCGAACATAATAATCTCTCTCTCGAACATAATAATCTCTCTCTCTCTAACATAATTATCTCTCTCTCTCAGACATAATAATCTCTCTCTCTCGGACATAATAATCTCTCTCTCTCTCTCTTCACAAACAGTTAACCCCCGTTTTTACATACTTTAAACATCTCACAAGTCATTCACCCATCCGTGACATGACAAACGTTCACCCCGCTCACATAACGCATTTCTCCCAAATCAACCCACACACTCTGCCACTGATTCCACGACCTTGACAACCTTCTCATCGGCCCTTGTCAACAAAAAAAACCGATAAAACTGAACAATGAAATTATCAAGAAAAACAAAAAAAGTAAAAAAAATCCTCCTGGGGTTTGGAGGTAGTTTAATTTATTTGTTTTTAGATGTGTACGTTTCTGTAATTGCTAAATTTTTTTTTTTAAATGTAAAGCGCAGTTAGCGTAGCCCTGGGATGGGGTACTGTGCTATATAAAACCACCTAAATAATAAGAATATGAACTGAGTTTATTTCTGATGATTCGTGTTATAATATGTCATTTAAATGTCCTCAGATCTTGAATTTGTGTTACATTATTTCAATTTGATATATGTCACAACACACCTCAACAGCATAATAATTGACATGAGTCAAGTTAATAAGAAACCGGTACACTTAAGCAAAGGAAATGGCAAAGTCTGAATGAGGCCTCAGTGGCGTAGCGAGCTTAACTCGCGCCCGGGGCACAATACCTTTTCAGCGCCCCCAATACCTTTTTAGCGCCCCCCCCCCTATTCGAAAACCATACAATATTATAGTAAAATATATCATTTGGCGCCCCTTTGTGATTAGCGCCTGCGTGGCATGATGCCCCTCTTGCCCCCCCCTCACTACGCCACTGTGAGGCCTTAAGCTGTGTAAAAATGTATCTATTTTCCTTGTTTTGCGACACAACTGAAGGACGATGTGTCAAAAATCTTGAATGCAAAATGTAAAGGAATAACATTTATAATAAAAGAAACAAAGACTTATTGATGGAGTTAACGTACCAAATCGTGTTACTCCGATGCAAGGTTTATCCGCTTAAAATCCTCATCTGCTGTCAACGACGAATAAACGATAACGTTTAAAAAAGGTTTCTACTTTTCTTTTACTTCCATCTTCATCACATGTAGCCACTTTGCCGTAATGACATGTGTCCAGTAACGTCAAGAGCTGGCGTTAACATCCCGGCATTCTCTATCTCGGGAAACAAACACTTTTTTTTTTTACATCTAAAATATAAATATAAAGGTTAACTAAATGCCTGATTTGCTTCGGGGGTTGACGGTTTGGATGACTGTGAGTTTGGTTGTGTGTTTGGCTCTGGCTTTAGCCGAGTGGATGGCTGTGTGGTGGTTGGCTTTAGAGTTGGCTCTGCTGTTGTCAGCGAGTTTGGGCTGTGGGATTCGCGATGTGTTTGACTGTGGGTTAGGCTGTGGGGTTGGCTTTGGGTTTAGCGGAGTGGGTGGCTGCTCGTTTGGGGATGCGCTTGCTTTTGGGGTTGGCCGCGTTCCTCTTACTAAATAATAAATTCTTTATAGTTTTATTTTTAAATATCACGTTAATTCGATTTTAATATACCGATCTACTTCATGTCTAATGTGCTGATCAGTGATGTATCATATTATCTACATAGCAAGAGGAATGTCTTGAACAAGCAGGTGTTTGATAATTCCTTATGTAACAGCCATGCTTGCAGTGGCGTTGTACTTTAGGGGAAGAGGATGTTTCACCCATTGCTTCACTTTTTTTTTTTAACTTGGAAGTGTTATATTTTCGGCGTACTAGAGGTTTATTTTTCCTGTAGCAAAAAACCTAGGTACTCCACTGCATTTTTGTGTTTTATTTTTCCTTCGTTTATTTGTTAAGAAATTATATCGCAAGTTTGTGTTGATGTCTTGAGTACATTGTTAGCATCCTGTTACAGTTTAAATGCATTGGCATTGGTGTGGTGAAAGAACCATTATCGTTAAATTGATTGGCCATACCTCTTAGGACGTATGAAAAGTAGAGGTGAGAGATAATCCTAAAATCTTCCAACCTAAGCAGTGTATCAACCAGAGCCATTAACCCACCAGTTAAACTTGTCCTCAATCTCTACATGTCTTTTACCTGTGCCAGCCAGGTACGCCCATGCACATGTAGAGCGGACTCCGTCATGGAAGATATGCGTATTGCAGAGCAAGGTGTGCAGGCACTCCTTAAAACCAATAAATCCTGCAAGACATATGGTCCTTACAACATCAAACCACGAGTGCTCAAAGAATTGGGAAATAGAAATCGATATCTCTCTGACATTCGCTTCCAGTCATCGCCATGTACAGGCAATTTTCCAACCGACTGGAATACAGCGCATGTCACTCTAATCTACAAAACAAGCGGCTCATTACCACCCTGCCAACTACCACCCCGTATCCCTCACCAGCGTGGCATGCAAACTGGTGGAGCTCATAATCGTAAAGGCAACAATAAAGCATCTTGAAAGCTACAATATCCTGAATGACTGTCAGCATGGCTTCCGAGTCATTAGAGGATGTGAGACCCAACTCTTTTAATTTGTAGAAGACTTGACGAACAATTTGGATAACAGCAATCAAACAGATGTGCTAGTGATGGAGTCCTCAAATGCATTAAACCATGTCAATCACAGTTTGCGGAAACAAAAACTTCAGAGATATGGGACCCAAGGCACTTTTTGTGGACTACTTTCGTTGTCTCGGGGTCACGGATGTTACGGCCTTCTTACACTTGAACGAAACCTGCAGTAGTTTGGTTTACTGCACGGTCAGTAGACTCCACGTGATCAAGGGATTACAACACTATCCCAGGATATAAATCACAAACTCAATGATGAAAATACAACAGTACTTGAATATTTATTTACACAGACGAACTAAAATTCATGAAAACTTCCACTGCTCAAACATCACTACAATGGCACTGATCTTACTCTCGACTATATACACTAACTCGCTTCTCTACTCAACTAACTACTGGCTCAAAGAACTCCAATCCTCTCAACTAATTTATCAACTCCTCTCAACTAACAACTCACAACTAACGATCATTTCACACACTGCCTTTTATATCTTTACACACAGAACACCCAGCATACACTAAAGCTCAACACGAACCAGCTTCACGATCTGATCTCACAGTCAACAACTCACAAAACACTCTCACGGTCAACAACTCCCCCGACCAAACATGCATGACAATCCAGTTCACAAAAGCACTATCGAAACATAGATATCTAGCTTCCTCAATGAACGATGTCAGGTAGACGGCTAAAACATTTGTCGGCGTTACGTCAGGGGTCTCGCAGGGTACGGTTACAGCCCCATGTTTCTTCCTAGCACATATCAATGACCTGTCCGAAAAGCTAACATCCCAAGCAAGACTGTTCGTAGATGTAACGGTGGTTTATAATACGATCGCTTACGGTTCTAACTAGGACCAGCTACAACAGGACCTCCATCAGTTAGCCGTGTGTGAAATGAGCTGGGACATGGAATTTCATCGAACAAGTTCAAGACCCCTTCAATCAACAGAAGAAGATCCCATCTAACCACCCTTACGAATTGCATTATCATATTCTTGAACTAGTTTCCTGCGAAATCTCCTTTCATGTTACCATTTAAAAGACCGCTCAGCTGGGACGTGCACATTAGGAATGTGTGCAATGAGGCAAAATATACCCTATGGTTACTAAAGCGAAATCTGAAGATAGGCAACTTCAGCGTAAAAGAAAAAGCCTATAAAACCTTTGACCCACTGCTTTTAGAGTATGCATCTTCAGTCTGGGACCCATTCGCCCATAAGAGCTTCGACAGGTTAAAGGCCGTTCAGAGAGAGGCAACACGTTTTTCGTCCTGAAAAGCCACAGTAACACCTCACTTATTGACAACACATGTACAACACTTGGCTGGTCCCCATCGAAGTGAAGTAAAACGACTATCCTGGCTCTCAGTGATGTAAAAGATAAAAAAATGTGCTGGTTCATTGCTCCATCGTTAAACAGAAACTCGTCCCTCTCCCCTTATATAACGACGGGGCCATGACAAGCAATTCCAGCTCATGAAGCCAAGAACACAGTACAGGAACTGCTCATTCCTGCCATAGACAATTATGGACTGGAACAAGCTTCCAAAAGGAACAGAGGTGACAACAATTGACACATTTGAGTCTATTGCCTCAGGCCTTCCAACCCACAGTATTTAATACCATTGCTGATTAGCCCAAAGTCAGTGAGTCATATTACGCAAAATAAGTACTATCTCGTCTCCAAAATTTTAAATAGAAACGACCACAAGTTGTCTGCGGATTTAACAATTAGTGCGTTTGTAAAGTGTACTAACACACCAAACCAAATAAATTTGTAAAATGAAGTGATCTAGTCTTATAGAACATTGTAATCCCACGTCATGTATGTCATGTTCTCATTTACCCGTTATACCTTTTCTCCGCCTCCTCCTCTTTTCCACCAATCGCAGTCGACTTACTTTTTATCTCTTCTTTTCCATCTTTTGCCGAAATTAAACCGAAAGTTAACTTTACTGTGTCAGCCGAAACAAAAAACTACGTCAAAAGGGATAAAATGGAAACTTTCGTCGCCAAACCCGAAACCAATGCCGAAATTCGTTTGGTCACTAATTTAAGTACACATTCTTTCGAGAACCCCTCGCCTGGTGCATACGACCCTGTCCGCAAAATCCCATACATCAGCCACACTCAGTTTCCCTTAGTCAATTCATAATTTATTTATGAGATCTTATATTTAATTCAACCTACCTAATGACACTATTAACAATATTCTTTCAAAAGTGGTGATCGTTAGAAAAGGCTGTTTCTTCAGAAATTAACAACACATCGAGTAAAACAATCGGTATTATTAACAGTTTTTTTTTTAATTTACTGACGGCTGAACAAATATAAGTTCTGTGATCGACAGTAGACGCTCCACACCCTTTCTGATACCACTATCAACGCCTACGCTAAAAAAAAGCAGGTTAGAACGCTATACGTGCACCGAACAGTGTTCGATCTACAGATCATGTGCTAGTATTCATGTTATAATTGACCTACAAAATGTGTTGTCTTGCATTTGGATTGATGTCATTATACACATTAAATAACTTATGAGATGTGATAGTGACACTTAACCTTCTCTTACTATATAGACTATGGAGAATTGATTATAATAATATATAAAACAGATATTTCATTATCAGGTAGAATCAAAATACCATTGAATACATTAAAACATTAATTAGATTATAAGTTGAATACAAATTAGAGCTTCACGAAGAAGTGATAAAGCTAGAAAAGGAGTTTCAGGAGACTGAGTAAAGGAATTTGTAGAAGAGAAAGTCAGAGAAAGGAAAGAGAAGGCTCAAAAAAGAAGAGAAAGAAGAGAGCGATGAAAGAGCTGCAAAAAGAACAGTTGAAAGAGAAACTAAAGGTAGATACTCGGCGACAGCATATTCACACAGTGACAGAGTTTATATCATAAAAGGTAGCGCAAAAAAAAACAACAACTTAGCCTGCCTATGATAGCGCTAACACTAGGCACGCCGCTTGGCAGTGTTTTGAAAGTTGACATTTGTCACTTTCGGCCTAGTTTCGGTTTCGTCCGATACAGAAAAGTTAACGTTCGGTATAATTTCGATCTCGGCCGAAAGTGTTTGAGACTTTCGGCCATCTGGCCCAACGTGACTGAGGTTTTCGGTCATCTACCAGAAGTCAGACTGTCTGTCTATCTCTAGGCTCACGATCCGATATTCCTTACTGATCGACGTATTGCTGTCATCGTCTGTTATACGATTAATACTCTGCGAAAAATGCTTACAGCTGTGTGATAACCAATTTGTCATATGCTTCCAACAAATTAAATTTCAATTTGGCCTAGGCAAATGTAAAACAGTATTGTGGAAGAAAAACTAATGGAATGGTAATATGTATACCATTATTTTTGGTTTATATTTTTTTTAAATTTGGAACCCTAGGTTAATTCAATTCTTTCATTTTGTGTATTCGTGTTGATGTATAATTATCATGCCCATCAATATTGTCAATGGCAAAGGTGAATAACATTGTATAATCCCATGGAATTGTAATAATTCCATTGTTATTTTGTTTTTCATTTTTTTTTTAATTAAGGAAACTTAGGTTTTTTAATTCATTCACTTATTGAAATTCATTATAATCATGCTCATTTACATTGTTATTGACGAAATAACACACGTGTACATGTATCTCGAGTTCGTATTATAATTAAGTAGTATGCCTACTGCAGACCTGTTTACTTTTATGATTTTGGTGACAATTGAGATGTCTTTTGCGATTCTCCGTCTAGACCCGTCAGAACAGCAATTTTAAGAGACCCGATTAAAAATAAGATCGTCCACCAGTTGGGGAGGGGGGAGGGAGGTTGGTCACCGCACGAAATAATTACGTCACCAGCACGGAAAGTCTCATGTGTTGGTACTAGGCTAGACATCAGTACAGTGATATCTTAGAAGCTATCTATGAAAACACAAAGCATTCGTGATATTTGTATAGCCCTAATAATTGATATTTAGGTGACTATTGGCTATGTTAGAGCCACGTATTATCAGGTCTATGTTCTAGGTCAGCGGTTCTCAACATGTTAGTCGCGACCCCTTTGGGGGGGTCGCACGACCCTTTCCCAGGGGTCGCCTAAGACCCTCGGAAAGCACATGTACTCTACAGTTATGAAGTAGCAGCGGAAATAATTTTGGGGCTGGTGGGGGGGGTCGTCATAACACGAGGAACTGTATTAAAGGGCCGCGGCGTTAAAAAGGTTGAGAACCACTGTTCTAGGTAATTAATTATATTATAAAAGCAAAGGGCACTCAGGATCTATTTTGCATGCATTTTTCCCCGCCCCCCTTTCGGTCCAAATTTTCTCTTAACCTACTACTTTAAAAACATTTTAAAGAAATTTAAATTACTTTTGAATTAAAATGGTAAAAGCAAATGTATACATTGGATATTTATTTATTAATATTTACGATGATCTCATTATTTATAAAAAGAATATGAATATTATTACCACCCGAATAGCATTAGTCAAAATGGACCCGGACACGCAGCGCCGCCATTCGCACACTGGTCCTATTAGACTCAATGCTTTTCTGATGTCATTAGTGTCACAAATGACTGGGAGGGGTACAGGACAAGGCTCCATTGTTCAGGTAATTTATAGGATGGGCGGAAACTGCTGTTAGTTTGGGGAGAGTATCGTTAAAGGGTCGAGGGTAAGGTTAATAGAGTTGTGCATCTTTTAGATTTGGGGATGTTTCTTTCCATGACTTCGCATGATAATTTTGGGGTTAATGATGGGAAATTCTAATTGACCGGAAATTAAGAGGGAAGGGATGGGCCACCTATGGAGGTAGAGAACTGTATATAAGAGAGAAGCCAGGTGGGGAGAGGCGAGTGGAGTTTAGTGGGAGTTGAAGTTGGTAGTATTTCGTTGTGTTGGAAGTAGAGAGAAAAGAGCTAAGATAGCAGTTGTTAGGGAATAGTTGCAAGAGAGACTAGGAGACGACAATTGACTAGCGGAACATAGAAGTAGTTGAGACGAAACATTGAACAGTCTAGAAACAGTCATAGCGTTGGACATTCATATAGATAGCTGACAATCTGTGAAGATTACAGAAGAACCTTTTTATCATAGTAATAAACATATTATTTTCATCATCTGGACACCTGGAGTTGGAGTTGATCAGTTTACGTTTGTCTACGTTGTGCTTTTGTCTGTCCCAACGCCTAGATACCCACAATATAAATCACAGAGAGGAGCGGTCCTGCACTGATTACTACTTCATCAATACAGTTTGTGATAAGTCGGGACCGGAGCCCTCCTCCGTAACAACCGTCTGTGACAATTAGTGGTAGTTCATTTTAGTTAAACCGAAGAAGTAAGTTTACAAACGTATAGTCCATTAACTTATCTTTCATTTGATACCTCATTTTGTCTTACAAACCCAACAATAATATTTTTTAATAGTTTTTTTTTTTTTTAATCCCAAACTCTCACTTCTGGTCCCGGGTACGAATACTCGCAGCCTTATTTGAAACCTGTGACGCCCTCTCCATAATAATTTAAAAAAAAAAAAAAAAAAAAGATTCGTTTGTTTAAAACCTATTACGTCAACTTTATAATATGTAAGAACCAACCTGGTTTATTTGAAAGAAGAGCCGTCTACTAAACACTCGCTCTACATCTCAGTGGTAAGTGCTGGGTTTCTTCATGCCATCTCCGCCATCTCCGCTGTCGGATTGATTGAATACAATCGTTCTAGACCTCCATAATTGAGCGGAATTTTTCGATTAGCCGAATATCCTTTCTTGCCAGACACCGGAATCGATTGTCGTGCTACCTGAAGTCACGTGCTACCTGATGTCACGTGCTACATGTGGTCACGTGTCTAGTTTGACTCTTATCAATGGACAGTTTTCGTTTCGAACATAATATCTTGTATTGACATCTGCGCGTCTTACATGAGATGTGCCATTTTTCATATGCAGTTTATGCGTTAACAGTACAAAATGTTTAAAAAAGAAAGAACAGTAGTCTGCTTACAGTCTCCCCAACCCCCAACCCCCACACACATACACACACACACACACAAAACAAACCCTTTTTTAAGAGAAAAAAAAAAGCGCGTATTACGGCAGCTGTCTAAATTAATTTGTTTGCAGTTATTTGCCTAAATGTTTGTCGTTCTCATGACCATGAATTACGAGCTAAAAACGGATGCAATGCCTATTCTTTATGGGATATTTTTTAGTTAAATATTGGATGGCTTCTCTTTCAGGTTGTGTTATTTTTTAACACACAGAAAACACCTCCCTTCTCCACAAAATGCAAACGGAGGTAAATACGCCTGGGTAAAGTTGTTAAAATTTTTTTTAATAATTTGTGCATTTTTTTTCTCTGTGGCGGAACAAATGTTACAACACTCTGTGGAATATCTTTATTTCAGCTCTTTTAGTATTTTATTTATTTATAGTTTCTTATTTTTGCCTCTGTTACTAACTCAGGGGTAGATAAGTCTGATAGCATTAGCTCGTATAATTTTGTTTTTGCTTTTTGTTCTTATTTTTGTCTGTTTTTTTCTTTAAACATGGTTTAATCGGTTTTAACTTTTAAGTTATTTTTTTTCCCCTAACGTGAATTTTAGATTATCGGCTTAACTGTTGTTATCTGTGTTATTATTACCAGTGTTAAATTTAATTTTTTTTTAATTTTTTTTTTTTTTAAATTTTAATTTTAATTCTGTCTCTCTACTTTCAAGTCCATCTTGTCGAGTGTAATCCGTTGCTTTACACACGTGTGATTTGAAGACCTTCTTCCTGCGTGGTTCAAATAGCGTCTAAAATAAACTGGGTCGACGGGGGCGCGAGCTGACACTGTAGCTGAAAGTATCATGATGGATCGCGTCTGCTTCACGGTTGGGTGAATTTGAACTCAAATTAACTTTTTTTAAAATGTTTTAAGCCTTTCTAAAGATTTAAATTTCTTAAACCGGGATTTTGAAAGCATTCGGAGTGTTTAAATAAGATTTTTTTTTTTTAATTATCCTTTTTGGATAATTTAAAGATACAATTTTATTACTACTAGTACTAAGTAGCAAAAAACAAAACATTACAAATCAAATTTTTTTAAAATCAAAGACGAGTTTGAATGCATTAAACAGTTTAAAGTAATTTCAAATGATAGAATGAACTGTCACCTATTACAAAACGTAAAATACGTCAACAAAATATAGAAGTGGTCGATATTTTTGATAATCCGATTATTTAAGGCTAATATGAAATTCGATTCTTAATATGTCAAATCTTTTTTTTATTAAACCTGCGTTCCAGAGGTGTCATTTCAGGGTTTTTTTTCAGGGGGTCGAGACAAAACCAAAACTTTCTTGGCCTGTTAAGTTGTTTATTAATAAGGATGCCACTGTACAAAGCAATTAATATTTAAATATTGAATGTGAAAATGAATATGCATACTGTAATATAAGCTCATTTCTATTTGTTTGGATCAATAAAGAAGTGTTTCTCATCTTAATTATAAAATAATTGACAAATTTCCATTTCTTAATTTTGATAAAACTGCTTTCGGCTTTTAAAGTAGGCTGAAACATTTTCAAAATAAATAAAGCTTTATTATACGCAAACTAATGGTGGACGTGATGAAAATGAAAAAAATATAAAAAAAGCGAAATATTAATTATAAACTGTTTCACGCTGTACGCCTGTTGTTTTCGTGTGTTGTGACGTCACGGCATTATACTTGTGTAGGAGCTCTCCATGTTTTTTCTAACGCCAATAAAACGTCGCCTACCTTAAAATGTATTTAAAACAATTTTATAATTTTGAAAAGTTGTTGTTGTTGTGGTTGTTGCAATGAAACTCTATAATCAGGTAGCTCCCGTAATCTCTTCTTTACTCTCAATGTCACTCGGTTGCACATGTTTTTAGAAGATTATATTTAATTGAACCTACGGTTTTAAAAATCGCGTAAAAGGGGAATCTACTGATTATTCTAAAAATGCATTGCTTTTTTGTGGGTTTTCTCCCTTACTTCTTTTTAAAAAAGTAATGCTTTGAAGCATCTAATTTTTCAGACTACTGCAATTGATGTACATATTTATTCATTTATTTATTTGGCCCGAAATATTTAGAAAAGAGAATATGTCGCTAGTCAAAAGATGATACATTAAACGTTATACTAAATTTTTCAGGAAATTTCACTCTTCATGATGTTCCGATCCTATGGTTAAAAGATGTTTAACAATAAAAAAGAATAATAGTAAATCACTCAAATTGATGAAAAACGTGTCAAATATCTTAAATGATAACCGCTTTTTAGTGAATGTAAACAAAATGTTATACATATTTTTCTCAATGAACAAGATTTCCCAAGACAACAAAACCTGCACTCTCCCCCCAACCAGGTGACACGTGCCAATTCGGGACAGGCCTTCAGACCCACGTGACCTCAGACGAACCAGTCACGGGCCTGCAACTCCTGCACTCCAGTGGCGCGGAATAGCTTGCATTACCTCCGCTTGTCTCCTATGATTTCTGGCGGTGGTCTTACGTCCTCTCCGTCACCACGAATGTGACGTCACGGGGCGGTCCTAACGAGACGGCGTTCATTAAACTCATCGTCGGACGGTAAATACTTCTCACTATGTCAAAGGCTTTCTCTCTACTCGCATTTCTAACATACCTGTGGGCGGGGCGTATTTTTATTATTATTATTTTATTTTTTGTACACAGCGACATTTAAAGATTTCACCTGTTGAACGGTTGGAAAAGAAGGCTGGGTCGCCGGAGCCGTGTTTGCAGTGTCGCTTAAATTATCGTGGTTCACCGTGTCTGCTTCGGGGATGAGTGAACGGGAGGGTGGGTGTTTGAGCTCAGATTTAATTTTTTTCGCCACCGGTCGTTTCGCCACCGCGTTGTTTCGCCTCCGGTCGTTTCGACGTTTTGGGGTCGGTGTAGGGTTGAGAAGGTGAGCCCACTTGTCTGTGGCCGGTGTAGGGTTGAGATCGTGAGCCCACTTGTCTGTGGCCGGTGTAGGGTTGAGATGGTGAGCCCACTTGTCTGTGGCCGTTGTAGGGTTGAGATGGTGAGCCCACTTGTCTGTGGCCGGCGTAGGGTTGATACGGTGAGCCCACTTGTCTGTGGCCGTGTAAGGTTGAGAAGTTCCTTTATCTATTTTTATTTTACTTTCTAACTCCAATTAGTAATACATAATAATATAAGTATACAATATATTGACAGATGGCTTTAAAATTGTATTATTTTATTTGTATACAAAACGTACCCCAGATCTAAGTTGTTCGAATACGTTACTTGTAAAAAGCTCGTACCTGATTCGAGAGTAAAATGTGCAAAATGTAAATAATAATTTTAAAAAACCCTTTAACTTAAAGATTTTAATCTAACAGGCTGTTATAACAGAGTTCTGGTTTAATCAAGCATATATTTAGCTAGTTATATATATATATATATATCTAGGTCTAAGCAGAGGGGTAGAAAAGAAACTAGAATCAACAGAACAATCTTTAAACAACATAGTCATTTTTTTCCCTTCGTTGTAATTAAACAATCATTAAAAACAATCTAGAGGCGTAGCTAGAGTGTTTGGCACCCAGGGGCAAGATTTATTATATAGAGCCCCCTTTCTTTGTTCAACTCTCAAACCCATTATTTTCATCAATAAGATAATATCAAAACACATTTTGGCGCCCCTAATTAGTCTGGCGCCCAGGGACATCTGTCCCCCATCCCCCTCCTTAGTTACGCCTTTGAAACCCACTGTATTATAGCTGAATTAAGTAAATAGCATATTTTCTATAGGATTCGTTCACCGCCCCCCCCCCCCCCCCGGATCCCCAGATAAGTCCATTTTACCCCGATCTCTCGGGGAAAGCGAACCCGGGGGAAAGAAATGCACTTACTTCGTCTGCATTGACCGATGTCATAAAACAATTTAACACTATTTTGGCATCCATCCGTTTTAGTCTTAAGCCTCACCGGACTGGATTCCACAACAACAAATAATTGTTTATTTTATTACTTTTGTTTATATTCGTTATTTCTGGGGGGAGATCTCAGGCGACACTGTGACCGATAACGGGTGAACAACCGGATCTTCCAATAGCTTGAATAATGAGATGTATTTAACGGGTACGTTTTACACACAAACAGGCCAGGCCCTGTTCGCTTACGGCTCGTATATACAACATGGGATTGTCACCAAGAGAAGACAGCGTGTACGGCGATACGTGATTTTATGCGAAAGTAATTAACCGTGTTGCCCTTTTGTTAAAGAGAAAACACCCTCCCAGCACCGTCCAGTACATGTGTTGTGCACTTAATTCGTCTGCATTGAGACACAAGTTTAAAAAACAAGAAAGCTTTAACCGTGTGCATAGATAATAAATCAACGGGCGCTCTTTCATGTCGGGAAACATGCAGGTAGTCTTCTTGCGGCAGTTAGGCTGGTTGTGCTCCAGGTGTCCGTACGGTGTTAGCGTAGACTTTATGGACGCACGACACAGACTGACAGAGCAACAAAAAGGTTGACGTTTGTGATCCAGGCGTTGCACAGAACAATCACAGGACGCGGGTGTGTTGTGTTACCCGCCCCCCACAATTTGACCTCACTCGGGTGGGGGAGGGGGGTGTCAATAACGTTTAATTTTTTTTAAAAATATCTTAGTTAAAGAGCTGGCCGCCATTGGTATTGATCGTCTGCAGTGTTTCTGTCAGACAGTTGATGTCGGGGGGGGGGGGGCGGAGCGGGCGGGGGGGGGGGCGGGAATATTCAAATGTTCGCGTGGCTAGAGCCAGGAAGGGGGCGTCCGTCCTGGCTATAACTTTTTTTGTTCTTTTTTGGAGCGACGCCATTTGTAGCGTGGATCAGGACCAGGACACTGCACACGTCGGCTGTCTGTGGGCGGGAAAATTGAGGTGAATGGTAATTAGTTTGAAAGCAATTAGTCCGACGGAATTGAGGTCGAATGGAATTTCGTTCGAAATTTAAAATGCAATCATAATTTAGCAGTCGTTTTATTGGAAACAATGGAGAGTTCAGTAAAATTATAAGCAAAAAAAACAAACAAACAAAACCAGTAAAAAGTAAGAACGAATTCCCACGTTCCACAAGTTTTGCTAACATTTCAACGTTTTGATCCGGCTATAACATAAACATCTTTTTATTATTTGTTATTTTCACGGCAATTTCTATTTAATATAGTGCCAAACAAATCGAAGAATTACAAGGATGAAATATTCCATTGAACTTTTATAAATTACTAATTTAATTCATCATCCTCATCATGATCATGTCCCGTAGTCCTTCGACCGTTGGGGCGCCACAGATGACATGAAAACTATCTTTCTCCATTCCTCTTAGTCTCCTGCCCTATGCATAGCATCGCCTAGTTGTAATCCCGTCCATTCCTTGATGTTATCTTCCCATCTTTTTCTCTGTCTTCCTCTTCTTTTTCCTCCTCTAGTTGTGCCCTGCAAGATTTCTTTGGCGAGCCCTTGTTTTCTGGTCACGAGGCCATACCATTCAAGTTTGCGCTTTTTTTTATCGACACCAGTAGGTCATCGTACTGCCCAGTTGCTTTACTGATCCTTTCTTTCACGTGTTCATTGCTGATAAGGTCTCTATTGCAGATGCCTAGAATGCCTCTGAAACATCTCATTTCAATATAATTACGAGCCCTTAAATAAGGGTAGTACTGGTAGCAATTACCTGACCAGAGTGTTAAACCACACTTGTTTTTCTGATGTTTCATTGACCGGGTTGTTATGATGGATATAACCAAACGGCCGAAAAATGCGAAGAAATCTCCAAAAAATACTGTTGGTTCGCCAATTTGGTTTTCAAATCTAATTAGCTATCACCAGTTAGTAAGTGCAACAAATTATTCCAATAACATACAATGCAGCGTAACAAAAGCAGGAAGTGCATCTTGGTGTCAAGGGCTAGTGCTTGATGGTGCAATTTTTTCTAGGTTTTTAGTGTGCAACTGAATATTTAAATACTTTTTTAAAAATAACCTTACACCACCCACCCCCACACCCCCCCTCCAAAAAAAACAAACACACAAATACACAAGTGTCACGTGTCTCAAAGATATTATAAATCGTGGATCCGAGTAGGGGGGCACGTATCGATGAAAACAAAAAGAGAGAAATGGGGCAAAGCGTGCGACAAGATTGACGTGAGCTCCGACAGCAGAAAGGCTTGGCAACCGCTGATGTCTTTCTCTGGTGAAGATCTCAGGCAAAACTCGAGCCCCTTGAGGTCAAAAGGTACCAGCTCGGCAACCGCTGACCACAGGCGCGCCGAAGTGCTTAACAAACACTTCGCCAACGTAAGCAAGTCTCAGAAAGAGACCGAAGAAGGCAAAGAATCTCTAAACCGGAAACACAGAAAAGGCGAAACACTACCGGGGCCCGACCGGTCGAGTGTTATGTCCACTCCATTCACAACGAGTGAATTCGAAGAAGACTTGAGAAAATGCAAAACTGGAAAGGCCGCCGGCTCTAACCGGGTTTTGAACGATATTTTTCGGCATTCGGGTCACTTGTTCAAGGGAAGGAACATATTTCACAGGGAAGGCCACATGTTCATAAGGAATGCCACTTGTTTACATGGAAGACTACTTGTAAAAAGGCAAGGCCACATTTTCACATGGAAGGCCACTTGTTCATAGGGAAGACAACTTGTTCACATAGGAGGCCACCTGTTTATAGGAAAGGCCACTTGTTCATAGGGAAGGCCACTTGTTCATAGGGAAGGCCACTTGTTCATAGGGAAGGCCACTTGTTCTCAGGGAAGTCAATTTGTTCACATGGAAGGCCACTTTTTAAAAAATAAATCCACTTGTTCACATGGAAGGCCATTTGTTCATAGGGAAGGACACTTGTTCACAGGGAAAGCCACATGTTCATAGGGAAGGCCACTTGTTCATAGGGTAGGCCACTTGTTCATAGGGAAGGCCACTTGTTCATAGGGAAGGCCACTTGTTCACATGGAAAGCCACAAGTTCATAGGGAAGGCCACTTGTTTATAGGGAAGGCCACTTGTTCATAGAGATTCGACTTGTTCGTAAGGAATAACACTTGCTCACAGTGAAGGCCACTTGTTCACAGGGAAATCCACTTGTTCATAGTGAAAGCCACATGTTCATAGGGAAGACCCCTTGTTCAATGGGAAAGCCACTGGTTCACAGGGATTTTTACTTGCTCATATGGAATGTCACTTTTTCAAATAGAAGGCCACTTGATTACAGGGAATTCTACTTGTTCTAGCTATGGCTACAGGGATGGCCACTCAATAATAGGAAGGGCCCTTGTTCACAGTGAAGGTTACATGTTCATAGGAAAGTTTAATGTTCATAGGGAAGGCCACATGTTTACAGGGAATGCTACTTGTTCATTATGAAGGCGACTTGTTCATAGGGAAGTCGACTTGTTCATAGGGAAGACCACTTGTTCATAGAGAAAGCAACTTGTTAATATGTCAGGCCACTTGTTGACACCGAAGGCCGCTTGTTCATAAGGAAGTCGACTTGTCCATATGAAGGCAACTTGTTTAAATGGAAGGCCAATATTTCATAGGGAAGGCCACTTGTTCTCAGGATTGTCCTCATGTTCACATGGAAGGCCACTTGTTAATAGGGAAGGCCAGTTTTTTACAGAGAAAGCCCCTTGTTCACATGGAAGGCCACTTGTTCATAAGGAAGGGCACTTGTTCACAGGGCAGGCCACATGTTCATAAGGAAGGCCAGTTCTTTATAGGGAAGGCCATATGTTTACAGGAAAGGCCACTTGTTCATAGGGAAGTCCACTTATTCATAGGGAAGTCTACTTGTTCTCATTAATGGCCGCTTGTTCATAAGGAATGTAACTTGTTCAAATAAGGGGCAACCTGTTCACAGGGAAGGCATTATTTTCATAAGGAAAGCCACTTGTTCATACGGAAGGCCACTTGTTCACAGTGAAGGCCAAATGATCACAGTGAAGACCACTTGTTCACCGGGAAGGCAACTTGTTCATAAGTTATGCCACTTGTTTACAAGGAAGGCTACTTGTTCACAGGGAAGGCCTCTTGGTCTTAGGGAAGGCCACTGGTTCAAGAGAATGGCCAGTTGTTCATATGGAATGTCACTTGTTCAAATATACGGCAACAGGGAAGGCAAAATGTTCATAGGGAAGGCCACTTTTTCATATGGAAGTCCAATTGTTCATAGGGAAGGCCACGTGTGCATAGGAAAGGCCACTTGTTCATAAAAAAGTTCACTTATCCATAAGGAAGTCCACTTGTTCACTGGTAAGGCCACTTGTTCACAGGGAAGGCCACTTGTTCATAAGGAAATCCACTTTTCATAGGGAAGGTTACTTGTTTAACAGGGAGGGCAACTTAATAATAGAAAAGGCACATGTTCACAGGGAAGGCCACATGTTCATAGGGAATGCTACCTGTTTATTGTAAAGTACACATGTTCATAGGGAAGTCGAATTGTTCATAGGAAAGACCAATTGTTTACAGGTAAGGCCATTTGTTCATATGGTAGGCCACTTGTTTATAGGGAAGGCCACTTGTTCATAGTGAATGCCACATTTTATAGAAAAGGCCACTAGTTCAAAGGAAATTTCACATGTTTATAGGAAAGGTCACTTGTTTAAGGGAAGTGTACTAGTTCATAGGGAAGGCCATTTGTTTACAGAAAATTTTTCTTGTACATCAGAAGGCCACTTGTTTACAGGGATGGCCTCTTAATCATAAGAAAGGCCATTTGTTCATAGGGAAGGCCACTTGTTCATAGGTAATGTCACTTGTTCACAATGAAGGCCACTTTTTCACAGGAAAGTCCAGTTGTTCATATGGAAGGTCACATGTTTATAGGGAAGGCCACTTGTTCATAAGGAAAGCCACTGGTTCACAGAGATTGCCACTTGTTCATAGGGAATGTCACTTTTTCAAATAGAAGGCCACTTGATTACATGGAATTCTACTTGTTCAGAGCGGAGGCCACTTGTTCACTGGGAAGGCTACTTTTCACAGGGAAGGCCACTTGTGCACAGTGATGGCCACTTGTTCATAGGGAAGGCCACTTGTGCACAAGGAAGGCTACTTGTTCACAGGCATGCAATCTATCTTATATTTGTCTGTGACTGTCAGTCCTTGTTCAGTGCATGCGGCCTATCTTATGCTTCCCAACTAATCACATCCTATTATATATGCCTGATAAATGAAACTAATACCCCACCCTTACACCACCACTCCTCACCCGGTCCAACAACTACGAAATACATGAAAGATTAACCCTCATCGATATAATCCGTACGCTAATCTCTAATCACGTGCCCTTACCCAATCCCTCATCCCTTGCATCTCGTTTCTGCTCATATTGCTTGAAACAAATCAATAAATATACAAACCATCCGTGCATTGAGGCATCTGTACTGAGCACAGCTACTTAAATCTACTTTCATGTGTTGTTGTGTGTTCATGTGTGGATGACTTCTGAAGTCCGGAGCGACAGAGTCCACAGTTTAGCTGGGAGAATGCAGATGTTCAACGCCATCAGAGATCTCCTCATTGGATGTGAGTAGAGAGTCGCTTCCGTTCGTTAAAAAAAAATTTCTTAGAGCGTCATATGTAGACATTTTAAACTGCTTGCTTGGCATCGGTTGCTGTTAAATTGTATGTTCTGATCTCGCTTCAGGGGCGCAAACAGACCTGTTTACACTCAAGCTCTTTAAATTGTACAACGTCATTACAAAATAGCTCGATACATTATGTTAACAGTAAAAAAAAAATAAACATACGGTATATGTAATGTACACACGTCAAAATCGTACATTGTACGCCAGAATCGTAAGAGTAAAGAGGTCTGGGCGTAAATATTTGGTATGGAAAAGGTGTTTGGTGTAGAGAGCATTTGTGTAGCTGTTTCTACGTGCTTGGTAGTTTGTTACGTTTTTTTAAGGAAAGGGGAAATGACGTGGGGAAGCGTTATGGTTTTGGACAGCAGTGATGGCGTAATTATATAACGGAGAGCTAGATTTCGGAGTTGGTTCGTTTAATAAAGAGACGTTTGACGTAAATCAATGGTTTGTCAAGTAAATGTATTAACCCCCCCCCCCCCCTCAAACAACGAAGCTATTGAATTGTGGTAATCGAGATCGTGGCACTGGAGTTTAGGATTTATTTTGAGAGTGTAAACCCTAGACAACGATAAGTCCATTGTCCTCAGTACACGCACCTACTGCGTGAGCTGTTCATGTGAAAAGAAGGTAGATCGCATCACTTGGAAGTTATTAACGTTGGGAAGATCGTAGCACTGTACATACTGATATTGATCATCCATCTATTCACGAATATAGATTTATTTCCTATATATTCCTTATCAAGAGATCCTGTAGGGACATGTGTGAAAAATTCGTCCTGCCAATATGCTTCTCAGTTATGTGTCCGAGCACATGTTTTTATGTGTGTCTGTAAATGTGCCTGACAATGTGTATTTGTAAATGTGTCCGAATATGTGTATGAGAATGTGTAAGTCTGTGCGCTCAAATGTGTCTGTAACTATGTCTGTGTTTTTGTGTGTACGTGGGTCTATATTGTGCACACATATGAGTCTTTATTTTGTTCACATATAAGTCCATGTGGGGCTGTAGACTATTAGTATCGCTTCTTTTTATTTTATGCCTAGATATTTTAGGTTATTTTTGCTAACTGTCTTTATCTCCCTTTAGTAAACTCTCAATATATTCTAAGAACCACTGAAGATTCTCAACATAGCTTGCTAAACTTACCACTTACAAATAGGAAATGTTAGAACCAAGCTTTTGGACGTTTGAATCGAAAGAAACGACACTACGTTTAAAACATTTCGGCTAAGAGCCTTCCTCAGCAGATGGGACAAATGGAAAAAAAATCGACAAGAAATAGAAACAAGTTTTAAAAAAAAACAAGTGACGGCTAATACCAACAAGATTTTGGGACAGCTACGCACAATATTGAGACAGCTACACACAATATTGGGACAGCTACACACAATATTTAGACAGCTACACACAATATTGGGACAGCTACATACAATATTGGGACAGCTACATACAAGATTAGGACAGCTACACAAAAGATTGGGACAGCTACACACAAGATTGGGACAGCTACACACAAGATTGAGACAGCTACACAAAATATCGGGACAGCTGCACACAAGATTGGGACAGCTACATACAAGATTGGGACAGCTACATACAAGATTGGGACAGCTACACACAAGATTGGGACAGCTACACACAAGATTGGGACAGCTACATACAAGATTGGGACAGCTACACAAAATATTGGGACAGCTACACACAAGATTGGGGCAACTACACACAAGATTGGGGCAGCTACACACAAGTTTGGGACAGCTACACACAAGATTGGGACAGCTATACAAAAGATTGGGACAGCTACACACAAGATTGGGACAGCTACATACAAGATTGGGACAGCTACACACAAGATTGGGACAGCTACACACAATATTGGGACAGCTACATACAAGATTGGGACAGCTACACAAAATATTGGGACAGCTACACACAAGATTGGGGCAACTACACACAAGATTGGGGCAGCTACACACAAGTTTGGGACAGCTACACACAAGATTGGGACAGCTACACACAAGATCGGGACAGCTACACACAAGATTGGGACAGCTACACACAAGATTGGGCCAGCTACACACAAGATTGGGACAGCTACACAAAAGATTGGGACAGCTACACACAAGATCGGGACAGCTACACACAAGATTGGGTCAGCAGCAGTCGAGTTTCGGGGAATATAGTATAACAAATGAATGACCGGGTTTCTGGCAGAGAGAAGGAATTATTCGAAAAGGGAATCGTTAGCCGAAACGTTTTCTTATTGTCCTGTCCAGACCTGTTTACCCTCAAACTCTTAAAGTCTTACAATATCATCACAAAATGAGTCAATACATTATCTTAATAGTAAAAATAAACATACAGTATATAATAATGTATGCATCTCAAAATCGTACATTGTACGCCAAAATCGTAAGAGTAAACAGGTCTGCCTGTCTTTCTATATCAAGATTTCACGTCACCTAGTTCTACTATTTCCTTCACACAGTAAGAACGCAGTCCTTCATTTATTACAAACAAGCGAGAATCCGGCATTCGTTGCAATGCCACTCAATGAAAAATGTGTTTGTGTTTTATTTAATTTCTGAAGTTTTTTTTGAAAATAGAAAAGATTTATTGTTTTTTCCATCTGGTGCGTACACAAATAACTTAGATTTGTTTATTTTCGACACGAGATCAGGCAACATACAGCTGTCCAGGTGAGAAGCATGGATTTTCAAAATTTAGTCCAGACACTTGTAGCCATTAATACACACATGCAGTTTCTCTGTTTTTAAATTATATTTATATAGCTCAAAAATTTATTTTTCTTTTTAAAAAAGGCCCCCGGCCCCAAACGCAAAATTGTAAAATGATTGGACTTATTTGACACACACAAACTGAAATTCGCTTGTATTTGATTCATTTCCATCTACCCATGCAATAGCACTGATTGAAAATAAATTTGTATAGCTCATATAAGAAAAAATAAATTTAGGGAACCCGGCCCAAAAATGAATATTTCAAAATGGATAAGCTAATTCAGAAAACTTTGCTGCGCCAAAAAACGTACCAAAGTTTTATCGCAATCGTATGAATGGTATAGGAACGCGTACGGAAATTTTCTTTAGCTCATAAAAAGTGGAAAAAAAGAATTTAGGGCCCCGGTCCCTAAACGGAATATTGTAAAATATGTGTAATAATTTAGAAACATTTGCAGTCGTGTGTACACAACTCACACTTTTTTTATCTCTATCTATCTATCTATCTATCTATCTATCTATCTATCTATCTATCTATCTATCTATCTATCTATCTATCTATCTATCTATCTATTTATCTATATATCTATCTATCATCTATCTATCTATCTATCTATCTATCTATCTATCTATCTATCTATCTATCTATCTATCTATCTATCTATCTATCTATCTATTTATCTATCTATCTATCTATCATCTATCTATCTATCTATCTATCTATCTATCTATCTATCTATCTATCTATCTATCTACCTTTCTATCTATCTATATATCTATCTATCTATCTATCTATCTATATCTCCATCTATTTATCTATCTATCTATCATCTATCTATGTGTCTATTTGTCTGTCTGTCTATATGCCATTCTTTCTATCTCTCTATCTAATAACATCTCTATTTTGAAAATTAAATGTTCACTTGTGTAAAGTGATTGGGTTTTGATATGCATGGATATAATTATGTAAATGTATTTACGTTTTGTTAACGTCATTGAATTGCTTTATTTTGGTAAACATATGTTCATTTGTAAAATAAGAATATAGCATCTATTTTATACAATTATAATGTCATTGGATTGAAAGATATTGTCATCCAAATAAAAATGTATAAACTCAATATCATACCCCCATATATATGTATCGAAGAAGATTAATTTTTTTTTATCAAAGTCATTCTGAGCTCATCTTGTGCTGCATGGGCAAAATGTATCGTATTACAGCCCCCTACCCACACAGAGTGAAAAAAAAATCATCCACTGGATTTTAACTCCTTTCTTTACTTAAAAAGAATTTTATTGCATTTAATATGCTTTGTTCTTATTACGATGAGTAAAATGTGCATTGAAAATGCCATTTGGCTACGTAGTTTTGCTGCACAAATTTAATTAAACGGCATAGTCTTATTAAAATTATTTTTACATGTAGAGTTTTTACTACTTTAAAAATTTCTTACAAGTTTATTTTTTGATTTAGTAAAAAGTAAAAACTTATTAAATGTTAAAAATACAAAGCTAAATGTGTATGTAAGTGTAGCAATTTAAATAGCAATCAATTCTATTTATTAATTTTACTTTTAAGAATGGAAATATACATTATCAGTTTTGTCACGCTCTTTTATTAAATCAGAGAATTTTAAGCATTGGCTAAATAGGCAATTCGCACTATGACCTCTTTTGCGTCATTATTTAGAACTAATTGATTTTAATTTTATTTCGCATTATTGACAACGCATTAAAGAACGCACTGATAACAACTGATCGTTAGGTTTTCCCGATAATGTGATTATTGTGTAATTCTTTGATCATATTTTTTTTAATCTAATTTTTTTTCATAACTTTCAAAGACATATAAAATGCTTAAGATAGTTCATTGGTTGTTTCTTTAAATGTATTTGTAATTTATAATAATAATACTTATAATTTTACTAACAGAAAAGCGGATATATAATATTTTTTGCGCATTTAAATTTATTAGATATCCGTAAAATAATAGAAAATAACTATGATTGTTTTTAAGAGTCCGAACGTATCAAAATATTTTCGGGTTTTAAGCGTTATGTCAGTATAGCTCATTCTTATAAATATATACTTTGAAAAATCAAACAAGTAGGTATTTTAAGTATTGCAATATATAGAGTGGGGCGTATCGAACGGAGGGGGTGTGTCCCGGAATGAAATGGGACAATTCTTATGATCTAACATTTTAAAAAAACAATATAAAATTATTCCCTAATAAGTTTTTGTTTTTTTAAACAAAATTCTCTACTAGCTTGAGCTTCTTAAAAATCAAAGATTTTCCTTCAACCCGCCATGTTAGACAGCAGAAGTAGCCTGGACTATATAAGGGTCAGTATAAATATCTAATTTCGGCGCAATGTATCGGGTTGATTTTTACTATTTAAAAACACAAAATAATAAGATAATGTATCGTATATAAACTAATTTTTAAAAATGAACTTACCAGAGCAAGAAAATAATACAATTGCCAAACGTTTTTTTTTAAAAAGTAATGTTCCAAGGTGTGGTGTATCTGTTTGAAATCAAACAGTTTCAATCTACACTCTTAAAGCGTTTTCAACACATTAAGCGGTCTTTGTCTATGAAGGAAAGGAAAACATTAAGCGACTGATAAGCAGTGCTCGCTTTCATCTCTCATTAACGTGTGCGAAACAACAACGTTTTGCATGCCTCAATCTGATGAGACGCGGCCGCGTTATGCAGGTAAAGAAAATAAAATAACTTCAGCCAGATATGAAAATCTTAAATAATAATATATGTGTCAGTTTGTTACTGTCAATGTATCCATGTGTCACTGTCAATGTGCCCGTGTGTCACTGTCAGTGTGTCCGTGTGCCACTGTCAATGTGTCCGTGTGTCACTGTCAGTGTGTCGGTGTGTCACTGTCAACGTGTCCGTGTGTCGTTACGTACGTGTGTCGGTGTTTCATTGCACGTCTTTTACAACTTTAATGTGCCAACAAATTTCAATTCTTTTTACAATTCTTTTTACAATTCTTTTTACAATTCTTTTTACAATTCTTTTTAGATTTTTTGTTTGATTTTGTTTGTTTGTTCGTTGTTTTTTTTTTTTTTTTTTTTTTTTTGTTTGTTTCTCCCTTTTGTTTTGTTTTTTTTATTTCTGGGTTTGTTTTTGTCTGTTTTTGTTTGTTTATTTGTTTATTTGCTTTTGTTCTTTTGGGGATGGGGGAAGTGGGAGCAACACAAGTAGCACAAATTTGAACCTAATGACGTCTTTACCCTAAGTCGAGCATGGGAGTTAATTGATTTTGCAACTGGACATTTTGTTTGATTACAGCGCGGAGTGTTTGAGAGCTTAATGAGTTTGTGAACGCTCTTCCCGCGCTTGACCTTGTGACGTATTTTTATGTTTATTATGACGTATTGTCCATTCTGTTATGTGACGTACGTTTTAGTCGTGCGGCTGTCTTGAAAGGAACTCTGTCAGAAATGAGGATGTGTTTTATTTCTCTCTGATAGCGAGCTGCGCTATACACATGTGTGTGTGGAATTTGCAGTCTGCGCATATAAGTAAATATTAAAGTTGCCTTTATTATAAATGATTGCTTAAATTGATTCAGTGCTGATTTGACGTATTAGGATGTTTAAAAGAACTTGATGAATTATTCAATCAAGTATAAAATGGCCTTGGACACCGCAGTTAGTTCTCGTTAACTCTTAGCTTCCAGTTGAATCAGCCGTAGCCTTCAATTTTTAACGTCGGTCTACAACCGGTCAAACATGTTGACCCAATCTAAACGAGTGGTCCGTACGTAGCCGTTCTTTTTACTCTTTGCTACCATGCGCCACCATACTCCGCCATAATCCACCATATTCTGCCATACTCTTCCATACTCCACCATACCTCACCATACTCTGCTAGACTCCACCATACTCCACGGTTTAAATATGCACATAACAATATATATTTACTTAATTATATATTATAATAGTACTTGCCTTTCATCCACCGGAATATCGGGAACACGAACGTGTTGTTGGTGACCCGGTTCTCTATCACAATTTTATCCACGTACCAGTCGCTGGCCACGCAAGCATCGTCCTTCCTAAACCTAATCCTAAACCTAAGTCTAACCTTAACCTTAAATCTAACCTTAACCCTAAACCCTAACACTAAACACTATTCCTAACCCTAAAACTAACCCTAACCCAAACCCAAACAATAACCTCAACACTAACACCTAACAATAACCATAACCATAAAACCAACAATAATCCTTAACGTTAACCCTAACCTTAACACTAATCACAACCTAATATTACCAATAACACTGAACTAACCCTAAACCTAACTCTAACCCTAACACTAAACCTAACCTTATCTCTAACCTCAACCTTATCTCTAACACTAAGCCTAATCTTAACTAATCCTAACCCTAACTCTAACCCTAAAACTAAACCTTAACCAAACCCCAACCCTAACCCCAACCCTAATCCTAACACTAACCCTTTTTTTTTCTTTTGATCTATATTGTCATGTTTATGATCAGAGACTGAGTCTAATATATAGTGATTACATTTTCTTTGCATTTAGCTTCGAGTAGGTTCGGTTTCGGTTCAAAAATGTATTAGTGGTCGTATATAGAGTAATAAATGACCATCAAATTCAAAGTATTCTAATTTTTTTAGAAATATTTTCCGTGGCCAGTCCACATGACAATCTCATATAATGACAAAGAATAAATAGTAAATGAGATATTTTTCCATTCATCGACACTATGACAGTAGAGGCTACCTTTTGATAGTAGAAAGTGGTCGTGATGGTAAATAACAGCACGTGATGGCATCTAACATATGACAGTCGGTGACATTAAATCACCTGGATAGCTGATAGTGAGTGGATCCTAATTGGCAAACAAATTTTACAAGAAACAAAATAACACGCGATAGTGAAACATTTTAATGGACAGAAACGAGAAGAGAAATTACCCCCCCCCCTTTTTTTTTTTCCCAATGACTTTTAAGTAAGTTTGATTTCCCCCCCCCCCCCCCTAAACCCCAACGGACATTTTAAGTGATGATCGATAGTAGAAGTAATGTGTTGGCCTGCCAACCTGTGGCCAGGTATGTCAATATTGAACTCACCGGCCCACGTGCGAGGGACAAACCTTTCAGTTAGCGTACGACTGACTAATCGATGTGTTGGCTAAGGATACATCCAGGTGGACGCACTGAGTAACCAGGTGTCGTAGTGCAGGATGTATTATTATACATTTCTTAAAGTGCATACATAAATCATTGGATATATTATTAGTATTATTATTCAGCTGGGTTTATACAGCGCAGTACTCCTGCCTAGGGCCAGGCTCACTGCAGTACTCCAGCCTAGGGCCAGGCTCACTGCAGTACTCCAGCCTAGGGCCAGGCTCACTGCAGTATTCCAGCCTAGGGCCAGGCTCACTGCAGTACTCCAGCCTAGGGCCAGGCTCACTGCAGTATTCCAGCCTAGGGCCAGGCTCACTGCAGTACTCCAGCCTAGGGCCAGGCTCACTGCAGTACTCCAGCCTAGGGCCAGGCTCACTGCAGTACTCCAGCCTAGGGCCAGGCTCACTGCAGTATTCCAGCCTAGGGCCAGGCTCACTGCAGTATTCCAGCCTAGGGCCAGGCTCACTGCAGTACTCCAGCCTAGGGCCAGGCTCACTGCAGTACTCCAGCCTAGGGCCAGGCTCACTGCAGTACTCCAGCCTAGGGCCAGGCTCACTGCAGTACTCCAGCCTAGGGCCAGGCTCACTGCATTACTCCTGCCTAGGGCCAGGCTCACTGCAGTACTCCAGCCTAGGGCCAGGCTCACTGCAGTACTCCAGCCTAGGGCCAGGCTCACTGCAGTACTCCAGCCTAGGGCCAGGCTCACTGCAGTACTCCAGCCTAGGGCCAGGCTCACTGCAGTACTCCAGCCTAGGGCCAGGCTCACTGCAGTACTCCAGCCTAGGGCCAGGCTCACTGCATTACTCCAGCCTAGGGCCAGGCTCACTGCAGTACTCCAGCCTAGGGCCAGGCTCACTGCAGTACTCCAGCCTAGGGCCAGGCTCACTGCAGTACTCCTGCCTAGGGCTAGGCTCACTGCAGTACTCCTGCCTAGGGCCAGGCTCACTGCAGTACTCCAGCCTAGGGCCAGGCTCACTGCAGTACTCCAGCCTAGGGCCAGGCTCACTGCAGTACTCCAGCCTAGGGCCAGGCTCACTGCAGTACTCCAGCCTAGGGCCAGGCTCACTGCAGTACTCCAGCCTAGGGCCAGGCTCACTGCAGTACTCCAGCCTAGGGCCAGGCTCACTGCAGTACTCCAGCCTAGGGCCAGGCTCACTGCAGTACTCCAGCCTAGGGCCAGGCTCACTGCAGTACTCCTGCCTAGGGCCAGGCTCACTGCAGTACTCCAGCCTAGGGCCAGGCTCACTGCAGTACTCCAGCCTAGGGCCAGGCTCACTGCAGTACTCCAGCCTAGGGCCAGGCTCACTGCAGTACTCCAGCCTAGGGCCAGGCTCACTGCAGTACTCCAGCCTAGGGCCAGGCTCACTGCAGTACTCCAGCCTATGGCCAGGCTCACTGCAGTATTCCAGCCTAGGGCCAGGCTCACTGCAGTACTCCAGCCTAGGGCCAGGCTCACTGCAGTACTCCAGCCTAGGGCCAGGCTCACTGCAGTACTCCAGCCTAGGGCCAGGCTCACTGCAGTACTCCTGCCTAGGGCCAGGCTCACTGCAGTACTCCAGCCTAGGGCCAGGCTCACTGCAGTACTCCAGCCTAGGGCCAGGCTCACTGCAGTACTCCAGCCTAGGGCCAGGCTCACTGCAGTACTCCAGCCTAGGGCCAGGCTCACTGCAGTACTCCAGCCTAGGGCCAGGCTCACTGCAGTACTCCAGCCTAGGGCCAGGCTCACTGCAGTACTCCAGCCTAGGGCCAGGCTCACTGCAGTACTCCAGCCTAGGGCCAGGCTCACTGCAGTACTCCAGCCTAGGGCCAGGCTCACTGCAGTACTCCAGCCTAGGGCCAGGCTCACTGCAGTACTCCAGCCTAGGGCCAGGCTCACTGCAGTACTCCAGCCTAGGGCCAGGCTCACTGCAGTACTCCAGCCTAGGGCCAGGCTCACTGCAGTACTCCTGCCTAGGGCCAGGCTCACTGCAGTACTCCAGCCTAGGGCCAGGCTCACTGCAGTACTCCAGCCTAGGGCCAGGCTCACTGCAGTACTCCAGCCTAGGGCCAGGCTCACTGCAGTACTCCTGCCTAGGGCCAGGCTCACTGCAGTACTCCAGCCTAGGGCCAGGCTCACTGCAGTACTCCAGCCTAGGGCCAGGCTCACTGCAGTACTCCAGCCTAGGGCCAGGCTCACTGCAGTATTCCTGCCTAGGGCCAGGCTCACTGCAGTACTCCAGCCTAGGGCCAGGCTCACTGCAGTACTCCAGCCTAGGGCCAGGCTCACTGCAGTACTCCAGCCTAGGGCCAGGCTCACTGCAGTACTCCAGCCTAGGGCCAGGCTCACTGCAGTACTCCAGCCTAGGGCCAGGCTCACTGCAGTATTCCAGCCTAGGGCCAGGCTCACTGCAGTACTCCAGCCTAGGGCCAGGCTCACTGCAGTATTCCAGCCTAGGGCCAGGCTCACTGCAGTACTCCAGCCTAGGGCCAGGCTCACTGCAGTACTCCAGCCTAGGGCCAGGCTCACTGCAGTACTCCAGCCTAGGGCCAGGCTCACTGCAGTACTCCAGCCTAGGGCCAGGCTCACTGCAGTACTCCTGCCTAGGGCCAGGCTCACTGCAGTACTCCTGCCTAGGGCCAGGCTCACTGCAGTACTCCTGCCTAGGGCCAGGCTCACTGCAGTACTCCAGCCTAGGGCCAGGCTCACTGCAGTATTCCAGCCTAGGGCCAGGCTCACTGCAGTACTCCAGCCTAGGGCCAGGCTCACTGCAGTACTCCAGCCTAGGGCCAGGCTCACTGCAGTACTCCTGCCTAGGGCCAGGCTCACTGCAGTACTCCTGCCTAGGGCCAGGCTCACTGCAGTACTCCAGCCTAGGGCCAGGCTCACTGCAGTACTCCAGCCTAGGGCCAGGCTCACTGCAGTACTCCAGCCTAGGGCCAGGCTCACTGCAGTACTCCAGCCTAGGGCCAGGCTCACTGCAGTACTCCTGCCTAGGGCCAGGCTCACTGCAGTACTCCTGCCTAGGGCCAGGCTCACTGCAGTACTCCTGCCTAGGGCCAGGCTCACTGCAGTACTCCTGCCTAGGGCCAGGCTCACTGCAGTACTCCTGCCTAGGGCCAGGCTCACTGCAGTACTCCAGCCTAGGGCCAGGCTCACTGCAGTATTCCAGCCTAGGGCCAGGCTCACTGCAGTACTCCAGCCTAGGGCCAGGCTCACTGCAGTACTCCTGCCTAGGGCCAGGCTCACTGCAGTACTCCTGCCTAGGGCCAGGCTCACTGCAGTACTCCTGCCTAGGGCCAGGCTCACTGCAGTACTCCTGCCTAGGGCCAGGCTCACTGCAGTACTCCTGCCTAGGGCCAGGCTCACTGCAGTACTCCAGCCTAGGGCCAGGCTCACTGCAGTATTCCAGCCTAGGGCCAGGCTCACTGCAGTACTCCTGCCTAGGGCTAGGCTCACTGCAGTACTCCTGCCTAGGGCCAGGCTCACTGCAGTACTCCTGCCTAGGGCCAGGCTCACTGCAGTACTCCAGCCTAGGGCCAGGCTCACTGCAGTATTCCAGCCTAGGGCCAGGCTCACTGCAGTACTCCTGCCTAGGGCCAGGCTCACTGCAGTATTCCTGCCTAGGGCCAGGCTCACTGCAGTACTCCTGCCTAGGGCTAGGCTCATTGGGCTTCATATAAAAATTAGCAGTTACAGAAAATTATAAAGTTAGACCAAAATAGTTGTTAAAAAGCTTAAATTTACCATCCTAAGTACTATCTACCCCTAGCCATGTACAGCACCCAGTGGCATCAAGCGTTGTTCATCAGTTAGTGGGGGTGAGAATGAGTCAGTATAGTAGAGTTTGATGAGAGGGATCTTAAGGGATGTTTTGAAGGCTGCGATGGTCGGTATATTGAGAATATGTAGTGGGAAAGAATTTCATTGTTTTGGTGCACAGAAAGAGAACTATCCTTCACCGTAAGTTTTAGTGCCTGCTCTGGGCACAGAAATAAAACGCGTGTCTTCGGAGGAATGAAGCTTTCGAAGGGGTGAATAGACAGAAAGAAGTTCAGTAACATAGGAAGGGCAGGAAACAGAGAAAAAAGGTGCGACAGAGAACAGACAGCTTGTATCAATGCACACATGTAAAGGAGCAAATGGAGAGAGTAAAGTTGTAGTGTGACATGATCATGTCTCTTTGCATTTAGAACTAAACTAGCAGCTGAGTATTGAACTTTCTGCAGTTTTTCTGTGAAGTGTTTTGGTGAACCTGACAGAAAAGAGATACTTTAGTCAAGACGAAAGAGAACAAGAGCATAGACTAGTGTTTTTTGTTGCGCTAACTGTGAGGTAGTGGCGGATGGAGCTGACCAGAACGTATAATTTTTAAATCAAAATTACGGTCGTTTTTTTTGAAAAGGTATCATGACTGCCACAATAATTGTATATGTTAAGATATATTTTTATGGTAAACCTTAAATAAATACTTTATTTACAAAACATTTTTTGTAGTTAAGACTATTCTGTAATAGAACGACAATTACGTTCCTAGAAATGACTGTTACAAAAATGTGTTTGCGAGGCCATTATTCAATCAGGCCTCTGTTTGTACTGTTTAAATATTTCATTCCCAAGGTGAATAGACCACACATGCCACGTTCAGTGCCAAAGATCAATAGAAATAAAGCAGAAAAATAAACAACTTCATAATGATATTAATATATGAACCCCAAAAACCCAACTTTGGTGTAAGGAACTTTTTTAAAATAAATGTGTATAGAATCCATTGCTCGTGGTTATTAACAAAGGTTTTTTGTAGCCGTGCGGCGAGCTTCTAATGTTCAATTGACGCACAAGTCATTTCTTGTGGATTCTCACGGTGTTTAGTGACGTGTCACAAACGCTATCTGGGATCGACGACTCTGGAGATACAGGGCTAGGAAGAATGACAATGTTAGATCCACTGTATGGGGTCAATGATAATGTTAGATCTTTTGTCTGGGGACTATGACAATGTTAGAGCCCCTGTTTGGTTACGATGACAATGTTAGATTCACTGTCTGGGGATTATGACAATGTTAGATCCATTTTCTATAAGGGATTATGGCAATGTCAAACCCACTGTCTTACAATTTTAGATCAAATGCCTGTGGACTATGACAATGTTAGATCCCCTGTGTGGGGTCTATGGCAATGATAGAAACACTGTCTCTGGACTATGACAATGTCAGATTCCACTGTATAGAAATAATGACAACGCTAGATCCACTGTCTGTGGACTATTACATTGTTAGATCCACTGTCTGGGGGACTATGACGGTGTTAAATCCACTGTCTTGAGATGATGACAATGTTAGATCCCTGTATGGTGACTTTGACAATGTTAGATCCCCTGTCTGGGGAATATGACAATCCTAGATTCCACTGAATAGAAACAGTGACAATGCTAGGTCCACTGTCAGGGAACTATGATAATGGTAGATTCCAATGTATAGGTTCGATAACGTGGTCGATAGTGAGATCGTTCATAATGGTGTAGGAATCAGTGTCACCTTAGAGCTTTGCCTATCTGAATTATTCATACGTATACACGTTGTGATATCATTAAGGCGGCGACTGCTATCGGAAGCACATAATTGCGCGACAGATGTGTCCGTTACTGCTCTTGTTTCCGCCGACTGCACAAAGCTTGAATGCTGGGATGCAATTTGGCACATTCCTGAAATTAGTATTATAACTTCTTTTATGGTCATAATTTTACACTTAATCAGAGAGTGTGAAAGTGCCAACCCGGGGAGCGGGGTGTAGGCTGACCGACTCCCCACTTACCCTCTTCCTACGCCAGTGTGTTTGATCCTCTTAGTGCTACAGTTGTTGTGTGAAAGCAGCACCCCGGGCTTCGAGGCGTTTTTTTTCTCTGGAGCCGCCTCACTGGCATGGTCAATCAAGTGGAAGGGTGGGTGAGGCTCACTAAGGGGCGGAAAGCTCCCGGCGTGCCACTCCGTAGCTCCTACTGGAAATAAAGACTGCTGGGGGAGTAGTTGATGGCCAGGTGAGGCTAGCGCAGGGTGCGTTGGGGAAGACTTCAGGAGCTTCGGCTCGATAGTCTACTGTTTTTCTAAAGCAGATTACATTAGTGCTAATATGAAAACTGTATATAGTACAAATCCCTTGGACTGAAACAAAAGTGGTGATATGTACAAGTATGGTGCTATTCGCAAGATAAACCAGAGTTGAAACAAATTATATAATTAGCACATTTTGAAGAGACAGTAGTATTTCAAGGTTCATTAATTCAAGGTTCGTTATTTCAAGGTTCGTTATTTCAATGTTCGTTATTTCAAGGTTCGTAATTTCAAGGCTCGTTATTTCAAGGTTCATTATTTTAAGGTTCATTAATTCCATGTTCGTTATTTCATGGTTCGTAATTTCAAGGTTCATTATTTCAAGGTTCATTAGTTCAAGGTTCATTAATTAAAGGTTCGTTATTTCAAGGTTCTTTATTTCAAGGTTCATTAATTCAAGGTTCGTTATTTCAATGTTCGTTATTTCAAGGTTCGTAATTTCAAGGTTCGTTATTTCAAGGTTAAGTAATTCAAGGTTCATTATTTCAAGGTTCATTAATTCAAGGTTCATTATTCCAAGGTTCGTTATTTCAAAGTTCGTTATTTCTAGGTTTGTTATTTCAAGGTTTGTTATATCAAGGTTCGATTCACTTTATATAACATTGTTTCGTTTGTTTCTGTTTTTTTAATTACTTTGTCTGCTTTATTAAATGTGTTGTTTTCTCCGGGCCTCCACAAATTGATTTCGGCAGTGATCCGACATTTTGATCAACACTGGCGCAGAATTAATGAGTTTTATTTATATTCTGCAAAAAAAAACAAAAAAAACACAAAAGTTTTTCGGGATTCTGTTTTTTTTACGTTGATATTGAATATGCCATCGCATATACGATTACATCAGTAGACCAGTAGACAGTGGCGTAGCGAGCTAAACTCGCGCCCGGGGCACAATACCTTTTTAGCGCCCCCCCCCATTCGAAAACCATACAATATTATATGTAAAATATATCATTTGGCGCCCCTTTGTGAGTAGTGCCCGGGGCATGATGCCCCCCCTTGCCCACTCCTCGCTGCGCCACTGCCAGTAGTTTTCATATATTATGCGATGTTAAGTAGCAAACGTCGACTTATTAAAAAAAAAAGTATATATATATATCTATGTACATGATATTTTAAAAAGCAGTAGGGAAGAAAAATTTGGGAAAACAAAAATACTCATAAGTGCCACGGTGACCAGGAGACGCAACTGCAGTGGACCGTTCAAACAAAGCACTTCAATGAGTTGTGAACACACGCTGTTTCAATTTAAGACAGATTAACTAGGCGTCAAACCCGCATTTTAAACCTATGGTTCCCTAGTCAAGTCTAGGACTTATCAAAGTTCCTTTTCGCTTGAGGCCGATGCCATTACGTCTTCGGGTCCAAATCATCTGTCAGACAATCGGTTACTACGAATGCGTAAGATGTGATTTAGAGATTTTAAAAAAGAATTATTTAAAATTTTCCCTTTTTTAAAAAAAAAGCTATTAAAAAAAAAAATATTTCAATATAAACCACATATCTAAAGTAAATAATTACTGTAGTTTAGAAATTACAAAATCTTGGTATATATATATATACCAACTAAATTCCGATCCCGGTGGGTTCCCGATCCCGATAGGAACCCGTTCCCCATTGGATTTCGATCCCATTGGTATCCCGATCCCGTTGGTATCCCGATCCTGTTAGAATCCCGTTTCCCGGTGGGATTTTGATCCTTATGGTTCCCAATTCCAGTGGTTGCCTAATCCCATCGGCATTATCATCACGGTGGTATCAAGAGCCCAATGGGATCCCGATACCTGTGCGATCCCAAAACCAGTGGGTTCCCGATCCCGTCGATATCCAGATGTCTTTGGGAAGCAGACCCCGATTGGAACTCGATTACAGGGGGGGGGGAATCCAAATCCCAGTAGGATCGAGTTTACGTGTTAGATCCTCTTCTCTGATGGGATCCAGTTTCCCGATGGGATACCAATTTGATCCCGTTACCCGATGGGATCGCGATAAGGGTGTGTTCAATTTACTATTGGACCTCGTTAACAATTCAATAAGCTTTTAAATCCTTTACATATCTCCGTAAGAAATATAGAAATTTCTGGAACAATCCAGAATAAATTTAATATCATCCACGAAACGTGTAAACAATAATAATTGTCTACGTACATTTTTCTCGAACACGTAAAATGATACAATTAAATGCACTCCTATAGCTATATTACATTTAGGTTCAAAGAGAGGCCCTGGTGGGGGCCAATTCCATAATTGTACCGATACCGATGTAGTTTTGCCTGAGATTGGGAAGGGGGATGGGGGCTATAAAAAACATTCAGATAAATAATAAAGTTAAAATTAATAATTGTCTCATTAATATCGGTTTTAAAATACCATAGATGTAGCTTTATAAAATCATCTAACTTTCTAGAAAATTCCAGATCGTCTCTGAATGGATTAGAAATTATTAGTTTTAAATCCACCATATTTCTATACGAACAATGAAGGGTAGTGCTACCAAGCTAGTTCTATATCCATAAATTCACATATAATCTATAGTGCTGTCTAAGCCTATTCGTATTTATATTGCTTGTAAATGGTACAATAAAATGAAGCACCTGGCAACAGAGGAATCAATATTATGAGTTCAGTACCCTTCGGTATTTGAATACGGATAATCCTGTGTATGTGTACTAAGTTTGGTCAAGATCCATCCATTCACGTAGGAATATTTGTTGATAATTTTATATAAATAGCTCATATAAAAAAACCAATTCACTCCCAATCGGAATGTTATAAAAATATCATAACCTCCAAGAGTTCCTTCCTGATAATGATGGATATATTTGTTTATTCAAGATACAATAATCCATTTAAAAGTTATTGTGGAACAAATAAATCCACAAAAAACAATTTTTCACTTGTATATATATATATATATATATATAGAGAGAGAGAGAGAGAGAGAGATTTAATATGATATAGATATTATATAAAGAAGTATATATATTATACTTAGATTTATCTCGTAAAATAATATTAAAATTGACTAAATTATATATTATCTATGTCAACAGTTGAAAAGACTATTTTGGAAAGAATGGGTATCACAATGAATAAAGGGGAGCTAAGCGCATTTCAGAAAAGCAAATTACTACACGAATTTCATACTTTTTTCGGTGAGTTCTGTTTGTTTGTATGTTGCCGGTTTGTTGTTTGTTTGTTTGTGGTACTGTAATAAGGGGGAGAGACTGCCATCAGATTAGGAAAAAAGGATATCGACCCCATTGGGATCCCCACCACCTTGGCATCCCGTTTCCAAATGGGATCCTGACCCCATTGTAACCCAACCCCATTGGAATCCCTTTCGAAATGGGATCCCATAGCACTTAGCTGAAAAGTAGTATCCGATGGGACAGCAAAAGAATCGTGCTACATTTCAATTGTATGTGGAAATGTGCCACTTTTTCTATCTATGTTAAATTTTGTATATGTGGCTGGGTGCCACCTATGGAGCACACGAGGTTTTCTGCCAGGCGTCCGTGTCATGAGCTGGGTATGCCTGTCCCACTTTGAACTGGTAAAACAACCAAAAAAGCAGGTCTGAGAACTATAGCTTTAATGTAGAGGTACAATCCGTAGCTCAGTTGGTCACACACAATAACAAATCCATTCCGCACTCTGTCACACAACACGTACACGGCAGGCCCCGAGTTCAAATTTCCCCCCGGCTTATTTAGTCACCCTTTTCTGTCCACGTCATGAGTTGTTTTACCAGTTCCCCTTGGGACAGGCATACCCAGCTCATGACATGGAAGCCTGACAGAAAAACCTCGTGTGCCCCATAGGTGGCACCCTGCAACATAGGTGGCACCCAGCCACATATAGAAAATTATACATAGATAAGAAAAAGTGGCATATTGCCACATTTATTCTGTTTTTTTCTGTTGTTTGCTGACGAAGGCTTCCTGTCTAAACTTTCTTTGATTTCCTTGAGTCCCTTTCTGAGGTTTTCACATACTTGGCTTAACTCATTTCCCTTGTTGCTTGTTTGTTGTTCGTATATTGTTAGTTTGTTGTTTGTTTGTTGTTCGTATATTGTTAGTTTGTTGTTTGTTTGTTGTTCGTATATTGTTAGCTTGTTGTTTGTTTGTTGTTTGTATATTGTTAGTTTGTTGTTTGTTTGATATTTTCTTTGTTTTCTTTTGTTTGATTTCTTTCTTTTTTGACCTTATCAATCTTAATTCTTTATTTGTAATATTTCAATTGATAACGTTTCCATCTATTATTAAATAGATGATAATAAATATTCTTTACATGTGTATTATTTTACATGATCTGCGTTAAAGGCAAATAACAACCACAAAATGACGTATACATTTATTCAATATTTATATACAATCTATTTTGATGTGCACTTCAATGTGAACATTACTTCAAAAACACATATTGATTTAGTCAAGTATTAATATGGCGTTAATCGAGCAACTGTATGACAAATCAATGTTTTAGGCAATATAAGTTTATATTGTGGTCCTTTTTTAAAATGTACTTTATATTTCTGTTTTATTGCAGATCTCAACAAAGATGGCGTCTTGGAGTGGAAGGATTTTGAGGTGGCAAGGGAGGTAATCTATCAGGTTTACATAAATAAAGTTTAAAGTTACAATACATTTAAAAAAACATGTGTTGTTATAATACAGTTTAAAAAACATGTGTTGTTATAATACAGTTTAAAAAACATGTTTTGTTATAATACAGTTTAAAAAATATGTGTTGTTATAATACAGTTTTAAAAAAACCAAAAATCTTTACTTGATAATAATTTATTTTTAAAGTTTCAAGTTATAATACAATTGAACCATGGTTTTCGCAGGTAAATTCACCAGTGTGTAATTTGTCGAAGTGTGTAATGTGTCGAAGTGTGTAATGTGTCGAAAGTGGGTTAAAGCAACGCAATATCAATTAAATTAAAATAAACTCTAGGAGAGCTCTAAATTGTAAAAATGAGAAAAAGTGTTACGTAGGAACTAAAAATCTGTTTCCTGGACGAGGAACAAACGTGGGACGAAGACGACGACAGTGGAATTGACACAAAGGTTTCACCGTAACATCTCCATTTTTTCAAAAAGCCTCATTAAACTATCCCCCACTCACACCCCCCCCCCCCCAAATTATTTTCTTCGTTTTATTTTCATTTGCAGATACGTGTATCAAAGCTGTCAACTTATTTTGTTCCGTACATTTCTTTCAAAGCTTCCGAAACTGTTCTTTGTTTTTATGTCGCGTGCTCAGAAATGTATTCAAAATTACTAAAAGTTATATATACATAAAAACTAAAATATCAAAGCGACTTATAAATTCGCCATACTGTTCCCGACATGATCTTTTTTTTTATATTATTTTATCAAATCGCAGAGAGTCTGCGAGATAAGTGGCTGGAGAGAGGGTTCAGACATGTATGTCAAGACGAAACTACTTTTTGCTGAGATCTGGCGATACCTGCAGGACGATGGGGACACGAACCTGGATGGCAGGATGACGTCAGAGGAATGGGTATGTTGACTTTATTCTCTTCTATGAGAAAAAAAATTCTTGTAAAATACAATGGTGCATTTAATCATTTTGCACTTTCCCCCTAAAATTGTAAGTATCAATAAGGAAAAAAAATGGATTTTAAAGAAATTACAGTACCATATTCTATTTTTTTTTTTTTTAAATATTTAAGTAGCAACATTAAAATGTTGATAACTAACATCCACCCTAATCTCAAGTGTCCACTATAAACATAACGCTTCCATTGCAGAAATCGTTAACTCAGGGCGTACTTTCGTAGAATGTTCACCCGTTTTAACTGAATTATATTTAACTGTGTTTAAGTAACTAAAATTGTGAACAAAATACAAAGTCATGAATAAAATTTTGTCATGATCTTACACACTAATGTGGACAAAATTGTGATCTGTTTCTGCTAGAAATCATGTCATAAAAATTTACTTGTTAAAGGAAATGACTGATTTAATGTTTTGAAGCAACAAATTTGAAGCTACTTCCTTAAGTAACATACTTTCCATACACCAATTGTCAAAGTTAAATTGACAATATATGCAACCGCTTGGGATATTTTAAAGTAATATTTCAGGTAAGTGGTTTTTTTTTTAAATGTTAAAAAACACTTATCTGAAGTGTGTTTTTTAAAAATTAAATAACACTTCAGATAAGTGTTTTTTAACTTAAATAATGAAACTTTATTTTTTTACACACAGCTTAGAATGTGGGAAAGGTTGAACCACGATTTCTTGGCCAGGAAACGAGAGAAAAATCCGGAAAAACAGGAAGACAAAGTGCCAGATTGGCTGGACAGATACATCGAATACAAATTTCATCTTTTCGATAGGACAGGTACAGATTGTAAGACAGTTTAAGAGGGAATCTAGCAATTTATGACAGAAATATTTGTATTTCTTTTACAAAATAGAATTATTTTGAAGCTTAGATAAACAATAAAATAAATAAGATTAAAGGTCACAATGACATTTAAGCTTTCTAAACACTTCAATGTGTTAAAGTAATTCATGTATGTTATACGCACAGTCCGTTGGACTAAGTTGAAGAAACAAACTGTAAAAGAATAAAACTGTTAATAAAATCAAATTTTATCAAATAGTTAAATAGACATTTACCAAAATGTCTTAGTTAGATACGATGTGGCTGCTTTAATCAATCAAGATGCCATTCTTGTTACATAAGGGAAACATGTAGAATATTAGCAGATAGGTTCAGTGAACATCTTCCGGATATTGAACAAGGTAAACTTTCCCCAATCTCTTCACATTTCATCAGAGATTAAATAAAATAAAGGTGCATAAGATGTATCCATCACTGCACTGACTTCCTGTACCAACACACGATAGAGTTAAAAATGAAAAACAAATTGATTCTGCGTTTCGGCACAATATCACAACATGGAATTAATCAAATACTCTCCTACTAATGTTTCTCAGTGTAACCGTAGTTCCCCTTAAATCGTATTTCTTATATTTATGAATCCCCTATTTTTTCGGCAACAACAAAGGAGATCATTTAAGTTTTTTGCTGTGCTCTGTTTCTTGTCGTATTTTCATTGGTCCTGTTTACTCAGGAGGACTCTAAGCCAAAACGTACACATCTTACTTTCCTGTCTATTTTGATGGACATGTTGGTTTTCTGACAAAAGTTTGACAGTGATATAAATCAATATCAATTCTTCAAATAAAAAAATCTTTGTCTTCTTAAGACATATTAAGTAATATAAAGTCATTTCAAGTTATAGCAAGTCATATTAGTTTTTATAAAGTCCTATGAAGTCATGTAAAGTAATTTAAGTTCGGTAAAGTCGTTTAAGACTTCGAGGTCATTTTTTTTAAAAAATACAAATTCACGTGTCTTCGCATTAAGTCATACTAATAATGCATTTACACAATTTAGGGGACGGCGCCATCGACCTGGAAGAGTTCGAGTACGTGCTCAGTGATTTTAACGTTTCTGCCAAGGACGCAAGGACGGCGTTTCTGCTATTCTCAGCGGTAGGTGTCCAGGTCAGACGTGTCACGTGACTATTTAAATAGCCCATTAAACCTTCATATTTCATTGAATGAAATAGGTTAAAATGAGTTTAATCAGGAACTACGGTAGGGTCAACTAAAACTCTGGGCAGTGAGTGCACCAAGTGAGTGCACCAAGACCATTGTTGGGCTACGAGTTTGAGATGTTTTACTATTTAAAATTATTTGTTTCATATTTCTTAACTTTTGTGAGATGTTAAATTTTTTTTTTCAAAAAATTTTTGGTAACTCCAGCTAGACTTGTATTTTTGTGTGTGAGATGAATCATTATTTTATCGATTTCTCTTAACTCAAACCAGACTTGTGTTTTGCCGCTTTTCCCACAGAATCATGAGCACAAGGTTGATCTCCCCTACTTCAGACACCTCTCATTGGAGTTCTTCAGATCAGATGACCAGAGTGACCTGGGGAATTTTATAACTGGTCGCCTGGACTTTACTTAGCACACATGTACCTTTAATGATTTGTATATAATGTATATAATATATTTCTTGTTCAGATTGGCGGGGGGGGGGGGTAGAAGACCCCCCTGGGACTCTAAAATTGAAGATCCTTAATTAAAATTAATTTCAACCACATAGATAGATTCTATGGGGTTGATAATTAGTACCTGAGGTGAAATTATAATTTTTATGCAAATTAGGATCCCAATATGGCCGCCGCGTTACTAAAAATAGCTCATATTTTTCAACACTCATAGCTCAGCAATAAATTGACATTTAGCCTTGATTTTTTGCACAAGTGTTTATAGTTAGCATTTGGAGGGCTGGAAGTAAAATTGTTGTATTGTAATGCAAATTTTTTTTGGTGTGAATTTTTAAAAATTGAGTATTACGAGAATGCAAGAAAAGCTTTTGTTTAAATCTAGAAAGCCACCAAAGAAATATTTACCTTCAGTGTACTGCATTTATTTTACTTCAGACCCTTTATAATAGGGTTAGAAATATCCACAGCAAATTTCATGCAAATCTAACCAAAAATTGTTAAGAATATCATTTTTTGAAATTAGATGACAATGACGAAAATGAAGTTTCTGGGAAAATTGAAAAAACGTTAATTTCACTTAATTTCTTGTACTAAATAATGTCTAATGTGCTCCAGGAGTGTACATATTCCCTTCCCTAGCTTCTGTGAGGTCTAAAAAGCATTATCTGATGGCTCTCAGTCTTTTTCTTCTCTTCTTGGTTGTTTCAGGGGCCATAACGGTAGACGAAGTTATTCGAATCTTGTCCTTGGCTATGCAGCTTTTCTCTGTGAAATATCCACTCTGGATCCCAAGGTGTTCAAATCATTTTAATATAGAACAAGCTCCATCATTAAAATATCACACAGCACTATAGACCGCCTCTTCTACTGTTCCCTTTTCAACAAAATACTCTTTTGAACAACGATCCCATATTAACTTATGTAAGCATTCGTTGTTATTTTGAGTCTTGCCGTGAAGACACTTACTAAGCAACTGCTTGTTAGCTAGATCCTAAAATACAGGCTCAAGGAAGTGTATAACTGCTTGAGGGAGGTCATTTTTGTGCTTGTATTTGGCAGGATCAAGCTTATATTTGCACCATGAGTTGCTTGGGCAAAATGTATGATTCGGATATGTGTCTGAAGAACCGACATGAAGTAGAACAGCTTTTCAACCAGCCTTCATTTTAGCCACATTTCCTGCATTCTACAGAATGCTGAAGCCAAAATAATTTTGAAGTATGTCAATCTTCTTGTTGGTCAGTCTACCAATACCCCCTATACCCTTGCCATCATCAAGTTTTCTACGCTTATATTCTGCTACTAGTCGTCTCAACCTGGTACCGCACCGCTTCTGCACGTGTCCAACACACTCTAACTTTTTTATTTAAAATATTAAAATGTTACTGTTTTAGAGTCATGGTAACCAAGTGTAAATAATGGTTGCTATGGAAAATTTATTGAGGGTGGGGTATATAAACATGCACAAAATTAAACTAACTTTTCATATTTTTGTTAAATAACAAGTTCAATTAGTCGACAAATGCATGAACTTTCTAAATATGCACTTAAATAAAATTGACAAATTTCATAATTTGATAACAATTTTGGGTCATAGTTTAAAAATTATGTTTTACTGTAGCTCTCTGAAGCTTGGGGGGTGAAAAATAGGGGTGGGGGTGGGTGGGGGACTAATTCTAAATAGTTTGATTTGAATTACATTTTTAGGAACAGAATTTAGAAAATGATAGAATGCTTAGAAAATCTCTTGCTGACTTAAAGTACCTGAGGTTTCGATTAAACACAATCCAAAGGGACGTTAGTTAACAATATAAAATATAAGCTGGGAGATGGCAGTGGCTGGGAATTGGGATGCGGTCTTAGAATCAACTTCTGAGGGTTTTTTGGTTTTTTTGTTTAATGGAAAGTTGTGCGCAAAAAGTTTTGGCCCAAACCTTGCTGCGCCACTTGGTAAAACAAATAAATGTGTGATCATCTCACAGCTTCCATTGCTGTTCTTACATGAACAGCTTTGATTCTGGGATTCGTGAGGCTACATTTCAAATATGCTGCGATGACCTGTTGGTCGCGACCCCTTTGGGGGTCAAGTGACCCTTTCCCAAGGGGTCGCCTAAGACCATCGGGAAACAAATATGCTCTTCAGTTATGAAGTAGCAACGACAATAATTTTGTGGTTGGGTGTCGCCACAAAACGATGAGCTGTATTAAAGGGTCGCGGCGTGAAGAAGGTTGAGATTAGTTGAGAACCACTGATCTAAGTCATATTGATGCCCAATGAAGTAGGAAAGAATGTTTCTTTTGAAAAAGTTAACCCCCTTCTCAACCAGAAGACCTCGGGTGGTGCGTGACACCATTTATACCCCAACCACAAAAAAAAAATAAAAAAAATAAAAAAAATCATCATCACACATACCAAAACTAATGCCAACCTAAAATACAATGCTAAAAATGAATTCATTGATTGAAGTGTTCTGCTGTTTGAAAGATAAGCGAAAGAAACACAAGCAAATTAGGGAGCAATAGATGTTTAAGCAAGGGTAGCGCGATGCCTCAGGTTTGTCTCCACAAACTCCCTCCCTGCAACTTAATGTGTCGTGAGCAACATATGTTTAAGCACGGGTAGAACAATGCTGCAGGATTGTCTCCACCAACTCCATCCTTGCAACCTAATGTGTCGTGAGCAACAGATGTTTAAGCACGGGTAGAAGAACAATGCTGCAGGTTTGTCTCCACCACCTCCATCCCTGCAACCTAATGTGTCGTGAGCAACAGATGTTTAAGCACGGATAGAACAATGCTGCAGGTTTGTCTAAAGAAAAAACTCCATCCCTGCAACCTAATGTGTCGTTTCAACCGAAAGAAGAAAATTTGCTGGTTAAATTTATTTTTTAAAACTTAATTCATCTATTGATTTCTTAAAATGCGCTCAATATAATTGTGTGCAATGATGGTTTTTATGAAATTTACTAGCAATGAACCGTCTAAAATGACCTGTAGATAAGAATTGCATTACTATGCATGATGCGCTTTGCACATCATTTTATAACGTTGCTGAATTTATACAAATCCTTTGTCTGCTTTAATTTAATAGTAAAATGTTTTAAATGAGAACTTCTTCCATTTTGGCTTACTTTATTTGATAAACGTACAGAGGGGCTCAAGGGAAAATCCGGTGATGTCATGTTTGGAAAGCTTTGAGAAAAATGTATAATAAAGTTTAAAATTCCTCATAACATTATCGAAATGTCAAAATTTCTAAATATTTTTTTTTTGACTACGCTGCTTTCTTCAGTTGGACCCATGTGTCATATTATTCTATTGAATGGAATGTAGCCACACGGGAGATAACTTCAGTTGGACCCATGTGTCATATCATTCTATTGAATGGGATGTAGCCACACGGGAGATAACTTGCAAATTTCGAAAAACTGACATCACTGGTTTTTCCCATGAAACCTTCGTGTGGTTTAAAAAAAACAACAAGTCTGGTTTTCAATTTACGCAGCTCATTTTAATGTGAATCATTCACAAAAATAATTCATTAAATTGTTCATCAATATGGCATATTTCAAATATAAGATTGAACGTATAAATAAGTTCATGCCGTATCACAATCATGAAACACGAAGATGCACGGAGCGCGTCAAACACACAAGGAAAAACGTCATAATTTATTCATCAGACAAAACAGTGGATTTTCAACTTAAATAAAACTTCATAAGCAGAAACAAAACTTACCCTACATTAATTGAAGTTAATCAGATTTTCTCAAGATCCAGTCGTCTTTCATTCTATATTTCTTTTCAAGTCCGTAAATACGTCTAGAAAAATGTACAATCCAACCCCTAACAAAAAATATCATCTACTTCGCATACACTATGAAAAGGATAGTTTGCATTTATGTACGTTTCTCTGGAACATGTGGAAAGTGTGAGTTTTTGATTTCAAATGATGGTGGAAAAAAAAATTGTTTAATATGTGTTTTCTTCTTCACACTATGGAATACTTTGTTTCGTAAATATTCACGTGCTAGAAAACGTGTTACTTTCATCTTTAAGATTCACGTAAGTTCTTAACATTTACTGAATTATAGTCACGTGAAAGAATAAGTGAAGCGAATGTATTATGACTCCTCTCCCCCCCCCCACCCCACTAAAAAAAAAATTCACAATACTCAACCAAACGATGTTGCCATAACAAAGAATACGAAGTGAAGTTTTCTTCCCCAACACCCATATGGATTATAAGCATGAATGGTGGAAGACTTTTCTCTGCCCCTTCCTCCTCCCCCCCCCCTTTCCCGATACTCAAAAGGGATTAATGAATGATGGGCGATATTTTTTTTAAAAAGCAACCGGACTCTGCTTCATAACTAGATAAGTTATATAATAATTCACTGAACCTATATACAAAGCAATCTTAAAACACCGTGAGATGATAGTTAATGTACCTCATGTAGACGATGGGAGATGGGGGACAAGGTGGAATGAGGTTTTGTCTTCGGCAAAGAAAGAGACTTAAAGTTCTTAGGAAACAGTCAGGTGGGAGTCCGGAACCAACCCGAGACGTTGTGGTGCGGGTGTCCGAGGGCGTCCCTGGAGGTCATTGCGCCGTCCGTTGCCGGTAGGTGGGGCCTGGGGCCACGCTCCTTTGTTCGTGTTCCCATTAGGAGGGTTGGGTATGTCTGCGCGCAGAACACTATTAAGCTGGCTGCCAACGGAGGGAGTCGAGGTCCCCCAGAAAGTAAAGGCTGGTCGGTGGCTTATGCCCGTTGTCCGACAATCTTTGATTGCGGCGCTTTGGATAGATACTGTTGGGGCTGGACGCTCGTGCCGCGGAGGCGGGAGCATGTCGGTGGTTAGTCAGCCCTGCTTGGTCGGTTTTTCCGGGGCCCATTTGAACAAACGACCCCCATTTTACGTGGGGGGGTCGTAAGCCAAGCTCTCTCGCAACCGCTGATTAGCAGCGGGGAGGCCTTCGGCCTCAGTTCGGCTGTAACGGATACGAAGCGCCGGACCGGGGTTGGGGACGCCGCTCTTCGTGAGTGGTCGGCCAGAGAGCCTCGTGCTCAGTGCCGCTTCAGCACATGTCTTTCTTTCACGATAGTTAATGGTGCAGCATTTCATCTTTTTATACAACCTTATCTAAACACTTGCATATGTTTGACTTACAACTTTCATTCTCCAAGCTTTCTTCTGATGAAAAACTAATGACCCAAAATATAACAAAAACAATGTAACAAACGAAAAATGTTTTGGTTTTTTTTTTAAATGAGAAGAATATAAAAATGGAATTCATTGGAAGAAGTTTAAGTTTTACAAAGAAAAACATTGCAATATTATTTTCAGCAACGATTCTAAGTCTGAACTATTCACTCCAGACCGTCTTCATAGTGGGATAATTCACCTTTAATTCCGTCAAACATAATTTCCTTTCCTTAAAACATTAATCAAATTCAAAACCATTAAACCAAAAAAAAAATAAAAAAATTCGTAGTCATCGATGGCGTAGAAGAAACAATACACTAACCAACTTGTCATGGATTATAACTGTTACACTCTTACATTAACTTCGTTAAAAAAATTTATTCTCTCTTAGCCATTACATTAACTTTGTTTCCAAGCAAGTTCTGCTTTAATCATTAACTTTGTTGGTGCTTGTTGGATTCATTAAGCAGCCTTCTACACAATTTTTACTATAAGACATCGAGTTTAGCAAGTTTAAATATTGGTTTGCAATTTCTTGCAGCTGATCAGCATTGACAAAGGAAGGATCACACCAGCCAAAGAGTCAAAACGTCTAGAGAGAATTGCATTTACATATCGAAAGCTGCTTTAACAGAAAATAGTATGACAAGGTGTGTGGAAGCTTTGATCGACAGACATGATAATAAGATAAGTACGTTTGGGCTAAGAGCCTTAGTCGACAGACAGGACGTTAAGATAAGCACGTTTGGGCTAAGAAACTTCCTTGGCAGACAGGAGAAATGAAAATACAGCAAGGAACAGAAACTAATTAAAAACGTAAGTTTTCTTGTCCCATTTCAATTTGTACTGTCTGTTGAGGAAAGCTCTTAGCCCAAACGTACTTATCTTATTGTCCTGTCTTTCGATTCAAGTTTCCCTACACCTTGTTCTTCTATTTTCTTCGAACAGCTATAACGCAGTCCTTCATTTAAAGCCGTAAACGCTCAACACTTCAACAAACAGAAAATATCACTCTATCACAACATCCCATCACCAACGTCCACAAACGTGACCCATGTAAAATTTCGTAAACTGGTCGGAGACGGTCGGGTGCCCGTCGGTGTTTTCCGCCGCAATGGTCATCGGCCAGGTTAACATAAACATCACCCGGTCGCCCAGGCCTCGGAGAATCTCTCTCTGCAGCCTCATGACGAAACCGCTCATCTTGTGCTTGTTTCGGATCTCTCTGTCAAAGGCCGTGAACGCCGATTGGTAGACGACGATCACGTGAGTATTTCTGGCCATTAGCCGTTCGATGGCCTTGCGTATCAGCCGCAGACGGTGCTCGGCGATGGACAAGTGAAAAGGAACCAGGTGAAGGAGGTGATGCAGATGGACGAGGTACTTGCCGTCTGCTGGGATGGCGTCAAGCTGTGAGACGGTCGAGTATAGGACGTGGTTGGGCAGGTCTTCACCCTGAAATAACAGAATGAAAATATTTATTTTGCAAAAACGTTGCTCTGTATTAGACAGATGAATCACGTCTATTAGTAACTAAGTTGTGAAAGTTCATTAAGCGCTTAAGAATATACAGTATGTATTAAAATGCCAAAGTGTTACAAAAATAAACTTCAGTATAATTATTTCCTTTCAAAGTTCTCTCCTGGGGAAAAACAAAGGATCCGGAAACTAGAGATTATTATATTTTTTTTAGGAAAATGAAACCTTAACATTGTTTTTACTTAAATTTCGTGAACTAAATAATTGATAAGCTACGTGCATTTGTCAAATTGATTTATTTTGTCTTTTGTTTTCTATTTTTGGAGGAGTATGGGCATACAAATTGAAACTAAATAGAAAAAAAAAAGTTTTAATAACATAAAAGACATTAGCTCATTTACATTTCCCCCGTCAACTTCATAAAAATATCTGAAGTACTAGTGGCTACGCTGATGAAGACGGATGAGGGGAGGGGTGGAGGGAGCTTGGGTGCAAGAAAGTTACGGGGGGGGGGGGCTAGATTTCTCCAATCAACAATAGTATGTTTTCTGGTAAGATATTGAATTTTCTTATGGTTCCTGGAGAGGTATACGTTATTTTTGACTCATCACAATATTTACCACTGATCCATAGAAGGGCTGTTTGGGTGGGTAATATTTGATGGACAGTCCCAGGCTGTCAACGTCACACCACAGTGGGGCGTGCCAGGTCACCTGTCAACAGAGTTGAAGACTTAAGTGTCATCTGTCCTTTCAGTAAAGATTCTTTACCATACAAAAGTTGTTTTTTTAAACAAGAAATGTGTAATTATATGGAAATCCTCAATGATGTTAATCCATTCCACTTGTCTATAGGCTCCAGTTCCCAAGCTAAGTGCGCATACCAATTCAGTCTTTAGTTATAACTGTGCATTTCTTAGTTTGCTAGTTTGTTGTAGTTTTTTTTTTTAAATTTATGTTATTATTTTTGTTTTAAATTTGTTATTTTGTATTGTGTATCCTTATCCATTTATAAGTGTACTGGGCACGTTGTGACAACCTTCGTATATGTATATTTTGTTCTTTATCATAACCCCCATACTCTTTATGTTATGATACGATATGAAGACCAAGTCTCGCACAGCTGGGTCGTACCTGCGTTCTTTTGATCTTTTCCGTACATTCAACCATTTGCGTAATAATGTCCATCTGTTTTCTGGAGTTTGAGTCCCCGATAATAATCATCTGTTGAACAGGAGAAAAATAAACAACGGTAAATGATATATATATATATATATTTGTGTGTGTGTGTGTGCATGCGTGCGTTCGTGTGTGAGTGTTTTAAAAGATAAAAGAGGAAGTAGCTCTAAGAATGGGGGTCCGGGGAGGGGGGGGGGTGTTTTTTAAAAAATGTTACACAAAGAAAAACTACTGTAAACATCTCAACATTGACTTCAAAATTTCGCTCGTTACGTTTCATATGATAAACAAAAATTGGTCCTCTTATAGAAAAATAATACATTTTTTATCGTCATTTTCAATAACCAGATGCCTTCAACACGAGACGAACGGCATAAATCTAACGGCATAAATCTAATATTTGACAAAGATGATGCTGGGCGTTGAGCTATTGCAGCGGCGTGGCTAGGGGTAGCCTTTTTTATTATTTTTTTTTTTTTTGCGGCACCCTTCCACGAAGAACTCTGCAGTTGGCCGAAAATGCCGCGAGACATTACAATGGACAAAACTGCGGCTTGGTGAAACTATGAACACACGGCCTATTAACTAACCAGCCGCGTTCAAATCATTATGGTTGTGGGATGATGATGCTGGGTTGGATGGTTAAATCGTGCTTTGGGGGAACCTAGTTTATGCTGGGGATGGTAGATTATGCTGCGGGAGTTAGTTTATGATGGGGGGATTTAGATTGTGCTGGAGGAATACGTTTATCCTTGGGGATTAAATTATCCTAGTATATTAGATTATACTGGGGGTTAGATGATGCTTAGATTTAAGATTATGATGATGGATGACTGATGATCCTTGGGGGTTAGATTCTGCTGGTGGGAGTTAGTTTATCACGGGCATAGTAGATTAGCTGACAGGGTTAGATTTTCCTAGGAGGTAGATTATCCTGATAAGGAAAAAAAGGGTGGGGGGTGGTAAGATTATGCTGTGGAAGTTAAATTTTACTGGAGGTGTTAAAATTTGCTGGGTTGTAAATTTTTGTGGGGGTAGTTAGATCATACTGGGGGGGGGGGGGGCATTGAACTCATCTTGTTAGGAACATTGCTTTGGAACATATATTCAAAGCTTGCCTTTAAATTTACTTAATTCTAAAAAAATATAAATTGTCCGATTATGTTTTAAGAACACATAGAATAAAATCCATTACCTGGGTATTATTTAAACACGTCCGCAGGAACTCCTTATCAACACGTGGGAGCTGGCAGGCTAGCGGCCTCCAGGTTTTATTGTAAAAGAATCCGGAAGAGTTGACGTCATCAAAGGTTAAGGAAAGGTTTCTTTTGTTGCATGGAAGATCAGGTTGTGGGAAAACCTCCTTGTCTTTTTCAGCTTAAGTGACAGAGGAATTTATCATTAATTTAAACTTATTATAAGACCTTAGTACTTAATATAAGGTATTGGCCATAATATTATTTAAATAATTTCAATTTTTTTAAAAAAGATTATTTTAACATAAACTATAATTTTGCAAGCAGTGAAAGGCCGAAAAATCTTCTTTTTTTAAAAAATATTTCGAATAGTTAATTTCATTTTTGGTATATAACAAGTGAATTAGGGTAGTTTAAATTAGATTTCAGTAACAAAAATATTATATGTATATGTTTGGTGGAAAGTTTTTAAAAATTAATGTTATCTATACATTTGGCTTGTCTCGCAAATAGAGAACGAGGGTAGCCGACAGTTTGCGGGACTTCGTGATAACCAAACACGATATATAGATAACTTTCCAAAAATTCTAACAAACCTGGCAACACTTTGATGGTTATCTTGTTTGGAATCAGGAACGGTCTTTTCCTGGAGATATTTTTAAAAATAATTTTTATTAATTCCTATCGCTAGGTAGTACGTTTTGTGAATTTTGTGATTTGTATTGAAGTGAATAGGAAGCTTATGCAGTATAGCCTTTTGATGACTGAATAGTGTTACAAATTTCGTTCACTTTTATTTTTATTATCATACAAGTTCAATGTGAACATTTTATCAACAAGTGAGCAAAGAAGATTTAAGAAGAAGTTTGAGCAATGTAAATGTCATTAAATGACAGACACAGACTTGGCATGGAACTTAACAGAACATCGTATCAAGGAGAACGACTCACGTTTCTGACATTACAATCAATTCTTCTTCAGCCTCCGTCAGTGGGTAATAGCTAGGGATATTCAGTTTTTTCGAGGACACGAAGTCAGAGCACTATTTGGGGAAAAAGACATAAAGGTGGAAATTTAAAAGCAATACGTTGTACTTTATGTTTAATATCAGAGTCATTAAACAGAACAAAATATTTATACTACTAACTAGCATAACATGAGCTCAAGGAGCTTAAACATGTATAAGGATTTTTTTTTTTTTGTTGTTTATTAGTTGCTTCAGGTTGGTTTATTAATTTTTTATAATTTTTTTTTTTTGGGTGGGGGGTGGTTTAGTTGCTAGAGTTTGTTTTGTTTTTTCCCAATAGTCATTTTGAGTAAATGTAATATATTTTTTACAAGCAGTAATATAAAGAGAACACGATCCTTACATTCAGAAGATCCTTTTTGACCGGCTTCCCACAGAACCAAGGAAAGCCGTTCACGTCCGTTAGGTTGCACACTTCCGGCTCAGGGAATCCTGGGAGAAACGGAAGCGGGGAACACGGGGTCGTCTCCGAACCTGCGTTGTTCTTAAATTTTGCTGTGAACCAGTGGGTGGTTGTGAATAACCGCTGTAGAATTATAATTTTTAGCATGTTAAAAATTTCAATGTGTATTTTATTTTATGAAATAACGTGATTTGTCCGTCTCCAAAGACAGGAACACAGACCTGCTTACACTCGAACCGATGCGACGCCCATTTTAACCGATGCGACGCCCATTTTAACCGATGCAACGCCCATTTTAACCGAATGAGACGCCCATTTCCATCGTTCACACTAATCCTGGCCTTGACTCTTGTTTTGTTTATTGCCTTTAACTTAGGGTATGGGGTTATATTCTCTATGTTATATCACCCGCGGATTTCCAGTCGTCGATGCAGCCTGCATTTTTCTCTCCCTGCTACAACTCAACTTACTTGAATGTACAGATTCGTCCTGAACAGCTCCCTGTGGTGTGAGATGGTGGCCCTGACTTGAACGCTCCCGCTCCAGGGCAAGACGGTGGTCGCCGTGTAGCTGCCGTCCTTGTTGTCTACAACGTCGGCCGCGATGGACGCTCCGAGTTCGTTCGTGACCAGCCAGACCCACACGCTGTCTCCGCCTTTGGGTGGTGGTGTTTTGTTTTGTTTTTGTTTAGAGTTGATGTGGACGTAGATTAAGAGAGCGGCCTTTGTCATTCAGAACGAAAGGATTATGAAAACAAAACTAACACAGCCGAATGGAGAGTAATTTCAAGTGCAGCGTTAAAAATTGTTTATCAAGATATCAGGCTCCTGTTCAAAACATATTAATCAATTAGGATAATAAATGAATGAAAGACTGTGTTCAAGCCGTGTGAAGCCAATAGTAGGAAAAAGGCAATCTTGGTGTTGGTAAGTCCAACTTCCAGCAATAACAAGAGCAATGTTGCAGCCTTCTCATCGTAATTATTTTTAGGCTTCCATATGCGTACCATCACCACCACGCTCAAAAAAAAAAATTCTTCACACAAGACACTATATAGGTCAATGGGTCCCATGTGCATAATGTCTCAGGTATCACTTCTCACAAATACTTCAAGGAGAGTGTGCAAAAGAAAAGGTCCTTATAAACTTACCGCTTTTTCTTCTTTCTCCGCGTCCGTTGAAAAGTAGTACCTTCAGTTTAACCTCTGACCCCAAAGTCAGTGAACCGTCGCTGGTATCGGTCAGCAGGTCTGCGATTGACTGTTCTGCCGACGCGATGTCCGCCATGCTGTACAGAGGTGGTAGGGCTAGCAATTCCCGCTCCCATGGATAAAGCTCAGAGCGAGGCGCGGGGACCATCAGCTCCGTGTGATTAAAAGCACAGCATCTGATTGGATTATTAATTATACACAAACTTTAAAACAAATGTATAAATTTAATTATGAAACAATGTAGGTTGTTTTTTTTTAATTGTAAAATTATTATTTTTTTAAATGTAAAAAAAAAAAATTGTAAGAAGTGTCTCGGCGCTGGAATGAGAAGTATAAGACTGAACAGTAATCGAAACCAATAAAAAGACAAAGACGATCTACAGGCAAACGCTGTCTTTGGACAAAGTTTGTATTCATGCATAAAATGTCTTGGGACAAAGTTTGCAATAGTGCATAAGATGTCTTTGGACAAAGTTTGCTTTCTTGCATAAGATGTCTTGGGACACATTTTGTATTCGTGCATAAGATGTCTTTGGATAAAGTTTGCATTCGTGCATAAGATGTCTTGGGACAAAGGATGGTGAAAAAAAGCTGTCGTCAGACAAAGGCAGTCTTCAGGCAAAAGGCTGCCTTTGGGCAAAGTATGTCTTCGGTAAAATGATGTCTTCAGAGAAAGGCTGTCTTTGCAACAACAAAAAAAAAATGGTAAACAATTGATAATGTTAAGTCTAAAAGAAAATAAACTTAATCACAGGGAAAAGAGACAGGTCGTTCAATTTGATATGAATTCATTTTGTTGCTGTTTATTTCTGTTAATTTTTTAAAAAACGTTTCATTACTTTCAAGTTGAAATATGTGTCATTACTTCTCCATAACAAACTATACTTGCGGAAGGAAATAACATACTGTTGCTCTATAAGCACGGATGTCCGAGCGGTCTAAACTGATTCATTCCAAAAAGCTGATGGTCTGGAGTTCAATCACCTACAAAGCCTTGACGGGCAAAAAACATCACCAGGACCCCGGGTAGATGGGACCCATTAGCCTTGTCTGGCAACTCATCTGGGAGAAGGCAAACTCTAAATTCAAACCCGGAGTTGGAAAATCGTAGGCGTATAAATTTGATAATCATCCTTGTGAAAAGACGTAATTGAAAGTCAAAGTCTAAACAGAGAGCTTGGCCTCGGCATTTAATGGAAAGCTAGGTATGTATTATTTGTTACAAACACATTTTACAAGACGCCGCCACCCAAAAACACCCCAACACCCCCGCCTATTCCCCTCGTAAGTTTTTTAAAACTTATTTTAAGTGTCCCTTAATATTAAGATCTAGGCCAGCGGTTCTCAACTTTCCTAATGCCGCGACCCCCAACTACAACATTATTTTCGTTGCTACTGCAAAACTGTAGAGTATATGTGTTTTCCCGAGGTCTTAGGCGACCCATGGGAAAGGGTCGTTCGACCCCAAAAGGGGTTGCGACCCACAGGTTGAGTACCGCTGCTCAAGGCTGTAGCTTACTTAGATCCCAGATGAGTTTCCACTCTGCCTTTTCACACAAGAGTGCACTAAATCTCTTTTACTTTCTCCCTACTCTTTCTCCCTCTATCTCTCTCTCTCTCTGCATGTTTCTCTTTATCTCTCTCAATTTATGTAAATCTATGTTCACCTTTCTATCTAAAGCTAACTCCGATGTTATATATTGACCTATATAATTTTACATCCCGATTATTAAATTAACACAGTTGGGATAACTTATTGATAATTTTGTTGCTGTTATTTTTTTTTATTTAAAACTTAGTTGCGTATGATTATGTTAAATATATCATTTTTCCTTCCAAGCGCGATTATTACGTCAGAAAAAAATTCATAGTTTTTTTTTGTTTCGTCCCTTTTCAGGGTTCCCCTATATATCCATTTTTATATAATCCAATTTATTCAGTCATGGGCTAAGTGAAAGGATGAGTGGGAGGGAGGGGGCGGCCGGCTTCGGGTGGTAATTAGATATGGGGTGCACTTTTGGTATGCTTCAAGCTCTTAAAATATAGTATTTTTATGTGCAATGTAGTTTCGTTAAGTGGGAGTGGGGGGGGGGGGCAAATCATGAACCGCCCCGAGCACGACACATTCTTGACTCCTCAACTGTGTGCCACCCAAACTAGTGGCCACCCCGACTGTGTGCCGCCCCAAATGTGTGCCACCCCAACTGTGTGCCACCCCGACTCTGTGCCACCCCGACTGTGTGCCACCCCGAATGTGTGCCACCCCGAATGTGTGCCACCCCGACTGTGTGCCACCCCGACTGTGTGCCACCCCAACTGTGTGCCACCCCAACTAGTGGCCACCCCGACTGTGTGCCACCCCGACTGTGTGCCACCCCGACTGTGTGCCACCCCAACTGTGTGCCACCCCAACTGTGTGCCACCCCGAATGTGTGCTACCCCAACTGTGTGCCACCCCGACTGTGTGCCACCCCAACTGTTTTACCCCAACTGTGTGCCACCCCAACTGTGTGTCATCCCAACTGTGTGCCTCTAATTCTGATTTCAAAGAAAGTTAAACACAATGTTAACCCCCCCCCCTCCCCCTTCCACATATTGCCTTCACTAAAATGTCAAATGTCAATGTCTGTATCGTAAATTGCGTTTATTTTGAAAATAAACGCATGCTAAAAATCAAACACAGAATTGTACATATAGATCATAATTTCTGGATTGCCTGTTTCTTGATCGGAAGCAATGTGTATAAGCAATATAATTATGGCAGCTATTTCATACGACGGAAGAAAACAAAAATTAATAAACTCGTGACGTACTGTGATGCAAGGTTCATCCGTTTAAAATCCTCATCGTCCGTCGAGGTGCCTTTACTGACAGACCTCCAGTACCTTGAAGAGTTGGCGTGTACATCTCGGCACGCGCTGTTCCTTGACACCGACACATTTTTACACCTGAAATATGAACACACAGGGTTTGTGAATGGCTGGTTTTTAGTTGACCGTGTCTTTGGCAGTGTGGTTGGTTATGTGGTTGGCTGTGTGGTTGGCTGTGTGGTTGGCTGTGTGGTTGGTTATGTGGTTGGCTGTGTGGTTGGCTATGTTGTTGGTTATGTGGTTGGTTGTGTGGTTGGCTGTGTGGTTGGCTATGTTGTTGGTTATGTGGTTGGCTGTGTGGTTGGCCCCGTGGTTCGCTGCGTGGTTGGCTGCGTGGTTTGCTGCCTGGTTGACTGCGTGGTTGGCTGTGTGGTTTGCTGTGTGGTTGGCTGCTTCGTTGGCTGTTTGTTTGGCTGTTTGGTTGGCTGTGTGGTTGGCTGTGTGGTTGGCCCCGTGGTTGGCCCCGTGGTTTGCTGCGTGGTTGGCTGCGTGGTTTGCTGCCTGGTTGACTGCGTGGTTGGCTGTTTGGTTGGCTGTGTGGTTGGCTGTGGGGTTTGGCTGTGGGTTGACATCGTTCATGGTTGTAATGTTCGCTGTTGTTCCTCAATAAAATTATGTTTAATATAATATTTTTTTATATCATGTTGAAGCGCTTTTAAAATATTTCTTCATAAATCTAATTAATTTGTTTATGTCTATTAGGAATTTCTCTTTTTTTCTATAATACATATTTTATTTTAAATGTAAAAATATTCAGTTTTATCCTGCAATAACTTTTAATTTTTGTTAACATTTAATCTCCTCTTTAAAAGTAAAACAAATTCTCTATGCACAAAATGTCCCGTCAATTTTTTACGTATTTTTTTTATTCCAAACTTGAGCGTCCAACAGCAACACTGCCAAACTTGATCTTGAACAAATCATGAAATAATTTAATGTTATACAATTTAAATGACAACTTAAACGCTAAAATACCAAGAGGGATGGCTTCGGACAACTTCGTGCTTGAGAGTCCAATATGTAACAGCCATGCCGGCAGTGGTGTAGAAAGGTGGGGGGGGGGGTAGGGCAGTCAGCTTTGAGCGGTATTCCTTTCTTTACATGGAGAAGGGGGGGGGGGGGTATTTTTTCATGTAAGGAAGAGGCAATAATCTTGAACCGCTCCGGGTGGCACTTACCCAAGTGTTTCTAGTCCACCCTGTTTATTTGTTTTAAGATATGTTACTTCAAGTTTGTGTTGTGGTCTTGCGTACAATGCGTGCGGTCTGTTTGCGTTTAAACGCAATGACCACAACAATGATGTATCTACACATACATAGCAACCATTTTATGGTGTACACAAAGTTCTCGTAAAAAACTGTTTGACGTACCTTTATGGGTAGGAAAAGTAGAGGTAAGAGGTAATCCTATAATCTCCCCACCCGAGCCAGTGCATATGCCACAGCTACAAACTTACCTGTTGAATTTGTCCTCAAACTCTGCCCGTGTGATACCGGTGCCAGCCAAGGACGGCCAAACACCTGTATAGGAAATGTTCCTTGGGAGAAACGGGGTCTTAAAGTCGTGTACTCTCTGATCCTCTGAAAGAAATTTTTTAATGTGTTTGAAGAAGGCGGGGGGGGGGGGGGGGGGATTTTCATTAAGTCAGCGTCATAGAACCATTGTATTTATTTATGTGAATGGTGTTATAAAAAACATCTCTGATTGAGGATTGAGCTTGCCATGGATTGAATGGTGTTATCGCAAACCGGATCCAATAACCACAGATAAAAAGTAGGACAACCTACGTTCATGTCATCAAACGTTGGACATTTCCCAGCACAGCAGACAGTCTACCATCTTTTGTGGCCAATGATATATTTGCTTTTTACTTCTTTATCGAATAACCTGCTTTACAGTTATTCTTTGGCCCAGGTCTTCTCATGGCTTACTTTAGCATTAATTGCTTTGATTGTATGGTGATCCACATAACATTCATTGCTAACAGAGGCGAATTAACAAATGAAAACATCGTTTACATCTTCACCATCATATCCAACTAGCAGCCAGTTGGGGGGTGGTATATTACCTTCGGCTTGAGTCCATGTTGAAAACGTTTCACAATCTAATAAGCTCATCTTTGTCTGTATATAGGCTGTTAATTGTGTTGTGTTTTTTTTGTTAGTTTAAGGCGTAAGTCAAAGAAAAATATAAAAGCGCCGAAACAAACCAAGCGATATTTAAATTAACAATAAAGGATTCTTTTTTTTTTTCCCTTTCTTGTCGTTCCCATAACAAATGCTACGAATGGAAATCTACAATTCTCACTTACCATTTAGGGTGGAGGTTATATGGAAGTAAGACGTGTCGTAGTACCTGTGTGAATAATAAAGAAAACATTATCTATAACGGTGGATTTTTTCTTCTATAAATTGCAGAGTCGAAGAGATGAGGTTACCACTTGTACTTCGGACTGCTGGAAAAAAATCCGCCAAGTCCAGATAATTATTTATGAATTTTACTCTGTCCAATGACGTTTTAAAATATATAGTTTATATTTTGTTTATTAATATAAAGATGGATGCAAAATTGCAGATTTGATTGCTTTATTGAATTTCATTTAGTTTTACAATGCAAACATCTGCCCTGTTTAGCCACATCACGGAGCCGTATCACGGAGCCACATCACGGAGCCATATCACGGAGCCACATTATGGGGCCATATCACGGAGCCACATCACGGAGCCACATCACGGAGCCACATCACGGAGCCACATCACGGAGCCGTAGCACGGGCCATATCCATGGCGTTTTTTTGTTTTGATATCTGAATATCTGCATCCAACTATCAGGAACACGTTGTTGGCAAAGTTTTTAAAATGCAAATTGTTGTTTTATTTCGCCACGTTGTCTTTTTTTCCCCCTGTAACCATTGATAATTTATTGAGTTTTTGGCAAAAAATAGAGTTAACGTGAAATTATTATAACAGGGATTATGATGAACTTATTATAACAGGGGTTATGATGAAATTATTGTACCCACAAATTTGTCATTAATGCTGCAAGTGTAAGACTACAGGCAGGCTGTGATTCCCCATAAGGTCAACATAGGCCATGATCTAGGGCGCTCAAGTCATGGGACATGGTCTAGGGCGCTCAAGTCATGGGCCATGGTCTAGGGCGCTCAAGTCATGGGATATGGTCTAGGGCGCTCAAGTCATGGGACATGGTCTAGGGCGCTCAAGTCATGGGACATGGTCTAGGACGCTCAATCCAATGGCCATGGTCTAGGGGCGCTCAAGACATGGGCCGTGGTCTAGGGGAACTCAAGTCATGGGCCATGGTCTAGGGCTGCTCAAGTCATGGGCCATGGTCTAGGGGCGCTCAAGTCATGGGCCATGGTCTTGGGGCGCTCAAATCATGGGCCATGGTCTAGGGTCTAGGGGCTCTCAAGTCATGGGCCATAAATACGGAAGAAATAATGCTTCAGTATTATTTTACAAACTAGCTGCTGTAGCCCCGCCCAACAACTTCGGCGTAAATAAATGAACTTCCCATCAACCGAAGTTACTTGATAAAACATGCATTCAAGTAACGGAATTTAGACGATATCGAAGTAGTGCTACACCCACCCACCCCCTCTTTCCCCAAGCCGATACGATACAGCCCCCGAGCTACATCAGTTTTCTAATGTCACATGAAACAAAACAAAACAAAAATATTTTTAAGAATCTCGTTTGGCGCAGTTAACGGGGATTTTGATTTAGTGAAAATGTTAGTGGTGTAAGTTGATAGGTAAAGTTTTACATAAAGAATTTTGTACTGAGCTACATCAGTATTCTAACGTCACATGAAACAAAACAAAGCAAAAGTGCTACGCACCATTGCGCTTAAGACATGTTTTAAGAATCTCGTTTAGCGCAGTTAACTGGGATTTCGATTAATGAATATGTTAGTGACATTTAGTTGAACGGATATTTCTCAGCACAGCAGATAGAGCATTGCCCCATAGGCACATACTTCTGGCGGCTCGACAACAATCGGGATCCTACCTGCCGGCATTGCAACATGGCCCCGGAGACGCTGGCGTATCTGTTGACCTCGAATGTCCCTCACTGGAGCTTCCGGGGGGGAGACCAGGGCAGAGGGGAAACCCTATGTGAGGAAAATGTTGTATGGCACAGCTCAGCAGATGGAGCTGGTTGCCAATTTACTAGCCGGGGTCTTAAGAGAGTAATCTCACGACCTTTACCAGAATATGTGTGTTAGTTAGTTGATTGGTCAATTGTTACATAGAGAATTATGTAATTTCTTTTTTTTTAAACATGGTTTAATGTACGTTTGAAACAAAATCAAAATGATTTCAATAAAACTCAAGAATATCAGGTAAAAAAATGATGTAAATCTTTTTGCATTTTATGGCAATTCTATATGACAGTTTTTTTTCCTATCAATCGAATACCCAATGTGGGTGAAAAATTTGAACTAAAAAAGAAGTTATGGTCGATCTGCCTTTATGGGGGCTATTGGTTAAATATTTGAAAGTGTTTAACCCAAGAACTGTCATTACGATCGAAAATCGGCCGTTACGGCAGATACTGTGGTGTTATGGCCGATACTGTGGTGTTACGGCCGATACTGTGGTGTTATGGCCGATATAATCAGAATCTATCGAAATTAATATTGTAAAAAGGAATCAAACGATTTTAATTGTTAATGCTAGGGTACACACATAGTGCGTTCTAAAATAAATTTGACGAAAATTTGAACGTGTGAACTGGGCATAAAGAGAGATCACTCTCGTAAGTTAGATTTACTTCCCTTTTATTGAAAAATGATTTAAATTATCAGGTGCTCATTTGTTATTGGGAGGACACAAACAAAAAGATAATGTAAACAAAACAAAAAAAGGTGGGGGGGGGGGTTTACAGTGCAGAAGCAGGTGCTTTTGTAAAGGGAAGTGGTCTGCAAACTCACTAGTCAAAAGAGTAAAAAGCAGCAGCAGAACGATTTAAAAATTTTAAGAAATACATTTCTTTTTCAAGAACCATGTTTTTCGGAATCAAAACCGATTTGTGGCCGAGTGTTGAGCATTGCAGTACATTAAAAATTGTTGCGAAAGAATATTATGTTTCATTACGCGCGGTGAGATTTTAAGAGTTTTAATAGATAGTGAACGCTCTTCCCGCGTTTAACTTGCTGACGTTTTTTCAATGCTCATTATGACGTATTGTCTAAACTGTATTGAGACGTATGGTCTAGTCTGTATTGTGACGTATTATCTAGACTGTATTGTGACGAACGTTTTATTCGTCTGGCAGTCGTCAATGGAACTTTGTGAAAGTAGGATGTGTTTTATTTCTGTTTGATAGCGAGCTGCGCTATATGCATGGTTTTTTAGAAATTAAAGTACAGAAAAGGATATTAAAATTACATTTATTGAGATAAAGGACTTGAGTTGATTTGATATTGTAGTGAACCTTGGGCCGTCTCTGTTCTACCCTCGTTCTCACACTACTTTATCTGGATGGTAACCTCGTTTACTCCGTCTCTCCTTATCTGACAAATCAGGCGATAACACGTTGATGGCTAGCCTTCACTTTAATGATCTGCCGTACTGTTCACATTCAAGACTTTGAACTCTGCTCTGACTGTCGTTTCTGTCTCTGTCTCGTTACTGTCTTCTCCCGTCTCTCCTCTTCTTCTCCTGTCCGGCCGAGCTCCTGTCTTGTCTGACCCATAGTATAAAGCCTGGTGTCCCCTAACCTCCAGCTGATATCTTGGTCTCGCCATACGAGAAACTACGCACCACTAGAATCGCACGGTTATTGGCTTGCTACGTTAATGGAGACTACAACATTCTTCGACCAGATTCTTTTCCCCGGACCCCCTATTCCATGTGTCTACCCACATATATAATTTACGTGCGGCTTTCTCTATCACGACACTTGATTAAACTAACACTACCCAGGGTCTGCGAGATTTCAAATTTAACAGCAAACTACAAAACTAATTCGCGATACCCATACTGTCCCTTAGCGGTGTACCTTCGGTCGGCTTGGTTCCCAGGCTATGTCGTCCATGCCCTCACAAAAACCATCTTTAAACGCCAAAGTCGACCCCCCTCTCACCCATTGTAACGTTGTCCGGTACCTGTGACTATCGTTCCCTCGTACAGTCCCGGTCACTTGATATGCGTGAGAGACAGTCTGATGCGCTTGGTAATTAGCAATCGTGCTGTGGGTCTCCCACCAATGTGTGTCCCCCACCCATGTGTGTCCCCACCCATGTGTGCCCCCCACCCATGTACCAACAAGGCTGAACTCTCTACAATATAAGTATGATGTATTACAACGCGTGAAATAACTTGATGGACTGACCAATGTAGTGGAACAAGGAGTTGACACCGAGCCTCACTCAGGTCGCTAAAGAGCTGCATACGGCTTGCGAGCCGCGATTTTCCGACCACTGGTCTAGGCTGTAGTAGAAATTAGTGAATTCGGCCCTGACTCAAAGTGTATTGTAGCAAGATATTGTAAGACTGCTAGTGTACTACCCTTACTGAGTATTAGATTACAAATGTACTGTCGTAAAGCAAAGCTCAGATAACAAATGTGTAGCTGTCGGTTTAATTCAAAACAACTAAGGCACACTCCGTGTGTATCTGTGTGCATATGTGTGTATTTGTGTGTATCTGTGTGCATCTTTGTGTATATGTGTGCATCTGTGTGTATCTGTGTGCATCTGTGTGTAACTGACTGCATCTGTGTGTATATGTGTGCATATGTGTGTATATGTGTGCTTATGTGTGTAACTGACTGCATCTGTGTGTATCTGTGTGCATATGTGTGTATCTGTGTGCATCTGTGTGTAACTGGCTGCATATGTGTGTATATGTGTGTATCTGTGTGCATCTGTGTGTAACTGACTGCATCTGTGTGCATCTGTGTGTATCTGTGTGCATGTGTGCATATGTGTGTATATGTGTGTATATGTGTGCATATGTGTGTATCTGTGTGCACTCGTTTATTTTACGCTCATGCAGGGAACCAATCGGAAAGCTTTCCCACCATTTAGAAAATTTGCTAGGGTTCCCACTGCATAGGGCTCCCCATTGCCCAGGGCCCCCATTGGCTAGCATGCCACTGGCTAGGCGCACTCCCACTTCCTCAATGTGATTTTCTTCCCCACGACCTTGCCCTTGGTTTTCTGCCCTATACCTTTACCCCAAATAAATCGTTTCTTCTAATAAATTATTGTATTTTTGGGGTATTTCATAAAGGGTTATTTATATGGGGTATTTTATATGGGGTATTTTAATTGTAAAAATTAAGACCGCCCAGTCAAGGCAGAGCAATAGCGGTCCGATTTTCGGGCTTAGGTGGGTGTCGCTTTGGGGAGAGCAATAGCTCGATGGCGCGCTGACGCCATTTCCTAATGTGACAATATGTGTAGTCAATGTTAATATGTGCAGTCAATGTTAATATGTGCAATCCAGGCTTATTGAAAAATATATTAATATTTAATGTAGACCATAAAATAATCTGTTGACAATCAGAATATCCTGTCACCATCTTCTATAAACACAAGGAACAAACTATCACACATTTATTACAAGGAGGAAAATATTAATTTTTGCCTACCCACAAACTCACCTGTAAAAGAATCCTGTCAGCACAACAGACGCGATTATAACCAACAAGTACAGTGTTTTCTCCCTTGAAATCATTATCTCCCCTGTGTAGATGAAAAAGAGGGAAAATGGGTTTTATATTGTAAAGCCCGAGAAATAGTATGGCGGATCGATAGCTGAAATGAGAAGTGCGCAAACTGCGGCCAGCGAGCGACATCAGGCCCGCAAATTCCCAGTATCGAGACCCCCCCCCCCCACCCCGATCGCCTCCATCCCTGAGTCCATGGTCGTTTGAGGTAACACGAGAATTGGAGACTGCAGCACAGTACATGGGATAACAACAGGAGAAGTTAGTTTCAAAGATGTACACAAATCCATTGCTCGGTGTTTTTTCCGATTATATTCTAGTTGAAGGGCCTCACAGCACAGCTTCGCCGCACCGGGTGACACCAACGACATGCATGCCGCCTTGACCTTGATTGATACACAATCTGTCCGGCACCCCATAAACCAAGATGAAATCTTATTAAGATCTGCCGACCCCTGACTTAAACACAGAATAAATACAATTATTGATCGATGGTGGCCTCCTTCTGGAACTTCTGAAGCTACGGCTCAGTTTGTGATAATGCTTAGATAAGTCAAGTTGCGAATTTGTGACGAAACGAAAGACGCCGCATAATTTGTTATATAAAATAAATTGATAGAGAATTTATTATTGCGGGTGTTAACAAATCTGTTCCCATTTAGCTTCTAGTAAGTCGATTGTGTTTAGATTATGTATATCAATGTATATTCATTCCACTTGTAATGATGTCAAGTATGAAGTAGCAGAAGCACTTAACATCAAGTAGCTGAGGTTGTGTTTGAGTTCCCTTTTATACTACATGGCGAGTTCAGTGGGGGAAATGGCGGCAGATAATTGAGGTCAAGGAACGTTTCCGTTATCTATTATCCCGTTATAGTTGCAGGTTGCGCGTGTATGTTATGCTGCAGTCCCTGAGCGTCTAATATCATGATAAACTCATAAACCATCTGATACCATTTTAAACTCATTAGACTGTCTGATATCATGTTACACTCATAGACTGTCTGATATCATAATAAACTCGTAGACTGTATGATGTCATGTAAAACTCACCGTCAATCCATGTCCTATGTAGCTCTGTCAGTCTTAGTGTGCATTGCCTGCAGACGAAGGCTTTTAGCCGAAACGTCCGTTTAATTGCACCGTCGTTTTTTTCCTTTCAAGCCTGGACACATCTAGTCCCCTGTTTATTTAATGGCCACGGCTTGAACGCAGTCCTCCCAATGTGTCATCATTTAAAGTCATAGTTTGTCTAATATCATGTTACTGTCATATGTGTTCTGAAATCCTTTTACACTGTCAGATGTTTTTAAAAAAAATATTATTTCATAATCAGAGATTTGTGAAATCATGTTTTATTCATAGGTTTTCTAAAAATCATATGTTGTCTATGACAATGTCATGTTGTTGTTTTTTTTGTTGATATCTGTCAAAATCATAGCTTGGCTGATAATTGTTTAGTAGGGGCCTTTTTTAACTAAATAGGACCAGTTACTTTACTGGGAGGGTGGTGACCAGATCGGAGGACACCTCACATAACTTGAGTTAAATACAGGAGCAGGGTGCCACAAGAATAGGGCACCACAGTAAAACGGTGCCATCGGAACAGGGTGTCACCGGAGCAAGGTTCCACCACACCAGGGTGCTCACAAGAGCAGACGCGTGTCATCGCGATAGAGTTGTGTGGGGGAGGAGGGCTCTGGTAAAAAAGAAAAAGGTTGACATCATGAGTTTACCCCCCACTGGGTAGCACCAACCTTTGTGAAACCTCTGAATAGACCTACACACTGTTGTATCCCGGAATACAATTTGTTTTTTAATTGGCTTTTATATTTTAAATGAACACGGGTGTAAGTCCACTATATTGACGACTTAAAGGGTATCGGTCTTGCAACAGGTTGCCAGCTGCTTGTGTTTTTAAATTGTGTCTTTCAGTTTCACCGTCACAGAAGTGAGCGCAGTGGTAATCTTTGCACCATTCAAACAGATAGACCCAGTGGGGTGGCTAGAATAATCGCCGCCCGGGGTGGCTAGAATAATCGCCACCCGGGGTGAACCAAGCTTTTTGCCGCCCCCTTTCAGCTAAACAAACAAACAAAAAATTCGAAAATGGCACCCCCTCAATATAAAGAAAAAATGAGCAGCCCGTTGCGGACCGCCACCCCTCCCCTCTGCAACCCACTTCCTACGCCACTGCTTAGACTTTTCCTTTAACCTTATCGTGTTTTATTAATATATACAGAAAACAAATCTACTTAAGTTCCTATTAGGCTTTGTCCCATTCCTTGCATTAGGTTGATGCAATCCGTGTGTCACACGACACAGAAAGGTTCCAGGATGTGTAGCTAGATGTGTGTACCTTAAAATGGTTAATAACATCGATGCGGAGCCGAGGACAATTGTGAAACCGACTATATAAAAACGTTACCGTGTTAATCAAGACGATGAGTCCACGTCCATCTCGATTCAAAGGGATGCTAGTAAAAAAAGGGTTTAAAAATTATTTGTAAAAATGCTTTTTTTTTTTTTTTTAAATTGATTTTTGAGAAATATTGATTTGTATCAATTTTCTAAGTGTCATTTTCTAAGGGCCTGTGCCTAGCAAACCTAGGCAAGAGCCCAGGGCCTGTGCCTAGCAAACCTAGGCAAGAGCCCAGGGCCTGGGCCTTTTCGGTGCTCTGCGCGACAAAGGATCCAGGTTTTTTTTTTTTAATTATTTTTATTTTATTTATTTTTTTGGTGTAATACGGGCGGTTGTGGGGTGGTGGGTGATTATAATTACTTTATGTGGATGGGTGAAGTGGAGAAGAGGTAGTAGCGTACATTGAACTAAAATTGTGGACGGAAGGGGGGGTTTATCTCACGAAAGTGCCCCCCCCCCCCTCTTCTTAAAACACACAGAGATTTATACCATGTTAGTTCGATATATAAAATCTGAAGTGCCAATCATAGCGGTCCACTGCTTCGCTTTGCCCCACTCAACCCCTCCCCCAAAGTGCACAAATAGGGGAAGTCAAGCTTTCGACTTGCTAGCCAGCCCCCCTCCCCCCTCAACTAAACACAGGCAATATAGAGTGTGTAAAGGGCTGCCAGGTCAGGCGCCTTCTGCTTTCATACCGCAAATAAATTATTTCGTAATGCCATGCGCAGAGGTACAAGAAGAGAGGGAGAGGAAGTGAGACACTTTTGGTCAGGAGGCTGGATTTTTTAAAGTGAGGGTACTTGCCTGGATTCATGGATATGTTATAATATCGTAATAACTATCTTAAAATCTGAATGGATTATCCTATGTGTGAAGTTAACAAGATGATGGCAATTATGTTTACTCCAACCTAGAGATTTATTTCACGTTGTAAAGTGAAATATTCTGTGAATAAATATAGTAGTTGAAAACCACGTAAACCCTATTAGAGGGCGTCTGTAAAACACCTACGCGTCTCCCTGGGTGGGAAGGGGGGACATTAGAGACGTAACATATATCCACCCCAGCCCAAGAAAGTCCAGTCCCGTTGCAGTGTTAAAGCAGCATCCAGGCCGGCCAGGCGTTCCTCCTCTGATGCCGCCTCACTCACATAGTCAATAGAGTGGAAAGGTGGGTGGGGCTGTCTCAGGGGCGGAAAGCCCCCGGCGTGCCGCTTCGCGGACTGATTGGAATAGAGACCACTGGGGGAGTTGCTGAATGCCGGATGGGAGTGGCGGGGGTGCGCTGGGGAAGACTTCAGGAGCCTCGGCTCGATAGTTTGTTGATTTTCTTGAGTAGATTAGATTAGTAGTTGATGGAAGATATTGGATTCTCCTCGTCTGTCCATAAAATATAAGTATCGTAATAATTATTAGGAACACTGTATGCAGTTAGACAGTTATAAGTGATACGCCTCCGAAAAAGAAAAGCGTTCAACATTATACAATAAATATAACACGTTAAAATTATTATTATTTGTTATTATGGTTTTCAATGGACCACCTCCTTATTACGTGCATGATTCAAAAGATGGCAAAATTTAAATGCAAACGCGTGAAATTTCAATACTCATATTCGTATTTAATAATTCTTATTTAGAACACCTCGAGGCCTACCAACTATTTGTCGCTGACTCAACGACGCCCCGACCTCCTGTAACAAGTTTTAATTAAGAAACAACGTCCTCTTTACAAGCTATCAATATCGTTTAAATCTGTCATTGATTGGGGATTGGGTGGTGGGCAGCCCTAGTTTCAAGCATGTGTCGGAGTTTTCGACCAAAGCATAATTAGTAGTTTAATTACCTTAAATCGTGGTCAGATGGGGTAAAAAACGATAGTCGAAATTTTCACATTGTAGCTATCCAATTTGGTCTATTTAGCTGTATCTCAGTGTTGGGGATGTCAATGCGTATTTACCATGAATGAGCGAATCGGTCGAAACACACTAGACAATACAGCATTGTTGCGCACGGCTCGCTTGCCAGCAGCGTGCTCAGCGATTGAACTGTGCAAGGCTAAGTTGCCAGCCCGGTGACCCACATTGATAAGCGTGATTCTTGACACACTCTGTCGAGAGAGAGGGAGAGAGAGAGTCATATTATCAAGTGTCATGACCGCGCCCACCGTGTTCTGCCGTCCTGTTATTTAGTTGTTGTTTTCCGTACGTCAAGATCAACTAGGACCATCTCGTCAACCAGTTAAGGGTGGGGGGTCACGGTGAGTTCGTAAGTGGCCTGCTAGTCCGACCAGTGCTCGGAATAGTATCTGGCATCGCGGACAAGGGATAGTTGCTGTAGTTGGTGATCTAATGTTGCTTTTCTCGGGCTACCCTGCGTGTCTAAGCTGTGGCTCTCCTACTGGCTTCATGAGATTGAGAACCCTTCTTGACAGCTGATCTCCACCTGGCTCTGTCCTGGGCTGTCTGCACCCATTCAGTAGGGTTGATTCTGAAGGCCTATCGTGCCGCTTTCAGTGTCCATGTAACGCTTTCTTTGACCTCCTTGGGAGCGCTTGCTTAGCGTGAGTTCACCAAAGAATAGCTGTTTAGGGAGCCGGTTGTCTTCCATAAGGGCTACGTGTCCCGCCTAGCGGAGTTCCGACTGCATCAGGGTGGTGATGATGCTAACCCTAACCCTAACCCGGTAGGTTCGCTCTAATGATGACCTCCGTGTCAGGTTCTTTGTCTTGCCACCTGATGCCGAGGAGTTTCCTGAGGCAGGTTGTGGGAAAGTGGTTTAGTTTCTTGGCGTGACGCTGGTAGACTGTCCACGTTTCACATCCGTAGAGCAATGTCGAGATGACTGCTTTGCTATAGACCCTGATCTTCGTTTCTCGTCTGATGCCTCTCTCTTCTCCCAAACAGTGCTTCGGAGTCTGCCAAATATTGCACTAGCTAGTGCAATATTTGTTATTTAGTAATAAGGCCTTGATCTAATGAACAATAAAGAGTGGGCTAATGGTGTTTTTATAGATGATATTGCTTTCTCTGTCTCTCTCTCTATGTGTCTATGTCTCTCTCTGCATCTATCACTGCCTCTCTCCGTTTGTCTATCTCTCTCTGTCTGTCTTTCTCTATCTCTGTTTCTCTATGTCTCTCACTGGCTCTTTCTCTCTCTCACTTTGTCTCAATCTCCCAGCCTTTCTCGCTCTCAATGGAGCATAGCCATGCACAACACTTTTCCATCTGTCCCATTCCTGTGCTATCTTTGCTTGTTCAGCTCAATAAAGAGGGGGATAATGGTGTTTTTTATAAATGATATTGCTCTCTCTGTCTCTCTGTGTCTATGTCTCTCTGCATCTCTCAGTGCCTCTTTATGTCTGTCTTTCTCTATCTCTGTTTCTCTTTGTCTCTAACTGGCTCTCTCTCTCTCACTCTGTCTAAATCACTCAGCCTTTCTCGCTCCCAGTGGAGCATGGCCATGCACAATAATTTTTCATCTGTCCCACTCCTGTGCTATCTTTGCTTGTTCAGCCCAACATTTGTTCATTCTGTTCACCTCTGAATCTAGCCACCCTCTTCCGTGCGTCTCTTGGTCTTATTCTTCCTAAGATGTCTACCCTGTATCTCCTCTGTTCCATAGTTACTTGTTTTGTCTTCTCACTCCTCACCACATCGTTCTAACTTCCAGGTGCCGATCCTGGAACCTTTCCTCAGACAGGAAGGTGTCAGCCAGCTCTCTCTTGGATTCGGCTGACCCGCGTCATAATCATTTTGAGGACCTTGCTCTAGCAGCGGTAGCAGACGATTATTGGATTTAAATGTTTTCGTAGCGGTTCATATATGCAGCTGCTTATAACGATGTTCATTTTATTTTTAAAAAAAATATTTTGAAGCTAACGACCCGTTTAAACCAATTATTACTCTTCGGCGAACCACCAAACACTTATAACTATTAACTCATTTACTCTTTCTACGGGGCTACCCCCTCCCATATAAATTGATGCTAAAATGGCTCAGAGCTGATAAAGGAGGAAAACCACTGGTACAGCTATGTTAAAGACGTAGATCTCTAGCAAAAGGAAGAAGTGCGGGACGGGAGGCGTTTTCGAACAATGTCGACTTAACATTATAGTGTTTCATCGTCACAAGGCACTGTAGCTCTAATCTTAAGATTATCGGGTTTCACCGACGCAAGGCACTGTTGCTCTTGATCCAGTTTCTGCCTCGAACGAATTGTTTACAATACCTTCCCAGGGGGCTACCTAATTATGTAGTATCAGCCAGTACCAAGACGCCCCACTTCTCTTGGTGTAGTGGCGTATGGGGGGGGGGGGGGGGAAGCGTTTGCTCAAGGCGGAAAAAAATGTAAACGAAAAAAAATTAATTAAATAGTGAAATTTAAATAAAAATGTAGGTATGCTTTTTTTTTTTTTTTTTTAAATCGTTTTCCCATTAAATTTAGAAATTCACTTAAAGCACTGATTTCTTTATGTTACAAAAAGTGTGTATGAAAGTAGGGGCGGGGCGGGGGTGGCATTTGTAAGTTGTCTGAATGGTGGACTTATGGCGGAGAATCAATGAGCGTGTGATGTCCACAAATAGTCCCGGTAAACACATCTGTCAACTGGAATTGTCTTTTTTTCTGATATAGTATGAACATCATGAACAAAAGCCCTAAATTCTTGAATTTTTTTTTTATTTTTTTTAAACGCCGTGAGGAACTAGAATCGGGATGTAAAATCCTTATTGTTCCTTATACAATTCGTTGGCTATCACGAGGTAAGGCTCTTGCGCGGACATTTGAGATACATTACGGGGGGTTGTATATCTCTTTTTAATCAAACCATGCCCGAAAAACACCAGCTTCTGGAAGATAGATAGTTTTGCTTGCATGCTTGAGCATCGGAATTGAAACCGAATAGAAAAGACACAAGATCGGAATGAGACTTTACCTAAAGGGCTACTTCAAACAGGAACTCGTAATTTGGTCCCCCCAAAAAGTTACCCAAAAGATCTTTAGAGCTGTAACACCGAATCGACCCGAACCCTATCGCAAACAAGCAAATTGTTTCGTATTTGGCGCAACAACATCTAGACATTCTTGCAACAAAAAAAAAAAATTGACGAATATTTTTATACAGTAAATAAGGTGCAATACAAATGGATCCGAAATCTCTTTGCCCTAAGCTGCCTAAAACGCTACATTAGAACTATCTCTTAAAGTACGAGAGCATTTTTTGGAATTGACGCTTGACGGGACTTTTAAAAGTGAATGTTGCCTGGGTTTGATTGAAGAAATAATATTCTGAAATTTATCAACTTTCAGACATTTACTTAACGTATTTAAGCAAATTTCTGCTAACGATTTTAATGATAGACGATATGCACATATTGCGCCGAATATAACAACAACCGTGTGCAGCCAGCAGGCTCAAACGTCTTATTAGTTATTATTAAAATCAAATCTTTTAATTAATTTGTGTATGTAATTTATTATTTTGTATAAATATTTTACCTGTATTTATGTTCTATTTCAATGTTAAAAAGTGAAAATGTATCTTATCTTATAGCACCTGGTATATAAAATGTACTTGATCGGTTACAGGAAATTTCCGGACCAAATTTCCGTTCGATCGAATTTCCGTCGATCAATTTTCCGTCGACGAAATTTCTTTCGATGAAATTTCCGGATACGGTACTTGCTCGTGTTAATTTCACATCTATAACAGATTAAAAATAATAATTTAAAAAAAAAATATGTAAAATACGTTTTTTTTTGTTTTTGTTTTAAGGTTGGTGTACTGCTAAAAACTGGAAAAGGTCTAAGAGTGTCATGATTGAAGAAATAAGTGCGGAGCACTGCCATAAAGGCATCAATGTCAATGACTTGTGATTGGCACAATCAATTGCCTGTAACTTTCACTGTCAATGGCCGTTAAATTGTTTAATATTTGTTTTCTTCTTCACACTATGGAATACTTTGTTTCGTAAATATTCACGTGCTAGAAAACGTGTTACTTTCATATTTAAGATTCACGTAAGTTCTTAACATTTACTGGATTATAGTACCGTGAAAGAATAAGTGATGCGAATGTATTATGACTCCGCCCCCCCCCCCCCCCCCCAACCCAAAAAAAAAAAAAAAAAAATAAACTCACAATACTCAACCAAACGATGTTGCCAGAACAAAGAATATGAAGTGAAGTTTTCTTCCCCAACCTCCATAGGGATTATAAACAAGAACGACGAAAGGCTTTTTTTCTGCCCATTTCCTCCTCCCTCCCCCTCCGGATACTCAAAAGGAAATAATGAATGATGGGAGATATTTAAATAAAAAGCAACCGGACTCTGCTTCATAAATAGATAAGTTATATAATAATTCCCTTAACCTATATAAAAATCGGTCTTAAAACACCGTGAGATGATAGTTAATGGTGCAGCATTTCATTCTTTATACAACCTTATCTAAACACTTGCATATGTTTGACTTTACAACTTTCATTCTCCAAGCTTTCTTCTGATGAAAAACTAATGACCCAAAATATAACAAAAATGATATAACAAAAACAAAAATAACAAACGAAACTTGTTTTTTTTTTTAAATTGGAAGAATATAAAAATGGAATTCATTGGAAGATGTTTAAGTTTTACAAAGAAAAACATAGTAATATTATTTTCAGCAACGATTCTAAGTCTGAACTATTCACTCCAGGCCGTCTTCATAGTGGGATAATTCACCTTTAATTCCGTCAAACATAATTTCCTTTCCTTAAAACAGTAATCAAATTCAAAACCATAAAACCAACAAAACAAAAAAATTCGTAGTCATCGATGGCGTAGAACAAACAATACACTAACCTACTTGTCATGGATAATAACTGTTACACTCTTACATTAACTTTGTTAAAAAAATTTATTCTCTCTTAGCCATTACATTAACTTTGTTTCCAAGCAAGTTCTGCTTTAATCATTAACTTTGTTGGTGCTTGTTGGATTCATTAAGCAGCCTTCTACACAATTTTTACTATAAGACATCGAGTTTAGCAAGTTTAAATATTGCTTTGCAATTTCTTGCAGCTGATCAGCATTGACAAAGGAAGGATCACACCAGCCAAAGAGTCAAAACGACTAGAGAGAATTGCATTCACATATCGAAAGCTGCTTTGACAGAAAATAGTATGAAAAGGTGTGTGGAAGCTTGAATCGACAGACATGATAATAAGATAAGTACGTTTGGGCTAAGAGCCTTCTTCGGCAGACAGGACGATAAGATAAGCACGTTTGGGCTAAGAGCCTTCGTCGACAGACAGGACGTTAAGATAAGCACGTTTTGGCTAAGAAACTTCCTTGGCAGACAGGAGAAATGAAAATACAGCAAGGAACAGAAACTAATAAAAAACGTAAGTTTTCTTGTCCCATTTCAATTTGTAGTGTCTGCTGAGGAAAGCTCTTAGCCCAAACGTACTTATCTTATTGTCCTTTCTTTCGATTCAAGTTTCCCTACACCTTGTTCTTCTATTTTCTTCGAACAGCTGTAACGCAGTCCTTCATTTAATAGCCGTAAACGCTCAACACTTCAACAAACAGAAAATATCACTCTATCACAACATCCCATCACCAACGTCCACAAACATGACCCATGTAAAATTTCGTAAACTGGTCGGATATCGTCGGGTGTCCTTGAGTGTTTTCCGCCGCAATGGTAATCGGCCAGGTGAACATAAACATCACCCGGTCGCCCAGCCCTCTGAGAATCTCCCTCTGCAGCCTCATGACGAAACCGCTCATCTTGTGTTTGTTTCGGATCTCTCTGTCCAAGGCCGTAAACGCCGATTGGTAGACGACGATCACGTGAGGATTTCTGACCAATAGCCGCTCGATGGCCTCGCGTATCAACCGCAGACGGTGCTCGGCGATGGACAAGTGAAAAGGAACCAGGTGAAGGAAGTGGTGCAGATGGACGAGGTACCTGCCGTCTGCTGGGATGGCGTCAAGCTGTGAGACGGTCGAGTATAAGACGTGGTTTGGCAGGTCTTCACCCTGAAATAACAGAATGAAAATATTTATGTTGCAAAACGTTTCTCTGTATTAGACAGATGAATCGCGTCTATTAGGAATTAATTTGTAAAAGTTCATTAAGCGCTTAAGAATATACAGTATGTATTACAATGCCAAAGTGTTACAAAAATAAACTTTAGTATAATTATTTCCTTTTAAAGTTCTCTCCTGGGGAAAAACAAAGGATCCGGAAATTAAAGATTAATTATTTTTTTTTTTAGGAAAATGAAACCTTAACATTGTTGTTACTTAAATTTCGTGAACTAAATAATTGATAAGCTACGTGCATTTGTCAAATTTATTTATTTTGTCTTTTGTTTTATATTTTTTGGAGGAGTATGAGCATACAAATTGAAACTAAATAGAAGAAAAAAAGTTTTAATATTATAAAAGACATTAGCTCATTTACATTTCCCCCGTCAACTTCATAAAAATATCTGAAGTACTAGTGGCTACGCTGATGAAGACGGATGAGGGGAGGGGTGGCGGGAGCTTGGGTGCAAGAAGTTTACGGAGCTATATTCCCTACTCAACAATAGTATGTTTTCTGGAAAGATCATGAATGTTCTCATGGTTCCTGGAGAGGTATACATTATTTTTGACTCATCACAATATTTACCATTGATCCATAGAATGGCTGCTTGGGTGGGTAATATTTGATGGACAGTCCCAGGCTGTCGACGTCACACCACAGTGGGGCGTGCCAGTTCACCTGTCAACAGAGTTGAAGACTTAAGTGTCATCTGTCCTTTAAGGAAAGATTCTTTACCATTCACTCTTAATAATCTATCGTAAAAGTACCCCTCAAAAACAGTAACTTACTGTGTACAAGCTGCCAGTAACTTACTGTTTTTACTTTGAGAAAGCGATAGCATATCGTTATCAGCCTACAGTAATTTAGCGATAATATGCTGTTACTTTTCAGTTTACCGTTTACGGTAACCTACAATAAGTTACCGTTTTTTTTTTAAAACCCCAAAAATCCACAGGTATATTCTTTATATAGTGCCGACCCCCATCCTTTAATATTAGGTGATTTTAATTAAACAACAAATAAAATAAGAAGTATACAATAAAATAAGAAATGTTCTCAAGCAAGTTACAAAATTTATTCCCATTTTCGGATTGAAAAATTAAATTCAGCCTAAGTCTTCGTCAGTGACATGACTCCCCGACTTGCAGCTTGTCTGGTAAATTAGTCTCTCCAATACTGCCTTCTCAACTTGATTGTCCAATAAAGGCCACCGCAATCTCAAAGTTTCTGTACAATACTGCCATCTCAACGTGTCTGTACAATACTGCCATCTTAACTGGTCTTGCAAAAAGTGGCATCACCATGCTTAGAAAATGTACCGTTCACTAAAGAGAGAATGAAACAAAAACAGATTTTAACACAATTTAATAGACAACAATGCTGCTCAACTAACACATTTACTATTGTTTATATTTAACCCATTCAATCCAGGGCGCTCAGAAATTTTTAATTGGAGACCCCAACCAAAGGGGAGCAACTCCACCCTTAACGTGGGTAGGTTTTGAAATAAATTCAAAACAAATCTATTGAACAGTATAATCATATGAAATAAATTGATTTGCATCCATTAATGGTTGCTATATGGGTTATGTAACATTATTTCCTAATGCTTTTCTTGTGTAGATTCTTAAAAGTCAATTTTCAACGAAGTATTTGAATACAAATGATCATAAAAATAAATAAAAAAAACTGCTTTTAAAATAATGAATACTCCTCACCCATTAAATAAAAATATTTTTAAAAAGATTGTAATCTCCCTTGGTCTCGTTTCTAGCGAGATTTACGTTTAAATAGTGAGATTTCCACTTCCTTTTTAGCAACGTGTAAACAAAGGATTGAGTGGCCGGATTTGGCCGTAATGGGATTGAATCGGTACTGGTCGGATTTGGTCGCTACGGGATTGAATTGGGTTAACACAATTTAATAGACAACAATGCTGCTCAACTAACACATTTAGTTTCATTTACCTTTAAATAAATAAGCTATACATTAAAACTGCAGTAGAGTAGTAACCTCCTAAGGCTTGCAGGCTCTGCATGCATTTTGCTGGGGTTGCTGTCAATCCCTTCCCCATAACATTACTAAACATCAATAACTCATAAAACATTGAGTACGGTACCCCTTAGAAAGTGATAATAGAAATGACCCTGGGAGACAAAATGTTTGGGAACCACTGCACTACAGAATTAGCCAAGAGAATATTCCACAATTAAACATTTTATAACTCTAATTTTTTTTTAAGTAAAAAAAAACTATTTTACAAACTCGGGCTAACATGATAAATGGGAGTTACAAGGTGACCTTTACCCACTCAATCCATGGCGATCAGAAATTTTATCATTATCCCCCAACCAAAGGGGAGCAACTCCACCCTTACCGTAGAAAGGTTTTGAAAATTTTTTTTGAAACAAATCTATTTAACAGCATAATTACCCGGTATATGAATTGATTTACATTTAAAAATAGTTGCTATATGTGTTGTGTAACATTATTTCCTAGTGCTTCTCTTGTGTAAGTTCATATAAAAGTCAACTTTCAACGATGTATTTGAATACAAATGATCATAACACTAAAATAAAAAATCTGCTTTTAAAATAATGAACACTCCTCGGACAATAAATAAAAATATTTAAAAAAGACTTATCTCCTTTGGTCTCGTTTCTAGCGAGGTTTCCGGTTAAATAGCGAGACTTCTCCCTTCTATTTAGAAACGTGTAAACAAAGGGTTGAGTGGCTGGATTTGGTTGCAGTGGGATTGAATCAGTACTGGCCGGATTTAACCGCTATGGGATTGATGAATGGGTTAACCAGTTTTTCAACAGCAAAAGTAAAAAAGTTCTTGGACTAACCTTTGTTAAAATGGCAAAACACTCCAGCACTACTTTGGAAGATCCATATCAGTTGATTAGTCTTTGTCATCACAAGAGGAACTGAAAATTCAAAAATCATTATAAATATTAAAGTTGAAAATTAAAACTAAATAAGTAAAGACAAACTTAAAATAGGCTATATACAATACTAGTATCAATTCACAAAAATAGAGTATGAATCAATTTCTAAAACACAAGTATAGCAGCTCTTCTAATCTTAAAATCTGATCAATACCAGCTAACTAAAGTTTTGCAAAGAGCTATGGTATCGACCTCTACAAAATTATTACAATGAACCTGTAAATATAATATTACACAGGGAACAAAGCAAAGTCTGTGTTATTCATAGGTTAAGCAAAGAGTTGTAAAATATTTCCATGTCTCGGTCAGTTAGAGCATAAGCCATGGGCAAAAAAACTGGTCAAGGTTTGTCATATCCAGGTTGGACTATATACATAATGTATACTGCAGTGTTTCCCAAACTTGTGGTCGAAGCCCCACCTGGTAACGTTCAAAGTCTATGTCACCTAAAAGGTGAATTATCTTGCTAGCAATACCCATATTATATAAGGAAATATTGAATTTAAAAAATCAATGAACCAAAAATGGTCAAAAACATCCCTAGAAAACAAATACTGTATGTATCATAGGGTACAGGTAAAATCACTATGGAGAAATACCATAAATAGAAGGTGATCCAAAAGTTTTTAATACATTCCTCTCCATTACAGCAAGAATGTCACAACCCCCTTCTCAAATATTATAATTGCCATCACATGTAGGGAAGCACAAAGGTAATAGCCTCAGGATAAGCCACCTTTCAAAAATAATCCATGGGACTTACCCTTTAGAATAATATTCCACCATTGCATTATAAACAATCTTGATGAATAATCCATTTCACTTTGTCATCAGAACAGGAACTGAAAATTTAAAAAAAAAAATGACATTGAAACACTCTAAGTAAAGCAACTCTAGAATACTATACATCATTATCAGGTACCAGTTCATAAAATATGGCACATAATAAGACATAAAACAATCAGCAGCCTAAATCATGTCAATTTTAACAACATATATACCCAGTATATCAGTGGCCCTAAGCATTGACAAAATCTTTCCAAGAGCTAAAAAATTACAAAATAGAATGATATCTACATCTACACAAATTACAATAAAACTTATTAAAACCAATTAATGACGCATACTGTTAAAACTCACGTAAAAATTGTGCTTTTTGTAGGTGAAACTATAATTACATTTGTGAGTTATTGCATATGCCAGGATAAGTGCTATTTAAAAGGTCCATGATATCCAGGCTTCACTGCATACATCAAGTAAGACTATGTACTTTTACCTAAATTCTTTGGTCCATGCCCAGCCCTATCACCATAAAAGGTTGATGTCACATAAAAGATGCCTAAACTTTCTTCCACTACCAGTACTCATTTTATATAAGAATGCATTTGATTTGTGTTCTAAAAAGGAGTTTTTTTATTCTTAGTTTGAAAAAGGTTGGTTTTGAGAGAGGGGCGTAGGGGAACTAGGAAAAATGCTATGGAGAAATACTGAAGTTAAAATAAAAGTTGACCTGACAGTTAAAGAAATTCCTCTATATTAGAGTAAGAATAAATAATGGGTCTGTAATATGCTCAAGATAAGTTATTTTCAACCAAAAATCCATGGGACTTACCCTTTACAATAAGATTTCATTACAGCATTATAAACAATCTTGATAAATAATCCATTTCACTTTGTCATCCGAACAGGAACTGAAATTTAAAAAAAAATTGACATGTTAAACAACCTAAGTTTAGCAAGTCTAAAATTTGTCTGTATCAAGTACAAGTTCATAAATATGCCATATTAAAAGGCTATGAAACAATCAGAGGCTAAATGATGTCAATTTTAATGACATATAGATCAGTGGCCATAAGAATTGACACAATCTTTTCCAAAGCTAAATTTACAAATAAGAATGATATCTACATCCAAAATTCGCTATAAAACACATGCTGTTGAAACTCGAGTAAAATTTGTTGCTATTGCAGGTTTAAAAATATTGCGTGAAGTGTTGAAAATGTTAGGATCAGTGCTATTTAAAGTCTGTTATTTCCACGTTGTACCGTATACTGGGACTTACCCCATTAAAAAATCCTCCATTGCATTATAAACAATCTTGATAATTCTTGTCCACAAGGTGGAGATATCTCTTCATTTCTTGATACCAGGTGGTATAGTGTCCCATGAGACTCAAGGGCATTCACTAAGCTGTCTAATAAACTGGACTGCTGTTGAATTGTACAGATGAAATCATGATGAAAATAACAGAATGTATTTACATTTTTAGTGATAGTATTGATTAAAAATTCAAATCTTGTAATTATATAGGACAAATGTGTCTATAAAAATAATACAAAACAAAAGTATAAATTAAATTTAAAAGCATGCAGATGCATTAACAATCCTACAAGATGGGATGCTTTGACTATACTTCAAATTTAATTTCCTCGCTTTTATAGCTAATGTATGATATGTACATTATAAACATTACTATCATCTGCATGAAAGTAACAATTATTGCATCACCCTTTTAACATGAGTTACTGGAATAACCAGTAATTCTCCATTGCTTAAGTACAGTGGACCGGTATATCTGATACAATATATATATATATATATATATATATATATACACTTCATTAATTCCAAGCAGAGCTAAAACAGTATTTTCTTGATATGTAATAAGAAAAATCCTCAATTGCAGAATTTATATGTAAAAACCACTTAAACCAGACTAAAAACAAAAATGATTTATTTTAATATATAATCAAATAGCAGTACCATTTAAAAAAAAAACCAAATTAAAACTTTACCTTCATAGGTCTTGAAGCAAGTTTAAATCCTATCATAATATCCTATGTGCCATCAAACACCTCCATATATTATGGCATAGTCAACAGAACAGGCAGAAACTGAAATTTCAATAGTAAATTATTTATTAAATGTTAAAAATAGCCTAAATAATGAGTATTTTTTCAATATGAATGCTAGATGAATCATCAATGAGTTTAGATTTTTAATAGAAAAATAGATTTATTAAATCCAATGCCCAAATACTAATAGGCTTATATTATTCCCCTACATAAATTAAGACTGGCCAAATTTTTAGTAGATGTAAACTGTAGGCCTACTATACTAACTTTCAACTTAACTCTCTAACTGTAACCAAAATAAAAAACTTAGTAAGCTAAGTTTAATTTTTATAAAGAACTATTATTAATTTGCAGTCAGTAACAGTTGTAAAGCTTGTGTTAAGCCGTTAAGCCTAACTAAAATTGTAAATGCCTGTTCATTATTGCAAAAAAATATTGTTAACTGCTGCATAAGCTTTAAGTTTAAGAGACTTGAAAGATAACAAACACATTCTGCATTTAAACATCATTGTGGAATAGATAATGTTAATCCAATTCTGCTTAAACTGCTACTAGTGGTACCGTTTCTTTTAAAGTGTATGCTTACTCAGTAGTAAGAAGGTTACAACTTGTGGGGCACTAAAAACTTTTTCGCCTGCACTGACTCTTGTAAGCTGTAATCCTAGTATACGCCTGCTCTAAAAAAATATGAAAATAATTAATCCTAGGCTTAACATTAAAACAGTGTAGAGTATAGTAGTCTACTTAGACTTAGGAAAACAAAGGGGAAGCGTTATCCGCACGGTTTTGGATGTGAGAATAATGCCAAGCATTATCCGCACAATTTTGGCCGTTATTCCCCACAACCAGAAATGTGTGATGTATACTTACATTAACTAAAATTATGCATTTGTTAAATTTAGCCTTTATTTCAGGAATTAAAAACCGATAATTAATTAAACATAGCGTAAGTTTAACTTAGTTTAAGGCGACATTTTTCGTAAGCTTATTGAATGCAAATTACAGTGTGGAATGAATCGTAAATAGTAAATGTGTGAAAGCCAGCCTGTCTTAGGTCTAGATCTATAATGTAGGTATAGGCCTATAATCTTGTAGACTAGTACTAGTAACATTAAGATGCGTTTTATTTAAGACCGATGGCCTAGAGGCTATACAGTCTACTACTAGACCTAATAAGGCAGTGTTTAGCATTCCGAGAAAACCGCGCAATGTCTAAGCAATGTTTCCAAAACTAAGATCGGCCAATCGACACATTTCATGAAATTTCAGAAAAATTCTGTACTCAACACTTTTTTTTTTCTTCAAATATAGATCTAGAAATAATGCATGAAATGTCAATAGTGTGTTTTATTTTTCATTAATTGCACGTAAGAGTCGAAATGATGTACACAGGCGTATGTGCAGTCACATTAATGACCAACTAGTTGACTACATCAGACGAAGCTTTTTTTCAATGTCACGTCACCAGCCGCTATAATGAATAATAATGCGCATGCGCCGAGGAGTTGTGCGGATATTGCTCGGTGTTATCCTCAAGACCAAAACCATGCGGATAACCACTCCGATAATATATATACATATAAAAAATAATGTAGGTTAATTAATAGTATTATAGGGCCTAGGCCTATTCAAATTTATATACATATTGCCATGTCTAGTCTATTTAAAAATAAACAAACAAAAATTAATTACAAATAATTAATCCTAGGCTTAGCAGCTTAACACATCAAAACAGACAATAGTGGAGTATATATAATATAGTACCAGTAGTCAAAGAAAAGAAATAGGCCGCTAGCCAATGTAAAAAAAAGATATATAAAAATATTTTATTTTATTAATACTATTACCGTAGTATTAACAGGGCTGAGACCTATTTAAAATATTGCCATGTGGCAGGCTGTCTAAGAAAAGAAATAGGCCGCTTGCCATTTAAAAAAAAAAATATATAAAAATATTTTATTTTATTAATAGCAATAGTATTACTGCTATTAGGATAGAGTATAGTATTATAGGGCAGAGACTTATTTAAAATATTGCCATGTGGCATGCTGTCTAGTCTAAGAAATTAATTAAAAATATTTAATCCTAATCTTAGGCTTAACGATTAACACATCAAAACAGACAAGAGTGGAGTTTATATAACATAGTACCAGTAGTCTAAGAAAAGATACAGGCCGCTTGGCGCGGCTTGCCATTAAAAAAAAAAGATATATAAAAATATTTTATTTTATTAATAGTAATAGTATTACTTTATAGTATTATAGGGCCGAGACCTATTAAAAATATTGCCATGATGTCATGTGGCATGCAATATCTAGTCTACTTCATTCAAGAAATTAATTAAGAATATTTAATCCTAATCTTACCGCTTAACACAATAAATGTAGAGAATATAGTAGCAGTCTACTTATCAATTATGAAAATAAATAGGCAAATTGTAAAATTATAAATAAAAATAATGTTGTTATTTAAAGGTATTTATTAGTACTATTATACTTATATAGGGGCCTAGGCTTAATTTAAATTTATTAAAAAATATTGCCATGTGGCGTGGTGGCCTAACGAGCTTTTGAGTCTAGATGATCAGCTTTAAGGTCTAATTTAATTACATTAGCATCAAGGCATTTTAAAATACCGCTATTCAAGGATAAAAGGGTAATAAAATCGGAGGCATAGCCATAGTTAATAAACTAACTGGATAGATAAAACTTCTGATTTTAAATTTGAAACTGGTCAAAGTAAATTGAAATAGTTAGCAAACTTAGTGAAATTACAAATTACCGGGTTTACTATATACATTTAACGAAGTTAATAACATCAAATCTAACTATTACCAGTTGCGCTGGTTAGTAAAGCTATGTGATTAAGCGCAAACAATTTTTGAAATAGATTTGCTATGGTGGGGACGTGGTCTAGTACACTCGCCTTGATGATATTATGAGACAATGAACAATGGCTACATTGAAGACTTGTGTAAATTTTAAATGAACCGGATATAATTTTCATGTAATGTCAAAAATTCGAATTATGATAGGAACGAAATAAAGTTTTTACATTTATTAATGTACATGGATATACAAACGTTATTTATTTTCTAGTAAATATTTCTTATAGATTTTAAAAATTAATTAAAAGACGTATGTAGAAATAGTGTGCTTAACTACGACAAATTTATTAATGCAAGAAATTGTCATTTGTTAATCTTTTTAAAGGCTTGGTTTTTATTGTAAATTAAAATTGATAACATTACTTTACTGTTTTTTTTAAAATTACAATAAGAAATTACCATTTACAGCCTTATAGAGTATTTTTACAATATTTTTCAGTTTTTTTACCATGGATTTTTAAGAGTGTTCAAAAGTTTTTTTAAACAAGAAATGTGTAATTATATGGAAATCCTCAATGATGTCAATCCATTCCACTTGTCTATAGGCTCCAGTTCCCAAGCTAAGTGCGCATACCAATTCAGTCTTTAGTTATAACTGTGCATTTCTTAGTTTGCTAGTTTGTTGTAGTTTTTTTTTTTTAATTTATGTTAGTATTTTTGTTTTAAATTTGTTATTTTGTATTGTGTATCCTTATCCATTTATAAGTGTACTGTCACGTTGTGACAACCTTCGTATATGTATATTTTGTTCTTTATCATAAACCCCTTACTCTTTATGTTATGATACCGATATAAAGACCAAGTCTCGCACAGCTGGGTCGTACCTGCGTTCTTTTGATCTTTTCCGTACATTCAACCATTTGCGTAATAATATCCGTCTGTTTTCTGGAGTTTGAGTCCCCGATAATAATCATCTGTTAAACAGGAGAAAAATAAACAACGGTAAATGGTATGTATAAATATATATATGTGTGTGTGTGTGTGTGTGTTTTATTACAATGGACAAACCTGCTGCTTGGCAAAACTATGAACACACGACCTATTTACTAACCAGCCGCGTTCAACTCATTATTGTTGTGGGATGTTGATGCTGGGTTGGATGGATACATCCTGCTTGGGGGAAAGCTAATTTATTTTGGGGATGGTAGCTTATGCTGCGGGAGTTAGTGTATGATTGGGGGGGTGGTTTAGATTGTGCTGGAGGAATACGTTTATCCCTGGGGATTAAATTATCCTGGTATATTAGATTATACTAGGGGCTAGATGATGCTGAGATTTAAGAGTATGCTGATGAATTACTGATGATTCTTGCGGGTTAGATTCTGCTGGTGGGAGATAGTTTATCACGGGCATAGTAGATTAGCAGACAGGGTTAGATTTTCCTAGGAGGTAGATTATCCTTTTGGGGAAAAAAAGAGGGTGGGCAGGAAAGATTAAGCTTATGCTGTGGAAGTTATATTTTCATGGAGGAGTTAAAATTTGATGGGGTGTAAATTTTTCTGTGGGGCGGGGGGAGGGTGGTTAGATCATGCTGGCGGGATTGAACTCATCTTGTTATGATCATCGCTATGGAACATATATTTAAAGCTTGCCTTTAAATTTTCTTAATTTAAAAAAAAATTGTCCGATTATGTTTTAAGAAGACCTGGGGATAAAATCCATCACCTGTGTATTATTTAAACACGTCCGCAGGAACTCCTTGTCAACACGTGGGAGTTGGCAGGCCAGCGGCCTCCAGGTTTTTTTGTAAAAGAATCCGGAAGAGTTGACGTCATCAAAGGTTAAGGAAAGGTTTCTTATGTTGCAGGGGAGATCAGGTTGTTGGAAAACCTCTTTGTCTCTTTCAGCTTAATTGACAGAGGAATTTATCATTAGTTTAAACTTAATATAAGGTATTGGCCATAATTTTATTTAAATAATTTCAAGATTTTAAAAAAGATTATTTGAACATAAACATTATAAGGACATAATTTTGCAAGCAGTGAAAGGCCGAAATATCTTTTTTTCTTTTTAAATTTCGAATAGTTAATTTCAATTTTGGTATATTACAGGTGAATTAGGGTAGTTTAAATAAGATTTATTTCATTAACAAATTATTTTATGTGTTAGTTTGATGGACAGTTTTTAAAAATTAGTGTTATCTATACATTTTGCTTGTCTCGCGAATAGAGAACGAGGGTAGCCGACAGTTTGCGGGACTTCGTGATAACCAAACCCGATATATAGATAACTTTCCAAAAATTTATAACATACCTGGCAACACTTTGATGGTTATCTTGTTTGGAATCATGAACGGTCTTTTCCTGGAGATATAAAAAAAAATTATCTTAAAATCTTATCGCTAGGTAGTACGTTTTGTGAATTTTGTGATTTTAATTGAAGTGAATAGGAATCTTATATAGTATAGCATTTTGATGACTGAATAGTGTTACAAATTTCGTCCACTTTTGTTTTTATTATCGTACAAGTTCAATGTGATTTTTTTTTTAATCAATAAGTTCAAAGTAAAAGTTTGAACAAAGGAGATTTAAGTAGAAGTTTGAGCTATGTAGATGTCACTAAATGACAGACAAAGATGTGGCATGGAACTTAACAGAAAATCGTATCAAGGAGAACGACTCACGTTTCTGACATTAAAATCAATTCTTCTTCAGCCTCGGTCAGTGGGTAATAACTAGGGATATTCAGTCTTTTCGAAGACACGAAGTCAGAGCACTATTGGTGGACAAAGACATAAAGGTGGAAATTAAAAAGCAATAAACTGTACTTTACGTTTAATATCAGAGTTATGTAATAAGAATAAATATTTATACTTCTAACTTGCATAACAAAAGTTCAAGCTGCTTAAATATTTATAAGGATTCGTTTTAAATTGTTGCTTATTAGTTGCTTCAGGTTGGTTTTATTAATTTATTAATTTTTTTTTGTTGGTCTTTTAGTTGCTTGAGTTTGTTTTGTTTTTTCCCAAGAGTCATTTTGAGTAAATGTAATATATTTTTTTATAAGCAGTAATATAAAGAGAGCACGCTACTTACGTTCAGAAGATCCTTTTTGACCGGCTTCCCGCAGAACCAAGGAAAGCCGTTCACATCCGTTAGGTTGCACACTTCCGGCTCAGGGAATCCTGGGAGAAACGGAAGTGGGGAACACGGAGTCGTCTCCGAACCTGCGTTGTTTTTAAATTTTGCGGTTAACCAGTGGGTGGTTGTGAATAACCGCTGTAGGATTATAATTTTTAGCATGTTAAAAATGTCAATGTGTATTTTATTTTATGAAATAACGTGATTTGTCCGTCACCAAAGACAGGAATACAGACCTGCTTACCCTCGAACTCTTAAAATCGTACAATATAAACATAAAATCATTCAATCGTTATCTTAATAGTAAAAAAATAAACATACAGTATATATAATGTATACATTTGAAAATTGTACATTGTACGCCAAAATCGTAAGTGTAAACGGGTCTGCGAACATGTTAGAATTTTAGGGGCCTGTTATAAAAAAAACATAGTAAAACTTTAAACATAAAAAAAAAAATAATCGTTTATCTGGTAGGCGTGACACATCCGAATAGACGTGACACATCCAAGAAGACGTGACACATCCAAGTAGACGTGACACATCCAAGTAGACGTGGCACATTAAACTAGACTGTTCAGCGACGTGAAACCTTCTGCAAAAATTCCACTGAGACCGAACCCTTCAGCACCCCAGAATCTACGCGTTCCTTACTTACTACAATCACCAGACTACATTGACACTCTATGTATTAGACTGTTGTATTAGAATGACTATGATGATAATTCCCGCGGCATTGCAACTTAACTTAATAAGTCTCAACCCAACGTTCGCAAGTTTGATTCCACAAGTGTGCATTCACTTGGCATGGACGTTTGGGTGAGAATTAACAGGTCCACCCCCCCCCCCCCCCCTAGATAAGACAGATGTAGATCTGAAGGTATTTTGCACAACAGTCAGGCGGATAAATTTTCATCCCAATGTATATCGAAATATTGTTAAATTATCCATAGATATTTTAACCGATGCTACGCCCATTTTAACCGATGCGACGCCTATTTTAACCGATGTGACGCCCATTTTAACCGATGCGACGCACATTTTAACCGATTAGGACGCCCATTTCCATCGTTCATACTAATCCTGGCCTTGACTCTTGTTTTGTTTATTGCCTTTAACTTAGGGTATGGGGTTATATTCTCTATGTTATATCACCCGCGGGTTTCCACTCACCGATGCAGCCTGCAGTTTCTCTCACTGCTACAGCTTAACTTACTTGAATGTACATATTCGTCCTGAACAGCTCCCTGTGGTGTGAGATGGTGGCCCTGACTTGAACGCTCCCGGTCCAGGGCAAGACGGTGGTCACCGTGTAGCTGCCGTCCTTGTTGTCTACGACGTCGGCCGCGATGGACGCTCCGAGTTCGTTCGTGACCAGCCAGACCCACACGCTGTCTCCGCCTTTGGGTGGTGGTGTTTTGTTTTGTTTTTGTTTAGAGTTGATGTGGACGTAGATTAAGAGAGCGGCCTTTGTCATTCAGAACGAGAGGATTATGAAAACAAAACTAACACAGCCGAATGGAGAGTAATTTCAAGTACAACGTTAAAAATTGTTTATCAAGATATCAGGCTCCTGTTCAAAACATATGATTCAATTAGGATAAAAAAAATGAATGAAAGACTGTGTTCAAGCCATGTGAAGGCAATAGTAGGAAAAAGGCAATCTTGGTTTTGGAAAGTCTAACTTCCGGCAATAACAAGAGCAATATTGCACTTTTCTCATCGTAATTATTTTAGGCATCCATATGCGTACCATCACCATCAGACGAAATAAAAAAAGAAAAAAGCTTAACACAAGACACTATATAGGTTAATTGGCCCCATGTGCACTGTGTCTCAAGTATCATGAAAATTTCTCAGAAATACTTCAAGTGTTGTGTTTAAAAAAAGAGGTCTTTATAAACTTACCGCTTTTTCTTCTTTCTGCGCGTCCGTTGAAAAGTAGTACCTTCAGTTTAACCTCTGACCCCAAAGTCAGTGAACCGTCGCTGGTATCGGTCAGCAGGTCTATGATTGACCGTTCAGCCGACGCGATGTCCGCCATGCTGTACAGAGGTGGTAGGGCTAACAATTCCCGCTCCCATGGATACAGCTCAGAACGAGGCGCTGGGACCATGAGCTCCGTGTGATTAAAAGCACAGCATCTGATTGGATTATTAATTATGCACCAACTTTAAAACAAATTTTTAATTTTAATTATGAAAAATTTTAGTTTTTTTTTTTTTTAAATTGTAAAAATAATATTTTTTTTAATTTAAAAAAAAATTGTAAGAAGAGTCTCGGCGCTGGATTGAGAAGTATATGAGTGAACAGTAATCGAAACCAATTACATTTATCAATGAACTCTTCAGACGAAGGCTGTCTACTGACTAAGCGTTCTACAGGCAAACGCTGGCTTTGGACAAATTTTGTATTCATGCATAAAATGTCTTGGGACAATGTTTGTATTCGAGCATAAGATGTATTTGGACAAAGTTTGTATTCATGCATAAGATGTCTTGGGACAAAGTTTGTATTCGTGCATAAGATGTCTGGGGACAAATTTTGTATTCGTGCATAAGATGTCTTGGGACAAAGTTTGTATTCGATCATAACATGTATTTGGACAAAGTTTGTATTCATGCATAAGATGTCTTGGGACAAAGTTTGTATTCGTGCATAAGCTGTCGTGGGACAAATTTTGTATTCGTGCATAAGATGTCTTGGGACAAAGTTTGTATTCATGCATAAGATGTCTTGAGAAAAAGTTTGTATTCATGCATAAGATGTCTTGGGACAAAGTTTGTATTCGTGCATAAGATGTCTTGGGACAAAGTTTGTATTCGATCATAACATGTCTTTGGACAAAGTTTGTATTCATGCATAAGATGTCTTGGGACAAAGTTTGTATTCGTGCATAAGATGTCTTGGGACAAATTTTGTATTCGTGCATAAGATGTCTTGGGACAAAGTTTGTATTCATGCATAAGATGTCTTGGGACAAAGTTTGTATTCGTGCATAAGATGTCTTGGGACAAATTTTGTATTCGTGCATAAGATGTCTTGGGACAAAGTTTGTATTCATGCATAAGATGTCTTGAGACAAAGTTTGTATTCATGCATAAGATGTCTTGGGACAAAGTTTGTATTCGTGCATAAGATGTCTTGGGACAAAGTTTGTATTCGTGCATAAGATGTCTTGGGACAAAGTTTGTATTCGTGCATAAGATGTCTTGGGACAAAGTTTGTATTCGTGCATAAGATGTCTTGGGACAAAGTTTGTATTCATGCATAAGATGTCTTGAGACAAAGTTTGTATTCATGCATAAGATGTCTTGGGACAAAGTTTGTATTCGTGCATAAGATGTCTTGGGACAAAGTTTGTATTCATGCATAAGATGTCTTGAGACAAAGTTTGTATTCATGCATAAGATGTCTTGGGACAAAGTTTGTATTCGTGCATAAGATGTCTTGGGACAAAGTTTGTATTTGTGCATAAGATGTCTTGGGACAAAGTTTGTATTCGTGCATAAGATGTCTTAGGACACAGTTTATATTCATGCATAAGATGTCTTGAGACAAAGTTTGTATTCATGCATAAGATGTCTTGGGACAAAGTTTGTATTCGTGCATAAGATGTCTTGGGACAAAGTTTGTATTCGTGCATAAGATGTCTTGGGACAAAGTTTGTATTCGTGCATAAGATGTCTTGGGACAAAGTTTGTATTCGTGCATAAGATGCCTTGGGTTAAGGAAGGTGAAACAAATATGTCGTCAGACAAACGCTGTCTTCAGGCAAAAGGCTGCCTTTGGACAAAGTTTGTCTTCGGTAAAATGATGTCTTTAGACAAAGGCTGTCTTTGCAAAAAAAAAATGGTAAACAATTGATAATTTTAAGGTTAAAAGATAATAAACTTAATCCCCGGGCAAAGAGGCAGGTCGTTCTATTTGATCTGAACTCATGTTCCTGCTGTTTATCTGTGTTACACTTTACTTAGATGTCCGCACAACTTTTTTTTTTTTTACTCTTCCTTACTTTCAAGTTGAAAAAGGTCACATTACTTTTTCATAACAAACTATAATCGCTGAAGGAAATAAGATAATGGTGCTTATAAACAAGGGTCTAAACTGATTCATTCCAAAAAGCTGGTGGTCTGGAGCTCAATCCACAACAAAGCCTTGACGGGCAAAAACACCTGCCTGTACCCCGGGTAGATGGGACCCGTTAACCTTGGAAGGCAACCAATCTGAGAGATGGCAAACTCTGAAATCAAACCCGGAGATGGACAATCGTAGGCGGCTAAATGTGATAATCATCCTTTGTGAAAAGACGAAATTGAAAGTAAACGTCTAAAAAACAAGGCTTGGCCGCGACAATTAATGGAAAGCTAGGTATGTATTATTTGTTACAAACACATGTTAGAAGACGCCGCCACCCAAAAACACCCCAACACCCCCGCCTATTCCCCTCGTAAGTTTTTTTTAACTTATTTTAATTGTCCCTTAATATTAAGATCTAGGCCAGCGGTTCCCAACCTTGCTAATGCCGCGACCCATTAAAACAGTTCCGCGTGCTGTGGCGACCACCAACCACAAAATTATTTTCGTTGCTACTACAAAACTGTAGGGTATATGTGTTTTCCCGAGGTCTTAGGCGAGACCTGGGAAAGGGTCGTTCGACCCCCAAAGGGGTTGCGACCCACAGGTTGAGAACTGCTGCTCTATGCTGTAGCTTACTTAGATCCCAACTGAGTTTCAACTCTGCCTTTTCACACAGGACTGCACTAAACCTCTTTTACTTTCTCTCTTTCTCTCTCTCTCTCTCTCTCTCTGCAAGTTTCATTTATCTCTCTCTCTCTCTCTCTTTATGTAAATCTATGTTCCCCTTTCTATCAAAAACTAACTCCGATGGTATATATTGAGCTATATAATTTTACATCCCGTTGATTAAATTAACACAGTTGGGATAATTTATTGATAATTTTGTTGCTGTTATTTTTTTATTTAAAACTTAGCTGCGTATGATTATGTTAAATATATCATTTTTCCAAGCGCGATTATTACGTCAGAAAATATTTCATAGTTTTTTCGTTTTGTTCTTTTTTTGGTTCGTCCCTTTTCATGTTTCCGCTATACATTGGAACCTCTCATAACGAGTACCTCTCATAACGAGTTATTCGCATAACGAGGAAAAAAATTTTTTGAAGAAGATGCTCCCTTAACGAGCGACATTTCGCATAACGAGTGACGCAGATACGGGAAGTCCCTTTTTCTACGGAAACGGTTACGTATTCTTAATGATGTTGAGAGGACCAGCAGGCGATTTCAAACTTTAGAAAAACTCTACACTAAAACACTCTTCAAGCGTTGTTTTGAAGTTACTGAAGAGACAAATCTCACTCTTAGAGAGTTTTGGGAAGATCATTTTCACAACGTTGCTTGCCTCAAGATGATTGACAAGGCTTGAGAAGGAGTTACCAAGAGGACCCTCACTTCTGCTTGGAAAAAACTTTGGCCAGAGAGTGTTGTTGAATGTGATTTTGAAACAGTAGCTGTGGAGTCTACAATTTACGAGATTGTGTCATTGGCCAATATCATGGGACTCGAGGTGGACAACAACGATATTGAAGAGCTTGTGAAAGAGCACAGTCAAGAGTTGACCATCGAAGAGCTTATGGAGTTGCATCGAGTTTCACAGCAAGAAATTATGGAGGAGAGCTCAATAATGGAGGAGGAAGTAGCAGAGCAACAATCTTCTAGTGCAATAAGAGAAATGCTGAAAGCATGAGAAACTGTTGCATCGTACATTGAGAAGCATCACCCTAATAAGGAGGTGGCTATTCGTGCTACAAATTTATTCAATGATAATGATGTGACATATTTTCGTCAAATTTTGAAGCGTCGGCAAAAACAAATGTCTTTAGACAGTTTTCTAGTTAAAAAATATTAATAATTTGTCATAATTTCATCTTTTTATTTACGTTTTTTGTTTAAAATCTAAAGTGTATTCCAAGTTGTTACACTCCTTAACAATTCATAAGTAATTTTATTTTAATAAATGTTAATAAAAAATTTTGAAAATTAGTATTTTTTCAGCATGGAACGCATTATCATATTTTACATTGATTTTTTATGGGAGAAATTGTTTCGTATGACGAGTGTTTCGCTTAACGAGTAAGACTCTGGAACGAATTATGCTCGTTATGAGAGGTTCTACTGTATATTCATTTTTATATTTCCAATTTATCTAGTCATTGGCTAAGTGAAAGGATGAGTTGGAGGGGCGTGGTGGGTGCTGCCTGCTTCGGGCGGTACTAAGATATGGTGTGCACTTTTGGTCCGCTTCATGTTCTTAAAATATAGTATTTTTATGTGCAATGTAGTTTCGTTAATTGGGAGTGGAGAAAAAAAATCATGAACCGCCCCAAGCACGACAAATTCTTGCCACCCCAACTGTGTGCCACCCCAACTGTGTGCCCCCAACTGTCTGCCACTAATTCTGATTTCTAAGAGAGTTAAACCCAACGTTGTCCCCCGTCCCCCTTCCACATATTACCTTCACTAAATGTCAAATTTCAATGTCTGTATCTTAAATTACGTTTATTTTGAAAATAAATGCATGCTAAAATCAAACACAGAAATCATAATTTCTGGATTGCCCTTTCCTTGATCGGAAGCAATGTGTATAAGCAATATAATTATGGCAGCTATTTCATACGACGGAAGAAAACAAAAATTAATAAACTCGTGACGTACTGTGATGCAAGGTTCATCCGTTTAAAATCCTCATCGTCCGTCGAGGTGCCTTTACTGACAGACCTCCAGTACCTTGAAGAGTTGGCGTGTACATCTCGGCAGGCGCTGTTCCTTGACACCGACACATTTTTACACCTGAAATATGAACACACAGGGTTTGTGAATGGCTTGGTTTTTGGTTGGCTGTGTGGTTGGCCTAGTGGCTGGATGTGTGGTTGGCTGTGTGGTTGGCAGTGTGGTTGGCTGTGTGGTTGGCTGTGTAGTTGGCTGTGTGGTTGGCTGTGTGGTTGGCTGTGTGGTTGGCTGTGTGGTTGGCTGTGTGGTTGGCTGTGTGGTTAGCTGTGTGGCTGGCTGTGTGGTTGGCTGTGTGGTTAGCTGTGTGGTTGGCTGTGTGGTTGGCTGTATGGTTGGCTGTGTGGTTGGCTGTGTGGTTAGCTGTGTGGCTGGCTGTGTGGTTGGCTGTGTGGTTGGCTGTGTGGTTGGCTGTGTGGTTGGCTGTGTGGTTAGCTGTGTGGCTGGCTGTGTGGTTGGCTGTGTGGTTAGCTGTGTGGCTGGCTGTGTGGTTGGCTGTGTGGTTGGCTGTGTGGTTGGCTGTGTGGTTGGCTGTGTGGTTGGCTGTGTGGTTGGCTGTGTGGTTGGCTGTGTGGTTGGCTGTGTGGTTGGCTGTGTGGTTGGCAGTGTGGTTGGCTGTGTGGTTGGCTGTGTGGTTGGCTGTGTGGTTGGCTGTGTGGTTGGCTGTGTGGTTGGCTGTATGGTTGGCTGTGTGGTTGGCTGTGTGGTTAGCTGTGTGGCTGGCTGTTGGGTTTGGCTGTTGGCTGACATTGTGCATGGTTGTAAGGTTGGCTTTTAAAATATTTCTTCATAAATCTATTTAATTTTTTTTTATGTCTATTACTATTAGTAATTTCCTTTTTTTTTCGATAATATATATTTTATTTTAAATGCAAAAATATTCAGTTTTATCCTGCTTTAACTAATTTTTGTTAAAATCTAATCTCCTTTTTTAAAGTAAACATATTCTCTATGCACACAATGTTCAGTAAATTTTTTACGTAGTTTTTATACCAAACTTGAGCGTCCAACAGCAACACTGCCAAACTTGATCTTGAACAAATCATGAAATAATTTAATGTTATACAATTTAAATGACAACTTAAACGCTACAATACCAAGAGGGATGGCTTCGGACAACTTCGTGTTTTAGAGTCCAATATGTACCAGCCATGCCGGCAGTGGTGTAGAAAGGTTGGGGGGGGGGGGGGGTAGTCAACTTTGAGCGGTATTTCTTTCTTTACTTGGAGGAAAAGGGGGGGGGGATTTTTTCCTGTAAGGGAGAGGCAATAATCTTGACCCGCTCCGGGTGGCACGTACCCCAGCCACGCCACGGCATGTATGTGTTTCTAGTCTACCCTGTTTATTTGTTTTAAGATATTTCACTTAAAGTTTGTGTTGTGGTCTTGCGTACAATGCTTGCAGTCTGTTTGCGTTTAAACGCAAAGACAACAACAATGATTTATCTACACATACATAGCAACCATTTTATGGTGTACAGATTGTTCTCGTAAAAAAACTGTTTGACGTACCTTTATGGCGTAGGAAAAGTAGAGGTAAGAGGTAATCCTATAATCTCCCCACCCAAGCCAGTGCATATGCCACAGCTACAATCTTACCTTTTGAATTTGTCCTCAAACTCTGCCCGTGTTATACCAGTGCCAGCCAAGGACGGCCAAACACCTGTATAGGAAATGTTCATTGAGAGAAACGTGGTCTTAAATTCGTGTACTCTCTGGTCCTCTGAAAGAAATATTTTAATGTGTTTGAAGAAGGCGGGGGAAAAAACTCTTCTTTAAGTCAGTGTAATAGAACCCTTTTATGTTTTCATTATGTCAGTTTTAAAAAACCATTTTATTTTTTCATTAGGTAATTGTAACAGAACCATGTTATTTATTCATTAAGTCAGTGTCATTGAACCATTTTATTTTTTCATTATGTCAGTGTCATAAAACCATTACATTTATTTATTATGCCAATGTCATAGATCTATTTTATTTTGTTCATTAGGGGAAATTCATGTGAATGTCATGTGTTTGATTTGAAGAAAAAAGGGGGGGGGGGAAATCTTCATTAAGTCAGTGTCATAAAACACTTTTATGTTTTCATTATGTCAGTGTCATAAAACAATTTTATTTTTTCATTAGGTCAATGTCCTAGATATATTTTTATTCTTTCATTAGGTGAATGTCATAGAATCATTTTATTCAGCTTTCAATGCTATTATTTAATCAAAATGTAAAATTTGAAACCATAAACTTTATTAAAAAGTCAACTGTATCTTAAATTTGGATGAGGATTTAAACTGCCACTATCCACTTTGTTTACAAGGCCACTATCCACTAAGAAATTTGACAGTGAGATAATTTCAATTCTTTAGTTCCAGTGTTTGGCTCCAATACCTGGCTTAAAGTGATCCATTGATGAGAAATTATAAATCAGAAAAATGTTTGATCTTTTTCATAGTTCGTTTGTAGATCTGCCAATTGAAAAAATTCCCGTCGTACTAAAATTGCCAGTGTTTTTTTTATTTAAATGGCGTTTTTGTGCAGTAAATTATGGCGTTGTATACTAACTGTATAAAAATTCCATAACAATATGAAAAACAGATTTTTTTCCTAAACACACACAAAGCTTTTCAAAGGATTAGGTCAGCCTGGTGATTAGGTCAGCCGGGTGATTAGGTCAGTGGGTGATTAGGCCAGCCGGGTGATTAGGCCAGCCGGATGATTAGGTCAGCCGGGTCATTAGGCCAGCCGAGTGATTTGGTCAGCCGGGTGATTAGGCCCCTGCCGGGTCATTTGATCAGCCGGGTGATTATGCCAGCCGGGTGAATTGGCCATGGCTTTTAAATACACAAACATAAATTTTCTAGTCATTGATCATGCAATGCTGTATTTTCAAAGATTATTTTCAATCGGGGTTCTATTCAATTACGTAATCAGTGTCCAATTAGCAAGCAAAAATAAATTTCCCAGAATACAACAGTAATTGGGAATCTTATAAATTGCGTCGCTTCAATTCATGTTTAATAAAGTAACTTAAGTAGACCGGAAGTTCACGCATTGTAACAGCACCACGATTCGCACCCGGGTCCATTTTGACTAATGCTATTCGGATGTCATGTGTGGTAGTTTATTTTAGTTAAACTGAAGAATAAAGATTACAAACGCATAGTTCATTTAATAATATTTCATTTGATACCAAATTTATTCTTACAAACCCAAAACTAATATTTAAATATTTTTTTTTAAATCTCAAACTCTCACTTCTGGTACCCGGGTACCAATGGTCGCTGCCAACAAAAAATCAAATTAAATCCCTCATAGAGGATCGAGCTTGCAACGGATTGAATGGTGTTATCACAAACCGGATCCAATAGCCCCAGATAAAAGTAGGACAAACTACGTTCATGTCATCAAACGGTGGACATTTCTCAGCACAGCAGACAGTCTACCATCGTTGTGGCCAATGATACATTTGCTTTTTTGCTCTTTTATCGAATAGCCCGCTTTACAGTTAGTCTTTGGCCTAGATCTTTTCATGTCTTACTTTAGCATTTATTGCTTTGATTGTATGGTAATCCACATAACATTCATTGCTAACATAGGCGAATTAACAAATGAAAACATCGTTTACATCTTCACCATCATATCCAACTAGCAGCCATTTTTTTTTGGGGTGGGGGGTGGTATATTACCTTCGGCTTGAGTCCATGTTGAAAACGTTTCACAATCTAATAAGCTCATCTTTGTCTGTATATAGGCTGTTAATTGTGTTGTGTTTTTTTTTGTTAGTTTAAGGCGTAAGTCAAAGAAAAATATGAAAGAGCCGAAACAAACCAAGCAATATTTAAATTAACAATAAAGGATTCTTTTTTTTTTTCCCTTTCTTGCCGTTCCCATAACAAAGGCTAAGAATGGAAATCTACAATTCTCACTTACCATTTAGGGTGGAGGTTATATGGAAGTAAGACGTGTCGTAGTGCCTGTGTGAATAATAAAGAAAACGTTATCTATAACGGTGGATGTTATTCTATAACTTGCAGAGTCGAAGAGATGAGGTTACCACTTGGTCTCCAGACTGCTGGAAAAATCCGATAAATCCGGAACAGTATTTATGAATTTTACTCTGGCCACTTATTAAAATGCATTTTATATTTTGTTTATTAATATAAAGATGGATGCAAAATTGCAAATTTGATTGCTTTATTGAATTTCATTTAGTTTTGCAATGCAAACATCTGCCCTGTTTAGCCACATCACGGAGCCGTATCACGGAGCCACATCACGGAGCCGTATCACGGAGCCACATCACGGGGCCACATCACGGAGCCACATCACGGAGCCACATCACGGAGCCACATCACGGAGCCACATCACGGAGCCACATCACGGAGCCGTATCATGGGGCCTTATCACGGGCCATATCCATGACGTTTTTACTTTTGATATCTGAATATCTGCATCCAACTATCAGGAACAATAATTGTTGGCAAGGTTTTTTAAATGCATTTTGTTGTTGTATTTCTTCACGTTGTCTTTTTCCCCCTGTAACCATTGATAATTTATTGAGTTTTTGGCAAAAAAAGAGTTAACGGGAAATTATTATAACAGGAGTTATGATGACCTTATTATAACGGGGGTTATGATGACCTTATTATAACAGGGATTATGATGACCTTATTATAACAGGGGTTATGATGACCTTATTATAACAGGGAGTATGATGACCTTATTATAACAGGGGTTATGATGACCTTATTATAACAGGGATTATGATGACCTTATTATAACAGGGGTTATGATGACCTTATTATAACAGGGATTATGATGACCTTATTATAACAGGGGTTATGATGACCTTATTATAACAGGGGTTATGATGACCTTATTATAACAGGGATTATGATGACCTTATTATAACAGGGATTATGATGAAATTATTGTTCCCATAACATTTTTATTAAGGCTGCAAGTGTAGGACTACAGGCAGGCTGTGATTCCCCATAAGGTCAACATAGGCCATGGTCTAGGGCGCTCAAGTCATAGGCCATGGTCTAGGGCGCTAAAGTCATGGGACATGGTCTAGGGCGCTCAAGTCATGGCACATGGTCTAGGGCGCTCAAGTCATGGGACATGGTCTAGGGCGCTCAAGTCATGGGACATGGTCTAGGGGCGCTAAAGTCATGCGACATGGTCTAGGGCGCTCAAGTCATGGCACATGGTCTAGGGCGCTCAAGTCATGGGACATGGTCTAGGGCGCTCAAGTCATGGGACATGGTCTAGGGCGCTCAAGTCATGGGACATGGTCTAGGGCGCTCAAGTCATGGGACATGGTCTAGGGCGCTCAAGTCATGGGACATGGTCTAGGGCGCTCAAGTCATGGGCCATGGTCCAGGGCGCTCAAGTTATGGGCCGTGGTCTAGGGGCGCTCAAGTCATGGGCCATGGTCTAGGGCGCTCAAGTTATGGGCCGTGGTCTAGGGGCGCTCAAGTCATGGGCCATGGTGTAGGGGCGCTCAAATCATGAGCCATGGTCTAGGGGCGCTCAAGTCATGGGCCATAAATACGGAAGAAATAATGTTTCAGTATTATTTTACAAACTAGCTGCTGTAGCCCCGCCTAACAACTTCGGCGTAAATAAATGAACTTCCCATCAACCGAAGTTACTTGATAAAACATGCATTCAAATAACAGAATTTAGACGATATCGAAGTAATGCTTAACCCACCCACCCCCTTTTTCCCCAAGCCGATACATGAAACAAAACAAAACAAAATGTGTTTAAGAATCTCGTTTAGCGCAGTTAACGGGGATTTTGATTTAGTGAAAATGTTAGTGGTGTTAGTAGTGTACATTTTTACATAGAGAATTATGTACTGAGCTACATCAGTATTCTAACGTCACATGAAACAAAACAAAAATATTACGCACCATTGCGCTTAAGACATGTTTTAAGAACCTCGATTAGCGCAGTTAACGGGGATTTTTAGTTAGTGAAAATGTTAGTGACATTTAGTTGATTGGTAAATTGTTACATAGAGAATCATGTAATTTCTTTTTTTTTAAATATGGTTTAATGTACGTTTGAAACCAAATCAAAATGATTTCAATAAAACTCAAGAATGTCAGGTGGAAAATGATGTAAATCTTTTTGCATTTTATGGCAATTCTATATGACTGTTTACCGTGTCGATCGAATACGCAATGTGGGTGAATAATTTAAACTAAAAAAATAAGTTATGGTCGATCTGCCTTTACGGGGGCTATAACGTGTTTAACCCACGAACTTTCATTACGATCGATAATCGGCCGTTACGGCAGATACTGTGGTGTTATGGCCGATACTGTGGTGTTACGGCCGATACTGTGGTGTTATGGCTGATATAATCAGAATCTATCGAAATTAATATTGTAAAAAGGAATCAAACGATTTTAATTGTTAATGCTAGGGTACACACATAGTGCGTTCTAAAATAAATTTGACGAAAATTTGATCATGTAAACTGGTTATAAAGAGAGATTACTCTCGTAAGTTAGATTTACTTCCCTTTTATTGAAAAATGATTTAAATTTTCAATGTTTTTTCGTTTTTTATTGTGAGAAAAACAAACAAAAAAATAATGTAAAGTGGGACGGGGGGGGGGGGGAGAGTTAGAGTGCAGAAGCATGTGCTTTGGTAAAGGGAAGTGGTCGGCAAACTCACTAGTCAAATGAGTCAAAATCAGCAGCAGAACGATTAAAAAATTGTAAGAAACAAATTTCTTCTTCAAGAACCTTTCAAGGACCATGTTTTTCGGAATCAAAACTGATTTGTGGCCGAGTGTTGAGCATTGCAGTACATTAAATATTGTTGCGAATGAATTTTATGTTTCATTACGCCCGTGAGTGTTTCAGAGTTTTATTAGATAGTGAACGCTCTTCCCGCGTTTCACTTGGTGACGTTTTTTCAATGCTCATTATGAAGTATTGTCTAGACTGTATTGTCACTTCTGGTCTAGTCTGTATTGTGACGAACGTTTTATTCGTCTGGTAGTCGTGAATGGAACTTTGTGAAAGTAGGATGTGTTTTATTTCTGTCTGATAGCGAGCTGCGCTATATGCACGGTTTTTTTTTTGGAACTGAAAGTACAGAAATAGATATTAAAATTACATTTATTGTGATAAAGGACTTGAGTTGATTTGATATTGTAGTGAACCTTGGGCCGTCTCTGTTCTACCCTCTCTCTCACACTACTTTATCTGGATGGTAACCTCGTTTACTCCGTCTACCCTACCTGGCAATTCAGGTCATAACACGTTGATGGCTAGCCTTCACTTTAATGATCTGCTGTCCTGTTCACATTCAAGACTTTGAACTCTGCTATGACTGTCGTTTCTGTCTCTCTGTCTCGTTACTGTCTTCTCATGTCTCTCCTCTTCTTCTCCTGTCCGGCCGAGCTCCTGTCTTGTCTGACCCATAGTATAAAGCCTGGTGTTCCCTAACCTCCAGCTTATATCTGGGTCTCACCATACGAGAAACTACGCATCACTAGAATCGAACTGTTATTGGCTTGGTACGTTAATGGAGACTACAACATTCTTCGATCAGATTCTTTACCCCGGAAGCCTATTCCATGTGTCTACCCACATATATAATTTACGTGCGGCTTTCTCTATCACGATACTTGATTAAACTAACACTACCCAGGGTCTGCAATGACATTTCCCATTTAACAGCAAACTACAAATCTAATTCGCGATACCCATACTGTCCCTTAGTGGTGTACCTTCGGTCGGCTTGGTTCCCAGGCTATGTCGTCCCTGCCCTCACAAAAACCATCTTTAAATGCCAAAGTCGACCACCCCCCTCACCCATTGTAACGTTGTCCGGTAACTGTGACTATCGTTCCCTCGTACAGTCCCGGTCACTTGATATGCGTGAGAGACAGTCTGATGCGCTTGGTAATTAGCAATCGTGCTGTGGGTCTCCCACCAATGTGTGTCCCCCACCCATGTGTGTACCCACCCATGTGTGCCCCCCACCCATATACCAACAAGGCTGAACTCTCTAGAATATAATTACGATGTATTACAACGTTTATAATAACTTGATGGACTGACCAATGTAGTGGAACAAGGAGTTGACACCGAGCCTCAATCAGGTCGCTAAAGAGCCGCATGCGGCTTGCGAGCCACGATTTTCCGACCACTGGTCTAGGTTGTAGTAGAAATTAGTGAATTCGGCCCTGACTCAAAGTGTATTGTAGCAAGATATTGTAAGACTGCTAGTGTACTACCCTTACTGAGTATTAGATTACAAATGTACTGTCGTAAAGCAAGGCTCAGATAACAAATGTGTAGCTGTCTGTTTAAATCAAAACAACTAAGGCACACTCCGTGTGTATCTGTGTGCATATGTGTGTATTTGTGTGTATCTGTGTGCATCTGTGTGTATCTGTGTGCATCTGTGTGTATCAGTGTGCATCTGTGTGTAACTGACTGCATCTGTGTGTATCTGTGTGCATCTGTGTGTATCTGTGTGCACTCGTATATTTAACGCTCATGCAGGGAACCAATCGGAAAGCTTTCCCACAATTTAGACAATTTAGGGTCCCCACTGCATAGGGCTTCCCATTAGCTAGCATGCCACTGGCTAGGCGCCCTCTCCCCCCCCCCCCGCTTCCTCAATGTGATTTTCTTCCCCACGACCTTGCCCTTGGTTTTCTGTGTTTACAATATATATAGGGTTTCGATTTAGTCATGGAGTTACAATAGATTTGCTAGTTCAATACTATCATGTACTTTCAATATATAGGGTTTCAATTTAGTCATGTAATTACAATAGATTTGCTAGTTCAATACTATCATGTACTTACAATACACGTGGTAGCTCAATATTATCTTGTCATTAAAATAGATATTGTCGTACAATATTATTAAGAGACAAGTACTTCTTTTTTTTTCAAAATGTGTTATATGTAGACCAAAATATGTTTTGTCAATGTTAATAAGTGTAGTTGCGAGGTGGAAATCCACTGTAGAAACTGTCTTATAGGGCGTCCGACGCTTCCCAAGGATGGGTGGGGGGGAGATATTAGGACGTAAATTTACCATCCCAACTCCTAGAAAAGTCGATCGTGTGCACTGCGTGTATGCACAGTGTCGGACCGATCGGGTGTCCCTGAGTTGGGGCGGCCTCCAGCAGAAATCCCTTTCGAGAGACTCGGGTGGGGGGCCGTCCTGGCAAAGGGACATTTCCAACGTGCCGCTACGCGGTCCGATTTTCGGGCTTAGGTGGGTGGGGGGTGTCGCTTTGGGGAGGGCATAAGGGGCAATAGCTCGACGGCGCGCTGACGCCATTTCCTAATGTGACAATATGTGCAGTCAATGTTAATATGTGTAGTCAATGTTAATATGTGCATCCAATGTTAATATGTGCAGCCAAAGTTAATATGTGCAGCCAATGTTAATATGTGCAGCCAATGTTAATATGTGCAGCTAATGTTAATATGTGCAGCCAATATTAATATGTGTAGACAATGTTAATATGTGCAATCCACGCTTATTCAAAAATATTTTATTATTTAATTTAGATCATAAAAAAAATTTGTTGACAATCAATAATATCCTGACACCATCTTCTATAAACACAGAGAACAAACTATCACACAAGTATTACAAGGAGGAAAATATTAATTTTTTGCCTACCCACAAACTCACCTGTAAAAGAATCCTGTCAACACAACAGACGCGATTATAACCAGCAAGAACAGTGTTTTCTCCCTTGAAATCATTATCTCCCCTGTGTAGATGAAAAAGGGTGAAAATGGGTTTCATATTATAAAGCCCGAGGAATAGTACGGCGGATCGATAGCTGAAATGAGAAGTGCGCAAACTGCGGCCAGCGGGCTACATCAGGCCCGCAAATTCCCAGTACCGAGATTGACATTACACAAAATGCAAACATTTACTTGAAGTTTTAGTTTTTAACATAATCTATGGCTCTCACGGAAATTCTTTTCCAAATATGTGGTGTCCATGGCTCTCTCAGACAAAAAAAGATTCCCGACCCCTGATCTATATCAATGTATATTCATTGTACTTGTAATGATGTCAAGTTTGAAGTAACAGAAGCACTTAACATCAAGTAGCTGAGATTGTGTTTGAGTTCCCCTTAATACCACGTGGCGAGTTCAGTGGGGGGAAAATGGCGGCAGATAATTGAGGTCAAGGAACGTTTCCGTTATCTATTATCACGTTATAGTTGCAGGTTGCGCGTGTATGTTATGCTGCAGTGCCTGGGGCGTCTAATATCATGCTAAACTCAATAGACTGCTTGATAGCATGTTAAGCTCAAAGACCGTCTAATTTCATGTTAAACTCTTAGACTGTCTGATACCATGTTAGTTTCAATAGACTGTCTAATTTCATGTTAAACTCTTAGATTGTCTGATACCATGTTAGTTTCAATAAACTGTCTAATTTCATGATAAACTCATATACCATCTGATACCATGTTAAACTCATTGTCTTTCCGATACCATGTTAAACTCATTGTCTTTCTGATACCATGTTAAACTCATAGTCTTTCTGATACCATGTTAAACTCATTGTCTTTCTGATACCATGTTAAACTCATTGTCTTTCTGATACCATGTTAAGCTCTTTGTCTTTCTGATACCATGTTAAACTCATTGTCTTTCTGATACAATGTTAAACTCATAGTCTTTCTGATACCATGTTAAACTCATTATCTTTCTGATACAATGTTAAACTCATTAGACTGTCTGATATCATGTTACACTCATAGACTGTTTGATATCATAATAAAATCGTACACTGTCTGATATCATAATAAACTCGTAGACTGTATGATGTCATGTAAAACTCACCGTCAATCAATGTCCTATGTAGCTCTGTCAGTCTTATTGTGCATTGCCTGCAGACGAAGGCTTTCAGCAGAAACGTCCGTTTAATTGCACCGTCGTTTTTTTCTTTCAAGCCTGGACACATCTAGTCGCTTGTTTATTTAATGGGCACGACTTGAACGCAGTCCTCCCAATGTGTTATCATTTAAAGTCATAGTTTGTCTAATATCATGTTACTGAAACCCTTTTACACTGTCAGGTGTTTTTAAAAAAATATAATTTCATAATCAAAGATTTGTTAAATCATGTTTTATTCATAGGTTTTCTAAAAATCATATGTTGTCTATGACAATGTCATGTTGTTGTTTTTTTGTTGATATCTGTCAAAATCCTAGCTTTGCTGATAATTGTTTAGTAGTGGATTCTTTAACTAAATAGGACCAGTTACTTTACTGGGACCAGATCGGAGGACACCTCACATAACTTAAGTTAAATACAGGAGCAGGCTGCCACAAGAATAGGGCACAACAGTAAAACGGTGCCATCGGAACAGGGTGTCACCGGAGCAAGGTTCCACCACACCAGGGTGCTCACCAGAGCAGAAGCGTGTCATCGCGATAGAGTTGTGGGGGGGGGGATCTCTGGTAAAAAAGAGAAAGGTTGACATCATGAGTTTACCCCCCACTGGGTAGCACCAACCTTAGTGAAACCTCTGAATAAACCTACACACTGTTGTATCCCAGACTAAAGTTTGTTTTTTAATGGCTGTTATATTTTAAATGAACACGGCCCCTGACGGTGTAAGCCCACTATATTGACGACTTAAGGGGTATCGGTCTTGCAACAGGTTGCCAGCTGCTTGTGTTTTTTAATTGGGTCTCTCAGTTTCACCGTCACAGAAGTGAGCGCAGTGGTATTCTTTGCACCATTCAAACAGATGGACCCAGTGGGGTGGCTAGAATAATCGCCGCCCGGGGTGGCTAGAATAAATTGCCACCCGGGGTGAACCAAGCTTTTTGCCGCCCCCTTTCAGCTAAACAAAAAAACCGAACATAAAAAGATTCGAAAATGGAATCCCCTAAATTTAAAGAAAAAATGAGCAGCCTGTTGCGGACGCCACCCCTCCCCTCTGCAACCCACTTCCTACGCCACTGCTTATACTTTTCCTTTTACCTTATCGTGTTTTATTTATATATATAGAAAACAAATCTACTTAAGTTCCCATTAGGCTTTGTCCCATTCCTGGCATTAGGTTGATGCAATCCGTGTGTCACACGACACAGAAAGGTTCCAGGATGTGTAGTTAGATGTGTGTACATTAAAAGGGTTATAAACATCGATCCGGAGCCGAGGAAAATTGTGAAAGCGACTATATAAAAACGTTACCATGTTAATCAAGAGGATGAGTCCACGTCCATCTCGATTCAAAGGGATGCTAGTAAAAAAAAAAATTATTTAAAAATTATTTGTAAAAATGCTTTTTTTTTTTTTAATTGATTTTTGAGAAACATTGATTTGTATCAATTTTCTAAGGGTTATAATTGATTAGTGAACAGTCTCACATCAGCCATTGCACGTTTAAAGAGATGAGTTGTCAAGTGTTGTTTGCGTCTGTGGAGCAGGCGGTGTTGGATTAAACTAAAGGCACACCTACGCAAGTGCCAAAGGCCTGTGCCTAGTAAACATATAATAGGCAAGTTCCCAGGGCCTGTGCCTAGCAAACCTAGGCAAGTTTCCAGGGCCTGTGTCTAGCAAACCTAGGCAAGTTCCCAGGGCCTGTGCCTAGCAAACCTAGGCAAGTTACCAGGGCCTGTGCCTAGCAACCCTAGACAAGTTCCCAGGGCCTGTGCCTAGCAAACCTAGGCAAGTTACCAGGGCCTGTGCCTAGCAAACCTAGACAAGTTCCCAGGGCATGTGCCTAGCAAACCTAGGCACGTTACCAGGGCCTGTGCCTAGCAAACCTAGGCAAGTTCCCAGGGCCTGTGCCTAGCAAACCTAGGCAAGTTACCAGGGCCTGTGCCTAGCAAACCTAGGCAAGTTCCCAGGGCCTGTGCCTAGCAAACCTAGGCACGTTACCAGGGCCTGTGCCTTTTCGGTGCTCTGCGCGAAAAAGGATCCAGGTGATTTTTTTTTAAATAATTTTAATTTTTATTATTTTTTTGGTGTAATAGGGGCGGTGGTGGGTGATTATAATTACTTTATGTGGATGGGTGAAGTAGAGAAGAGGTAAAGGCGTACATTGACCTAAAATTGTGGACGGAAGAGGGAGGGGGGGGTTAACTCACGAAAGTGCCCCCCTCTTCTTAAAACACACAGAGATTTATATCATGTTAGTTCTATATATAAAATCTGAAGTGCTAATCATAGCGGTCGACTGCTTCGCTTTCCCCCACTCAACCCCTCCCCCAAAGTGCACAAATAGGGGAAGTCAAGCTTTCGACTTGCTAGCCAGCCCCCCCCCCCTCCCCGGCCTCAACTAAACACAGGCAATATAGAGTGTGTGAAGGGCCGCCAGGTCAGGCGCCTTCTGCTTTCATACCGCAAATAAATTATTTCGTAATTTATTTATATATGAAAATGCCAAGCGCAGAGGTACACGAAGAGAGGGAGGGGAAGTGAGACACTTTTGGTCAGGAGGCTGGATTTTTGAAAGTGAGGGTACTTGCCTGGATTCATGGATATCTTAAAATCTGAATGGATTATCCTATGTGTGAAGTTAACAAGATGATGGCAATTATGTTTACTCCAACCTAGAGATTTATTTCACGTTGTAAAGTGAAATTTGCTGTTAATAAATATAGTAGTTGAAAATCATGTAAACCCTATTAGAGGGCGTCTGTAAAACACCTACGCGTCTCCCCGGTGGGAAGGGGGGACATTAGAGACGTAACATATATCCACCCCAGCCCAAGAAAGTCCAGTCCCGTTGCAGTGTTAAAGCAGCATCCAGGCCGGCCAGGCGTTCCTTCTCTGGTGCCGCCTCACTCACATAGTCAATAGAGTGGAAGGATGGGTGAGGCTGTCTCAGAGGCGGAAAGCCCCCGGCGTGCTGCTTCGCGGACTGACTGGAATAGAAACCACTGGGGGAGTTGCTGAATGCCGGATTGGAGTGGCCGGGGTGCGCTGGGGAAGACTTCAGGAGCCTCGACTCGACAGTTTGTTGATTTTCTTGAGTAGACTAGATTAGTAGTTGATGGAAGATATTGGATTCTCCTCGTCTGTCCATAAAATATAAGTATCGTAATAATTATTAGGAACACTGGATGCAGTTAGACAGTTATAAGTGATACGCCTCCGAAGAAGAAAAGCGTTCAACATTATACAATAAATATAACACGTTAAAATTAGTGTTATTATTGTTTTCAATGGACCACCTCCTTATTACGTGCATGATTCAAAAGATGGCAAAATTTAAATGCAAACGCGTGAAATTTCAATACTCATATTCGTATTTAATCATTCTTATTTAGAACACCTCGAGGCCTACCAACTATTTGTCGCTGACTCAACGACGCCCCGACCTCCTGTAACAAGTTTTAATTAAGAAACAACTTCCTCTTTACAAGCTGTCAATATCGTTTAAATCTGTCATTGATTGGGGATTGGGTGGTTGGCAGCCCTAGTTTCTAGCATGTGTCGGAGTTTTCGACCACTCTGACCGTTTAACAATGCTGCTGAGTGCCGTCCTTGGCTTCACGTGTAAATTGTTATGGAATGGTTGGGCGAATACACATTTGTTTTGTTTTGGTTTTTTTAATCAATGTAAGTTAATTAATTTTTAGTTCATGATTATGTTTGTTAAATTGTATCTACGGCGTGATGAGCTTAGCCCTAGTTTGAGGTACCACACTTTAAAAAACTACCGATAATAATAATAATACAGTAGTAGTCTCTGGCATCGTGTGAAAGTGGTTTAGTTTCTTGGCGTGACGCTGGTAGACTGTCTACGTTTCACATCCGTAGAGCAATGTCGAGAGGATTGCTGCGCTATAGACCTTGATCTTCGTTTCTCGTCTGATACCTCTCCTATCCCAAACAGTGCTTCGGAGTCTGCCAAATATTGCACTAGCTAGTGCAATATTTGTTATTTAGTAATAAGGCATTGATCTAATGAACAATAAAGAGGGGGATAATGGTGTTTTTTATAAATGATATTGCTCTCTCTGTCTCTCTGTGTCTATGTCTCTCTGCATCTCTCAGTGCCTCTTTATGTCTGTCTTTCTCTATCTCTGTTTCTCTCTGTCTCTAACTGGCTCTCTCTCTCTCACTCTGTCTAAATCACTCAGCCTTTCTCGCTCCCAGTGGAGCATGGCCATGCACAATAATTTTTCATCTGTCCCACTCCTGTGCTATCTTTGCTTGTTCAGCCCAACATTTGTTCATTCTGTTCACCTCTGGATCTAGCCACCCTCTTCCGTGCGTCTCTTGGTCTTATTCTTCCTAAGATGTCTACCCTGTATCTCATCTGTTCCATAGTGACTTGTTTCGTCTTCTCACTCCTCCCCACATCTTTCTAACTTCCAGGTGCCGATCCTGGAACCTTTTCTCAGACACTAAGGTGTCAAGCCAGCTCCCTCTTGGATTCGGCTGACCCGCGTCATAATCCTTTTATAAGGATCCCGCTCTAGCGGTGGTGGCAATCGTTTATTGGATTTAAATGTTTTCGTAGCGGTTGCTATATTCAGTTGCTTATTACACTGTTTATTTTATTATTTATTTTTTAAAAAATATTTTGAAGCTATCGACCCGTTTAAACCGATTATTACTCTTCAGCGAACCACCAAAAACTTATAACTATTAACTCATTTGCTCGTTCTACGGGGCTAAACCCTCCCATAGAAATTGATGCTAAAATAGCTCATGGCTGATAAAGGAGGAAAACCAATGGTTTATGTATGTTAAAGACGTAGATCTCTAGCAAAAGGAAGAAGTGCGGGACAGGAGGCACTTTCGAACAATGTCGACTTAAGATTATAGTGTTTCATCGTCATAAGGCACTGTTGCTCTGGATCCAGTTTCTGCCTCGAATGAATGCTTTACAATACCTGCCCAGGGGGCTACCTAATTATGTAGTATCAGCCCGTACCAAGACGCCCCACTTCTCTTGTTGACGTGGCGTATGGGGGTGGGGAGCAAGGCGTTTGCTCAAGGCGAATACAAATGTAAACGAAAAAAAATAAAAAAATGAAATAGTAAAATTAAATAAATACGTAGGTATGCTTTGTCTTCTTTAATTTTAAATCGATTTTACGTTAAATTTAGAAATTTACTTACAACACTGATCTCTTTATATTACAAAAAGTGTGTCTGAAAGTAGGGGCCGTGGTGTGGTGGTTGCAATTGTAAGGGGTCAGAATGATGGACTTATGGCGGAGAATCAATAAACGTGTGCTGTCCACAAATAATCCCGGCAAACACATCTGTCCCCTGGAATTGTCTTTTATTCTGATATCGATCAAAGGGCAACCAGGAGATTCGATTGCTAAATGTGGGTTTTTCAGAACCGTTTCATGACGTTCACTGGTTCCATAAACGAGCGCTTCGCAGCACAGTGTGTTAAGGTATACACTGGTATGCCGCGAGACGATGCTAGGTGCAGACCTGTTTACCCTCAAACTCTTCATAGTAAAAAAATATACATACTGTATATATATAATTTATACACCCCAAAATCGTACATTGTACACCAAAATCGTAAGAGTAAACAGGTATGTAGGTGTGACGCCAAGATGATATAAATGTGTTGAAACAAAACGGACAATGATTGGCTAAATTATTTAGTAAATAACAACACTTCAAATAGCGCGGCAGCTCTGCATGTTTCAATTTATAGGGTCACAGGGCATGCGAGTCACAGTTCCAGTAATTCTGAAGCGACACATTAAAACATGCCATTTCCGCTTTGGCCCTCGTTCCAACGCTTCTCACACTTGTACTTCATAGGACTTTTTTTTTTTGATTGCTGGTTGTAAATATTTTTTTTTTTTTTTTACACTAACGGTGTAACATTTCATCACCGATAAATAAAAACAAACCCAATACCAACTAAGCCCCTCATCCTGACCAGATTGAGAACACCTGAACATATTTCATCTTTTTTAGTACGAGAGTTTCATCTTTTGTAAAAAGTTTTGTTTAATTTTTATTTTTGTGAGGTTTGTAGCAGTTGTAGGCATTGAAATAAATATGGGCGCTTGTAGAGACCCGTTGGTTCTCACCAGTGTGAGACTCACTGACTCACAGGCAAAAAATCCCTAACCTAGGCCTTTCCCAACATAACCCAATTAAGGTTTGGCCGTAAGGGTACGTGACCTAAGGGTCGTATCAGACAAAATGAAAACTTTCCATGTTCTGTGACTGTGGAATAGCTTTGTATTAGTCCAATGGAAAGTTACCACAACTTAGGACAATGAAACAGTTCAGTTAAACTGCACGTCGCCAGAGTATTGAACCGGCTTTGTAAGCAAAGGGTTACTAGGTCATTGAACTGCCTTTGTTTCTCAATGCCAAAGGGCCTTATAAATTGGAAGCCTGCTTGAGACTCGCTCTCTCTCACATTGAGTGACGAAGAAGAGCCTGGTAGATTTCCCTTTGCTGCTATGGTTTGCGTAGCCTAAGAGTTGTCTGGTTAGTAATAGTAGTATTGATAACTGTTAGTTGCCTAATAATATATATTATAATGTTAGTAAGAAATGTTAGGATTGTAATTAGTTACTCAAGTACTGTTAGATTATGATTAAACATTACTAATGTATTAGGAATGTACTTCTTTCTTGTAGCTTATGTGTTGTATTTATTCTTATTTACAGCCAGTTACGTTGAGTAAAGTAGTTTTAGGTTAATATACGATTATATAATATAATACAATCTAGAGTGAATGTAGTAAAGTTGAGCATAGAGTTAGACATAGCTCAGTCTAACTCATAACTCAGTAAGGTTGAGGGTACGAGCAGAAGGTCAGCTCAGACAAAAGCTGACATCACCTGAGAAAGCTAGAACGCAGGGCGAGGCCCACATAGTAGTATTAGAAATTAGCATAAGCAAGACCGGGTCAACATTGACGAGAATTCGACCCTATTCAACCCATTCGCCCGTGACTAGGGCCAGCGAATGAGAACGGAGTCCATTCATAAGCGGAGGACGCTGACAGCATGGAGTCTTTGTTGTGTGTTATTGGACGTGGCATGTCTGTAGAGGCCAGCCCAGAAGAAGTACCGTCGCATTTAATATCCGTAATGGAACTTGCATCACCATTTGATTTCTTTATGTTTGTATGCGTAAAGTATTTTGTCAAACTTTGTAATTAAATATTTATTCGTGGCTGAACCACCTGTGTCCTTAAGTCATGTAGTGCTAGAAGTGGAAGTGAGTGAGAGTGGCTTAATAGTATTCGTGTGTGAGTAGAGAGTAAAATAGTATAACTATTTTCGAGTCATCATACCTTGGACATAATAGAACTAATCAACGTAGCGGTAGGGACCAAACAATATATAAGAAGAATATTCAACAATTTGGGACTAGCAAAAATTTAACAGCGCTCTACACATGGATATCATGAGTGAGTTGGTAGTCGCTGAAAATTACATATTGCGGTATTTATCGAGAGGCTTTGGGGTCAGGAATTTACCGGAACAACTATTTAAAAGCAAGTGTTAACATCATGAACAAAATCCCTAGATTCATACTTTTTGTTTTTTTCAATACGCCGTGAAGAAATAGAATCGGGATATACAATCCTTATTATTTCTGTTACGCCCCTTATTATGTTCAAGGAATTTGAACAGGCTCGTGGTCTAGGGGATTTGAAAAGGGCTAACACTGGTAGATTTTAGACACACTATTTGCTAAAATAAAGACAATCAGTGCTCTATATAACTGTACTTTATTACATGGAATAGAAAGTGAACAAAGATACATAAAATCTACATACCGGTACAAAGAAATGAATATAGGTCTAACACTAATAATAACTAAACCTCACAGTTATATAAACAATTCTATCACAAATCTAAGTTCCTGGAATACTATTTCTATTAACTATTTAATGGCCCTATCAAGTACTAAGCAAATGCAACTGTCAGAAAGTCACGCATCCCTAGGCTCATCTCGTCTCTCTCTTTGTGTCCTGGGACTACACATCGCACTTATTATAGGCTACTGTAGTTGGTGTGGCTTGACCTACATGAGACCCTTCCTGGACGCTGGTCATCTGACACGGCTAGGAGTTAATGGGGTACATAAAGAAAACGGCCGTACCTCGTAACATTTCACATCATGGTTCGTTGGCTATCACGAGGTAAGACTCTTGCGCGGACATTTGAGATACATTTAATCAAACCATGCCCGAAAAACACCAGCTTCTGGAAGATAGATAGTGCCCGTGTGGCAAAACTGGCTTACATGGCTGACATGCTTGAGCATCGGAATTGAACCGAATAGAACATATGCAAGATCGGAATGAGAATTTTACCTAAAGGACTTCTTCAAACAGGAACTCGTAATTTGGTCCCCCCAAAAAGTTAGCCCAACGATCTTTAGAGGTGTAGCACCGAACCGACCTGACCGCTATCGCAAACAAGCAAATCGTTTCGTATTTGGCGCAACAGCATCTAAACATTCTTGCAACAAACAAAAAAAATGTGACGAATATTTTTATACAGTAAATAAGGTGCATAACAAATGGATCCGAAATCTCTTTGCCCTAAGCTGCCCGAAACGTTACATTAGAACTATCTCTTAATGTACGAGAGCATTTTCTGGAATTGACGCTTGACGGTACTCTTAAAATAATGCTCACCAAAGTTGAATGTTGCCTGGGTTTGAGTGGAGAAATGATATTCTGGAATTTACAAATTTTCAGCCATTTTCTTAATGTATTTAAGCGAATTTCTGCTAACGATTTTAATAATAGACGATATGCACATATTGCGCCGAATATAAAAACAACCGTGTGCAGCCAGCAGGCTCAAACGTCTTATTAGTTATTATTAAAATCAAATCTTTTAATTAATTTGTGTATGTAATTTATTTTTTTGTTAAAAATATTGTACCTGTATTTATGAGCAATTTCAATTTTAAATAGTGAAAATGTATCTTTTGTTATAGCACATGGTATATAAGATGTACTTGATCGTGTTAAGTTCATGTCTATGCCAGATTAAAAATAATATTTTTAAAAAAAATGCAAAATGATTTTTTTTAAAATGTTTTAAGGTTTGATGTGCCGCTGAAATCTGGAAAAGGCATCAATGTCAATGACTTGTAATTTGCACAATCAATGGCTTGTAACTTTCACTAACAATGGCTTGTAACTTTCACTGTCAATGGCTTGTAACTTTCACTGACAATGGCTTGTATCTTTAACTGACAATGGCTTGTATCTTTCACTGTCAATGGCTTGTAACTTTAACTGACAATGGCTTGTAACTTTCACTGTCAATGGCTTGTAGCTTTCACTGACAATGGCTTGTAACTTTAACTGTCAATGACTTGTAGCTTTCACTGACAATGGCTTGTAACTTTAACTGACAATGACTTGTAACTTTCACTGTCAATGGCTTGTAGCTTTCACTGACAATGGCTTGTAGCTTTCACTGTCAATGGCTTGTAGCTTTAACTGTCAATGGCTTATAGCTTTCACTGTCAATGGCTTGTAACTTTCACTGTCAATGGCTTGTAACTTTCACTGTCAATGGCTTGTAACTTTCACTGTCAATGGCTTGTAACTTTCACTGTCAATGGCTTGTAACTTTAACTGTCAATGGCCTGTAACTTGCACTGCTACAACTCCGCGTGTGAGTTTAACACGCGTTTCTTTAGAATAGCATTGCCACGCAGAAGCCCCTACAGGGCGTGGACGTAATAACGGATAAGTATGTGCTCAAACATACAAATATGGAATATAAAGATTTTTGCAATTTTCTTTTTTCAATGCGTAATATATATTTTTTAAAATACGTTTTGAAGGTTTTGGAAAGGAAAATTTGTGTACTCAAGTTTAAGATCAACAACTGTTTGATTTTTTTTTACATATTTTAAAACAAATATTTCTCTACATAAATAATGTTAACTTTGTGTGCTTTTTTGTTAACGAAATAGGCCGCGACCGAGCAAGAGGCAATCCGTGGTGGAGACTAAAACGCATCCATCAGAACCCTTAACGCAGGGGATAGACGGGACAACGTAGTTAATTACATATGTTCAATTCTCTTATAGATCCTAGCTTCCACCTCTGTGGCCTCGCTTCTGAAACAGTAGAGCCCTTACTAGCTGGGTGGCCCACATTGATACATTGGCGAAGCCCAACAGATGAGACTCGCTTGTAATTGGTTTGCTCGACCCCCTCCCCAACCCCCCCCCCCCCCCAAAAAAAAAACAAAACAAAGTGAACAATGTCAGAGTTGTATAATTCTATAACAGCGCTTCTCTATATGTACTTTGAACCACTTGTTTGAGGAACGCTGACCTAGTTAATCGTGACGTGGACTAACCCGATAATGGTTATGCTACACTGCACAGGGGTTGCGTACCCGATCTAGGCTAGGAGGAGGGTTTACTTAACAACAAAGGTGCTTCACTGTATAGCACGAGCCAAAACCAGACTGGCAAACCTGCCTTTCTTTTTTTAACAAAAGTGTGTTTGTGGGGGGGGGGGGGTGTGAACATGGGATGTGTGTTCATGGGATGTGTGAAAATGGGATGTGTGAACATGGGATGTGTGAACATGGGATATGTGAACATGGGATGTAAGAACATGGGATGTGTGAACATGGGATGTGTGAACATGGGATGTGTGAACATGGGATGTGTGAATATGGGATGTAAGAACATGGGATGTGTGAACATGGGATGTAAGAACATGGGATGTAAGAACGTGGGATGTGTGAACATGAGATGTAAGAACATGGGATGTGTGAACATGGGATGTGTGTTCATGGGATGGGTGAACATGGGGTGTGTGAACATGGTATGTGTGAACATGGGATGTGTGAATATGGGATGTGTGAACATGAGATGTGTGAACATGGGATGTGTGAACATGGGATGTGTGAACATGGGATTGGGATGTGTGAACATGGGATGTGTGAACATGGGATTGGGATGTGTGAACATGAGATGTGTGAACATGAGATGTGTGAACATGGGATTGGGATGTGTGAACATGGGATGTGTGAACATGGGATTGGGATGTGTGAACATGAGATGTGTGAACATGAGATGTGTGAACATGGGATGTGTGAACATGGGATGTGTGAACATGGGATTGGGATGTGTGAACATGGGATGTGTGAACATGGGATTGGGATGTGTGAACATGGGATTGGGATATGTTAACATGGAATGTGTGAAAATGGGATTGGGATGTGTGAACATGGGATGTGTGAACATGGGATGTGTGAACATGGGATGTGGGAACATTGGATGTAAGAACATGGGATGTGTGAACATGGGATGTGTGAACATGGGATGTGTGAACATGGGATGTGTGAACATGGGATGTGTGAACATGGGATGTGTGAACATGGGATGTAAGAACATGGGATGTAAGAACGTGGGATGTGTGAACATGGGATGTGTGTTCATGGGATGTGTGAACATGGGATGTGTGAACATGGGATGTGTGTTCATGGGATGTGTGAACATGGGATGTGTGAACATGGGATGTGTGAACATGGGATGTAAGAACATGTGATGTAAGAACGTGGGATGTAAGAACGTGGGATGTGTGAACATGAGATGTAAGAACATGGGATGTGTGAACATGGGATGTAGAACATGGGATGTAAGAACATGGGATGTAAGAACGTGGGATGTGTGAACATGAGATGTAAGAACATGGAATGTGTGAACATGGGATGTAAGAACATGGGATGTGTGAACATGGGATGTGTGAACATGGGATGTGTGTTCATGGGATGTGTGAACATGGTATGTGTGAACATGGGATGTAATAACATGGGATGTGTGAACATGGGATGTGTGAACATGGGATGTGTGAACATGAGATGTGCGAACATGTGATTTAAGAACATGGGATGTGTGAACATGGGATTGGGATGTGTGAACATGTGATGTGTGAACATGGAATGTGTGAAAATGGGATGTGTGAACATGGGATGTGTGAAAATTGGATGTGTGAACATGGGATGTGTGAAAATGGGATGAGTGAACATGGGATGTAAGAACATGGAATGTAAGAACATGGGATTTAAGAACATGCGATGTGTGTGTTTACATTGTATGTGGGAACATTGGATGTGTGAACATGGGATTGGGATGTGTGAACATGGGATGTAAGAACATGGGATGTAAGAACATGTGATGTAAGAACATGCGATGTGTGTGTTTACAACGACGTAGAGTAAGTTAAAGATATTTCCAAAATGCGAAGAGATATCACCATGACGTCATTGGCGTGTTTTGACAATGGTTCCGATAGGGTGAAAACTCTGGTTCCGTTAGGGTCAAAACTCTGGTTCCGATACGGTCAAAACCCTGGTTCTGTTACGGTCAAAACCCTGGTTTAGAAGGTCAAAACGCTAGATTATGGATAAGTTTAGGGTTCAGGTTAGGTTCAGGGATAGATTTAGGGTGCAGGCTAGGTTTATGGATACATTTAGGACATAAGTTCGAGGGTCGCGGCAACCAAGATGGCGGCCATGGTAAAAAAACGCGGTGATATCTCTTCACATTTACCCAAAATGTTATTTCGGGGAAAAGAGGGGTGTTAGTTTCTGAGACCTGAACTGCCCCCTATATTTTAAATAAGATCTGGAAGTGGGTGCTTGTTGTGACACCTTTTTTTTTTTTCAAGTTGATTACTAGTTTAAAGTCCTTTATCTTAGCTTCACTTTTGTTCGTGTGTTATTTTCTGGCTGGGTGTGTGGCAAAATCTTCGCAGTGCTAATCGACCCACTTCCCGCCAACCAATCGAGCTGAAACTTGGCCTATATACTCGTTGCCGATGACAATAAATTCTTTCAAAATTTTCAGCACCAACCCAACCCAATGCCCCCCACCCCAAAAAAAGTAAGATGTTACTGCTTTTTCAATGGGAAGGTGAGGGCAATATGTCCAAACTAATTTCACGAAATGAAATTGCCGATAACTGCGCTAAATTAGATTGGAAAAAAGAGTTTGGTTCGTAATATCTTTTTTTTTTTTTTTTTTGATTTTCTGAAATAGTTTGTGAAATCAATCGGCGATGTAAAAGCGGGGTGCGGGTGGGTCATTAGAATATTAATATAACACATTTTAAGCTCTACTACCGGGGGATGGGAGATGGGGAGGTGGGGTGAAGGCTGGGAGGGCAAAAAACCTTCTTTTTTTTTTCAGAAGGATCCTGGGGCAAAAAGTTTGGGATAGACCAACGTTCCGCCAGCGCTAGTCACCACATTGTTTAGCTTCAGGAATTTTTAATTCGATCGACGGCATGCAATTTGAAAACCTCCCTGGCCGGGACAGTGCGAGGATTCTAAACCTCACACCAGGAACACATTCTAGCAGTGGCGTAGTGAGGGGGGCATGGGGGGCATCATGCCCCGGGCGCTACTCACAAACAGGCGCCAATGGTATATTTTACTATAATATTGTATGGTTTTAGAATGGGGGGGGCGCTAAAAGGGTATTGTGCCCCGGGCGCGAGTTAAGCTCACTACGCCACTGCATTCTAGATAAATCTGGTCATCACATAAACCGGACGACACAACGCTCCACCTGCCAAATTCTAGAAACTAGATTCACGTTTTCGATAATAACACGAGTCTATAGATAAACGACGTCATCAAATAACACATTTCAATCAAAGCTTTATCTGACATTAGCAGACGACATCACAAAACAGCATCATTTGTTTTTTAAGCACAGTAACACGATTCAATAATATAGTGCACAATAAAAAAACAGATATGGGTAAATTCCAAGAATTAGTTCCAAGTTGTCTCACAAGGCCGCCATCTTGGTTATCGCGACCCGAAAAATTAAGGATGAAACGTTAAATAATAATTTAAAAATTTCCTAAATGTATCCCTAAACCTAACCTGAACCTTAAATATATCCCTAAACCTAACCTGAACCCTAAATATATACCTAAACCTATATAAAAAAATATCCCTAAGCCAGTGGCGTAGCGAGCTTAACTCGCGCCCGGGGCACAATACCTTTTTCGCGCCCCCCCCTTTATTCGAAAACCATACAATATATGATAAAATATACCATTTGGTGCCCCTTTGTGATTAGCGCCCGGGGCATGATGCCCCCCCTTGCTCCCCCCTCACTACGCCACTGCCCTAAGCCTAACCTGAACCCTAAACAATGACGCTGGGCACTAATAGTGTGAAATAGCCAAAATATGAATCACCATTCCTGGGTATAGTTGGCCATATTTAAATAGTTTATTTTAAATAAGAAAAAAACAAAGACGGCGTAATCATTATGATTAGACTCTTGTAGACTTACCGTTACAACATATCCGACATTGCCTTTTAAATCCGATATCGCCCGGCAAACTCCGCTGACAAAATAGTATGGCTGGTAAAACTCGCTGCTTCGAGCGACCCACAAACGCACTGGTAACACACACACAAACACAACACTGTGATCTGTTTTGTTCACGGGGATACTGGAAGATTTTCCCAAAAGCCTCGTTTCAGAACGTTTCAACCAGCGATCAATATTTTCATTTAAGAAAAAAATAATTAACGTTTAATAAATGGCTTGACAATTTTATGTTTTTATTTTTCTATTGTGTCTTCAGTCTTGCTAATGTAAGAATATTCTCTCTCCTTTTAATAAAATCGACTCTACCAAGTGACGAATTTGGGGTAAAAAAAAGTTTGAGGACCGCTGGCTCCTAACCACCGCTTCGCCCGTTTAGGTAGTCACTGCAACATGAGTAAGTGAAGTGGTGCCGTGTAGTGCTGGATCTTTATGGCCCTATGTCCCATTCCCCCCCCCCCCCCCCAACAAACACACGCTCTTCCAATTGCTGGCCATGATCCACCAATGTACATGCTTATATAAGGAAAGCGTTTGGATCTTTCTAATATTGTAATAGAAAATAATGGGACAATTTTTTAAGAAAACGCAATATAGAACATTGAGAGATTGTAATGTTCTAGAACAGTGGTTCTCAACCTTCCTAATGCCGCAACCTTTTAAGACAGTTCCTTGTGTTGTGGCGACCCCAACCACAAAATTATTTTCGTTGCTACTTCACAACTGTAGAGTATATGTGTTTTCCGATGGTCTTAGGCGAACCCTGTGGAAGGGTCGTTCGACCCCCCGAAGGGGTCGTGACCCACAGGTTGAGAACCACCGTTCTATAACATGGGTGGGAAACGACACGCTCAATCCCACATGACGTTTGTTCAAGGAGTTCTTTAAGGCAATGAGAGGAAGCAACGATATTTTGAACTTGTGGGAGGGGGGGGGGGGGGCAATATTACTTTGAATGATATGTTGTCGTCCAGAAAAAAAAAGGCCCAAGGTTTTTCTTTTATTCATTGGTTTATTCTTTAGAAATTTGAAAATGTATTTTAGTATTGAATATTTGGTAATAAAATATCAATTTTAATGTTATAATTGGAAACAAGGGATTTTTCTATCTTTGTTTAGCTGTGATGTTGAGTTTTTGTCGACTTATTAAAAAAAAAGTGTTGACTAACATTAACAATACATCAATCTTAGCAAGTATAATTGGAACAAACACATAATATCAATTAAAGAGCATGCACTTGCCTTTAAAATGTTATGTAATGCTTGTTTGCATCTACAAAATTACAGCCATGAGACACATTGAAAATAAGATATATTCAAGGTCATAAAAAAACTTGAAAAATCTTTTGGGAGTTAGTTAATGCTTGCAAAATGTTTATTGATATGGCATTTTTTAAAAAAAATATTCTCATATTAAAAGAGAAAAGCTGTTAATAAATTAATTTTGTCATATATGGGTATTTAATTTTTTTAACAACTTCTGTTATCAGGCTAACTTTGTCATAAAAGTAAGAAATTTCAAGAAAATACAAAATATTCTCCATTTTAAAATAGTCCATGAAACGTGCACCATTAGTGTATGTACGATAAATCTTAATCTGCACAAAAATGTATTGACATTTTTTTATCATTTTTTTTTCTAATTCAACATTCATGGAATGATATTTTTTTTAAAATGTTATTATTTTTATAGGAAGCTAAATATTTATATTCAACCCTATTGTAAACGTTATCTCATATTCATTAAGAAATAATAATTTTGAACAGACTGTCACCGTTGGATAATTAAGATAGGGTGAAATTCGTTTTTTCATCCATGGAAATGGAAATGTGTTTAAATTTATTTTTACATAATATTACTTTTCAGAAATGGATACATATGTTTAGTAAGAACTATTTCAAAATATTAGAATTGCAAACATTTATATTGTTGTGAAAGTAGGTTTAGGTTAAAAAAAATTGAAATCCATTCCTATATCCTTATTTTCCAACATATTCGACCTCCTCGATATTTGGTTGAAGTATTTCACTTATTTTAATAAGTGACAGTTAGGCCTACCATTTAGAACTATTTTTAAAATGTTTAAAATAAAAATTAAGATTTTTTTGTGTAAATAGTCCGTGTATGTTACTGGTGTACTAACTTTTCTCCGGGGGTGGGGGGGTGGCACTTGATTTCATCTAGGGTGCCTGGAGCGATGACTGAAAGAAACGTTGATATTCCAGGTCGAACTCCTCTGGCTTTGATCATACAAGTGTGTCAGCAAAAATAAATGAACGCAAAATTTGGATTTCCCGTTTTGAATAGCTTCCAAAAGGTAACCAGACAAAACGACAAGTGACAAAACGACAAGTGACTAAACGACAAGTGGCAAAACGACAAGTGACAAAACGACAAGGTGACAAAACGACAAGGGGACAAAACGACAAGGGGACAAAACGACAAGGTGACAAAACGACAAGTCTTCAAAGCAAACGCATCTTCGTCTGTAATGCATTACATATAATAAAGTAAGGTCAACTTTTAAAGATATTTTACACGCCTTATAGTTGGAGAAACACGGTATTTGGTTATCAGACTTGCGCATAATTGCATTAAAATGTAATTAATTACAATTAGAATTACATCACCTATTTTTGTAATTATCTACAATTTCCATTACTTCATTCAAAAGTGTAATTAATTACCATTACAAATTACTCCATGATTGACCTGTAATTACTATTACTTTTTTTGCTTACAACATTTTTATTTTGGGAATTTTTGTTTATTTGTTTCAATAACTTAAAACATCAACATTGTTTTACTAAGACATATTTCCTTTTACAGTGGAACCAGCTTTTGGATATTATTGTTATACAAGAAAGTCAGAGAAGTTCATTAAATTATTTTACGGTATATCTGAATACACAATTATATTTTGTAGCAGACACTTAAAAATTTCCGTGATTGTGTGTATGAGCAAGCATGACATACTGTATATTATATTTTTCAGCTTGCTCATTACTTGGAGACAAAATGTATGTCATATTGGGTCAAAGTACTATATGAGTATGTTGTATACCAAGACACTATATTCATAAGGATGTAATCTGCTATTTAGTATTTTCACTTTTGCTCTGAAAATAAACATTAACTGGGCAATTTATAAAGGACAATTACATGGATAGTAATTAATTACAATTACTAATTACAGTAATTATAAATCAAATGTGTAATTAATTAAAGTTTTTATTAATTATCTCAAGTATGTCTGTTAGTATGCATAAGATTATGATCTCAAAAGGCGTATTACTATCTAATTATACTGTAGAGGAAACCGCACTAACACAGCACTACACTGTTGAACACCAACTCTAGCTTCTAGAGCACATGTGTCAAACTCAAGTTATTTTTCCTCACGACTAACATAGAATTAGGCCGACGAGTCCACTGAAAAAAAAACCATATTTCCTCCAACGCTGCGAACATCAAAGCTCTTTGATGTGACCGGCGCTTGAGTTATAATGTTTGCAACGGTAACCAGACAAAACGACAAGTGACAAAACGACAAGTGACAAAACGACAAGTGACAAGATTTGGGGTTAGGGTTAGGTTTAGTCTGATAACCCAATACCGTGTTTCTACAACTATAAGGCATGTCAAATATCTAAAAAAAAAAAGTTTACCATACTTTATTGTATGCAAGGCAGTGTTTCCCAACCTTTTTTGTGCCATGCCCCACCTAAGCCTTTCTAAAATTCTTTGCCGCCATGTAACATATACATAATTTTTAATATTCAAAAATACGGTTGTTCAGTCAAGAAGCTTTAATGATAGGTTTTAGGAAGAAATCACAAGGAAATTGGTGAGGAAACATAGTAAGTAAATGTTCAAAACATATATGGAGAACTGACATTCAAGTATGAAATAATTTTAATGAAAGATTTTTCTATATTATTTTAATTATTCGTAATAATTTATTGTTTAACCTTAGTGAGATGTTTGTGTTTTCAAGTTCTAAATAGCTCATTTTCAAATTGCCTCTCTGTGGGGAGTGGGCCTTACTTTGGGAAACACCGATGTAAGGCATTAAAGAGGGTGGAGGCGTTGGCGTTGAAGACTTGTCGTTTGTCACCATGTCGTTTTGTCACATTGTCGTATTGTCGCCTTGTCGTTTTGTCACCTTGTCGTATTGTCGCCTTGTCGTTTTGTCACCTTGTCGTTTTGTCGCCTTGTCGTTTTGTCACCTTGTCGTTTTGTCACTTGTCGTTTTGTCATGGAACCCTTCCAAAGACATGAAGGCCTATACTTTCTCTCATCTCTTGCGGACTTTTACGGTCATTTCATTTTCACAATAATTTTTACGGAATGTCCGTAAATTTGTGGATGGTCACGAAATTGTATCAGAAATAGATTTTTTTAAAATAAAAAATATATCAATATATGTATGTATGTATTTGAAAGGAATGAGGGAGAATGTCAATTTTTCATTGTTGTCATTATTTGGAGTTGAAGATAGACATCAGACTGGTGGTATTTTATTATTATTATTATAAGAAGTTTTTTTTGTTTTTTTTCTTTTGTTTATAGCTTAGTACCCCAACCTAGGGCAGGGCTCACCACGCTGTACATACAATTTAACAAACATAATCATGAACTTTAAAAATTAACATACTTTAATTAAATAAAACAATACAATTGTGCATTCGCCCAATCATTCTATAACTTTTAAAATGTCAAGCCATGTACGGCACCCAGCAGTATCGTCTATCGTTTTATTCAAATTCAACGAGAAATGCATCTGCTCTCACTTTTAAAGAGAAGTATCTGAGGCGATGAATATCTTCTTGTGGGTCAATCAGCTAAGCCTTGTGAGCGGATATAACTTAAATGTCTATTTTAGACGATTGGTCGAAGAATGATATAACTTTAAAAGTATATTTTAGACGATTGGTCGAAGACTGATATAACTTTAAAAGTCTATTTTAGACGATTGGCCGAAGACTGATATAATTTAAAAGCCTATTCTAGATGATTGGCCGAAGACTGATATAACTTTAAAAGTCTATTTTAGACGATTGGCCGAAGACTGATATAATTTAAAAGCCTATTCTAGATGATTGGCCGAAGACTGATATAACTTAAAAGTCAATTCTAGATGATTGGCCGAAGACTGATATAACTTTAAAAGTCTATTCTAGACGATTGGCCGAAGACTGTCAGAGCGTGTGTTTTGTGTTTCGCAATGTGAGCGGATTATTTTCCCCGCTCGAAAATTCCGCTCCCGAAAATTTCCCCCAAATAAAGAATGAAAACCCGGAATATTCCGCACACAGAAAAGTCATAGAACGGGTTGACAATGCTTTTCGTCATAACACTCTTGTACAGCGTACGTCAAACCGGATTCCACTGTTAATTGATCATTGTCCCCTTTCCCAAAGCTTTCCCACATTTCCCCCCCCCCAACCCCCCACGATCAAAGTAACTGTCCCAGGTATGCGTTCTTTTAAAAACCTACCGAATTACAATACATATACAGGATGGCGAAACATGTGGGACATCCTTTGTAAAATCTTGTGAAATAAATACGGTGGGTATGCGAGGGGTTTGAGTGGGGGCCGCACCGGGTGGCATCATCACATGTTGCCCGAGGGGGTTGGTGGTAGGAAATTAAAGGCGAATTTGGCATATCACGCAGAAACAGTGCAACATATTATAAATCCAGATTGTTCAACTTCAAACGTATACAAACGCACAATTGGGCATGTTGTAAACACAAACTGAAAATTAAAACGCCGGCCTTGAATTTAACAGTTACTAGACAGGTTTCCAAACAAAGGAAGTGCACGACGTTTACTTACCAAAAGAAGCTCTGGCCACACCTGTTAGTTCTCAAAAAAATGATTGTGTCTATTCTGAAACATGTAAGAAAAAGAAGAAACATTTTTTTCCTCGCAAACGAGATTTATACACGTGGAAAATTCAGTCTTGACATCAGAGGCGAAGCTGAGGGGGTCAAGGGGTAAATGTCCCTGGGCGCCAGACTACTTAGGGGCGCCAAAATGTGCTTTGATATTATTTTATTGATGAAAATAATGGGCTTGAGAATTGAACAAACGAATGGGAGGTGCCTTAAAATGAATCTTGTCACCGAGCGCTAAAAACTCTAACTACGCGTCTGCTTGACATCATAGTTTCGGTCAGTGTGTCTTCGGATGCGAAAGAAAAAACAACAACAGTTTATTTATGTTATTTTATTTTTTAAACCTGTAGCATAAGTGGACAGTCATTATTATTGTGAACACATCAAGGGACAAAAGATATTCGAACCAGATATAATCGTTCCAACGGGACACTGCAACAGGATGGAGCTTCTCCACAAGAAACACGATACAACTTCTTAATCAGGACTTTACACCCTCCCCCCACCCCGGTAGATTATGCTATTAAGGATGCTATTTAGGATGCTATTTAGGACGCTATTTAGGATGCTATTTAGGATGCTATTTAGGATGCCCTCCAGCAAAAAGTCCATCATCGTCGTAATTTTGCAACAAAAGAACATTTGAAATTTACCATTGTTCAGTAGTGGCAAAAAAAAAAAATTCAGTGGTTTATAAAAATGAGCACTGGCCAAAATGGCGCAATAATTTAAAAAGACGGTTGATTTTAATTTTAGAGGTCGTCCATCAATTGCGTAAACAATTTTTACGTAATTTTCGACTTCCTCCAAACCCTTCTGAACAACTGTCAAACGTTCAATGACCTCTCTAAGTAATTATGTAAACATTTTCTACACCCCCCCCCCCACATACAACAAATCAAGGTAGAATGGACGAACACACTCATTGTGATGGTTGACCTCTCTTACACCAATGCAAGGTAGAATGGAGGAACACACTCACTGTGATGGTTGACCTTTCACACACCAAATCAAAATATAATGGAGGAACACATTCACTGTGATGGTGGTCCTCTCACACACCAAATCAAAGAAGAATGGATGAACACACTCAATGTGATGGTTAACCTCTCTTACACCCAATCAAAGTAGAATGGTGAGATATAACAGAGTAGGTGAAAGTTAGCTTTATTAGAAATATTTACTTGATAATTAGCTTTATTAGAGATATAACAGGGTGTCAGAATTTCAGGATAGCTATTAAATGTACATACTTTCCGCAGACCATCAGTAGGCATAGTCTCCAAAATCACCTCCCCTCCCCCTAATATCCTGAAGTGCGTAACTTATCAATGGCTGAATCAATATAATACTAATCTGGACGTTTAAATTTCGCCTTTTGCTCTTACAATTGTTATAAACTTTCTGACATTTCGCACTGTAACTTTCCATTTAAGCTTCCGTGAACATCTGCAACCCGGATTATTGTTGTGGATTTCTATTTTCATTAACCGTTTCTTAAAGAAATTAATACATATGATATATAAACAATGAAAGGTCGAAAATATATTAAAATAAAATCTTCCTGATCCTTACAATCAGAAGAGAATCTAGGATACATGTAAACATGAATGTCCCTAACTTGTTACAAGAATGCTGAACTATGCAGAATTCTAAATTACATAAATGTATTAAATCAAGAAAAACACACACACACACAAATAGTGTGGGATGGGGGAGGGAGACAACTCAGAAACCAACTCATCTTGCAGCAATTTAAGTTAAGTCAAATATCGTCGAGGGAAATGCAACAATAAGGGATTGTTTTAGTGTTGCGACCTAGGGGACGCTACACCTTAAAAATAAAATTAAAGCTTAGCAAAAGTATGACGATTTACCTCCCCTCAAATCTGCAAATATCGAATAGTACCTCAATCACGGTTACCATGGAAATATATATATATATTTTTTTTTTTTTTAACACTTTAATACAAATTTAAGATATGATTGGTTTAATAATAACTATCACAACAAATTGTTTTGTCAATAAACTTTAAGTATTATAAAAAAAATGAGGATATGTTCAAAAGTAAAGCAGCAATAAAAACATTGCACAACTTACATTTGTGTCGTCAACGCTAACTTTTTTTGTACGGAGAAGTCGGGTGCTGGTGAACAATCTAGCGTATTGGAGGAATGGGGCGCTGGTGAACAATCTAGCGTATTGGAGGAATGGGGCGCTGGTGAACAATCTAGCGTATTGGAGGAATGGGGTGCTGGTGAACAATCTAGCGTATTGGAGGAATGGGGTGCTGGTGAACAATCAAGCGTATCGGAGAAGTCGGGTGCTGGTGAAGAATCTAGCGTATTGGAGGAATGGGGCGCTGGTGAACAATCTAGCGTATTGGAGAAATGGGGCGCTGGTGAACAATCTAGCGTATCGGAGAAGTCGGGTGCTGGTGAACAATCTAGCGTATTGGAGGAATGGGGCGCTGGTGAACAATCTAGCGTATCGGAGAAGTCGGGTGCTGGTGAAATATGTAGCGTAACAGGAGACTGGGGTGCTAGTTAAATAAGTAGCTCAAGGGAGGAGTGGGGTGCTGGGGAAATATATAGCGTAACGGAGTAGTGGGGTGCTGGTTAAATAAGTAGCAGAACGGGGGAGTCAGGGGCTAGTTAAATAAGTAGCTCAACTGAGGACTGGGGTGATATTAAAAAATGTAGAGTAAATGATGAGTGGGGGTGCTGGTGAAACGTGTAGCGTAACGGAGGAAAGGGTGTAATGAAATGCAACCTCAAAATTGTCTGAAAGAAAGAACAAATTCAATTATTCGCCAAAATGCGACCCTGCATTTTGAATTTGCCCGACCGTCTTTAGCACCTAAATGTCTGCACCCCTTGGCTTACGCTTACAGTATGAGGTTGATGATAAGCTTGTGACAGACGATTACTCTGGGGCTCGCCACAAATGGAATGATTTCAGTTTATGACACTAGACGCCATAATGCCTCTCACAAACCCTTTCAAAAAGTATAATAGAAGCATTGAATTCAAGTATAATAAAAACTACACCACTTGATTTTGAAATAATCAAACGTTTTCTGGGGAGTCTGCTCCCCAGACCCATCCATCGAGAAAGATTCATCAGCACCCTCATGTTCCACCATTTTTTTCAATGAAAATGATTGCCGATTTTGGTATCGATAGATGATACACTGCCTAGTAACACAGATACTATTAGTGTCGCCATGGGCGGGAGATTATATTTTTGCCGTTCTCCTTTTCACGATACAAACCTGCAGTTGTCCGAAAATGTAACACCTGCATTATAAAGAAAAGGTGATACCTGGGTGGACCACTCCTTCCGCCCTTTTCCGACGCCACTAGCTTGGCGTATTTACAGTGTTTAGTAGAATTCATTTTTACGCGCCCCCTCCCCCAAATTCTCTGAAACTGATTATTTTCCACCATTAAATACCACCAAAGCCCATTCCCCCCCCTCCCTGCTAGTCTGGCGCCCGGGACATATGCCCCATCTGCAACCCCTTAGCTACGCCTCAGGCCACTGGCAAATGACACAGCCCCCTCCCCCCACGAAAATTTGAAAATGCCCCGCACCACCGGGGAAAAAATGTCTGAAAGAAACATTGCATTTGATCAGTGGGGTAGCTAGAGTTTATAAGAGTCGGTCGGTCATTGACTTTGCTACCCTTAAATTGGCGAAAAATTCAATGCAAACATAACGCATATACAAAATAATTCTTATTATGTATTGAATTAGAAAGAAAATGAGAGCCCCATCCTCCACCATCTCCCCGTGCAATAACGATTCACAAAATAGGCGCTACATTTATTTCAATCAAAAGATACATGCCTTCCACTAAGCTTCCCCCCCCCCCCTTCTTTCCATCCCCACCACGGCCAATTTCGTTGTATTGTGTGAACTGAAAACGTAAACATTAGCATGCCTGAGTTGTGTGTTAGCCAAGAGTTGTACACCAACCCAACACCCCCCCCCCCCCCAAACACACACACAAACACTTAATCCCCGCCTTACAGCCCTGGAATGGACTTGTGTGTTAATTGATGTCACATCAAGATGGATTTCTTAGCTGACGGGTCGAGTTATCATTGCAGTTCTTGTTCAGCTGGTAAGTCAATTCTTTTTGTAAACACTCATCTTGGGTTATTTTCAAGTTAAGTATGATAATAAGACAAACTTTGTGTCACACTTTATTAAAATAATAGCATACATTGTTAATACATTTAATTGGGAGCACTGTAGAACATGTAGGTAATTGCTACAAATTTCAAAATGAAGCTGTAGCTTTAAGATTTAGTTGGATCGATGGGGGTCTGAAAAATTCAACTCATTGATACCAAATTTATGTTTGTTGGTCAATTCTAACGAAAATCATGAATTTATTTTTGTGAACTATTTGGGATATCTAACTCAAATAAAAACTGGGAACAGATTTGAGCAAGATGTTCAAAAAAGAGCAGTCCATTGAAGTTATTTAAGGAATTAATGAAGATAACTATTACAAACCATACAAACATTACCGCAATAGTCATAACATTATCCAAACAGACGTCATTTCATAAATTCCGCTCAAAGTGACCTCATTTATAATCAAAATGGCCGTCAAATTTCCATGTGTCATATTTGACTATGAACACAACATGAACAGTATTGTTCAAAATATAAGGTCATATATACATATCAAATTGTTTGTATTGAAAAGATGAACAATAAAAAGTAGCATATTGAAGGGTAAACGCATGTGTTCCTTAGAATATTTAATTAATTTGATATCTCCAAAAAGAAAAAAAAATCTAATGAAAAATGTACAATATCTTCGCATATCTTCAATAGGCTATTTCACACTATTAGTGCCCAGTGTGATTTTTTAGGGTTCAGGTTAGGTTTAGGGATATATTTAGTGTTCAGGTTAGGTTTAGGGATAGATTTAGGGTTCAGGTTAGGTTTTGGGATACATTTAGATTTTTTTTTTTCCATTATTATTTTACGGGTCGCGGCAACCAAGATGGCGGCATTGTGAGACATCGCTGGGAAATTACCCTTCAATATATTCAGATTATGGTAGAGGCTTGGGGTTTCTTTCAATTCTTTATTCTTTGTGCTAAGTACAGCATTAGCCTACAAATTGAAAATGTGATTGACATTAGGAAGTCATAGGCCTTAAAATAAAATAAAACAAAGTTGTTGTTTTTTGTTTTTGAAGTATTTCAAAATACAAAGTCAGTAAATTCGCACAAAGAAGTACCTCGCATGACCCAAGAACTTTAACGTGTTCGCGGGTCGGGGCAACCAAGATGGCGGCCGTGGAAAAATAAAATAACTCATATTTTCGCTAAAATTACGAATAAAAAGTTTTAAAAAATGACCTAAATCTATATCTCACCCTAACCTAGAACCCGAAATCTATACCTAAACCTAACCTGAACCATAAATTCATCCCTAAAGAGGGTTTTGACCCTATCGGAATCACTGTTTTCACCCTGTCTCTAATCTAAAAATTAGGAAAATGAAAAAAAAAAAGAAAGAAAAATGGCCAAAATTAATTATATAATAAAGAAATAATGAAAACCCAACTTACTTTCATGGAATACACTTTTACACACTTTATTTCAGTTTCCATCGACAATAATATCAAAAAATTAATGAAACACATTCCGGTCATCATCCAAATTCATTTCATAAAATGGCTGTGCACATTAACATATTGATAAGCCAACCAATTAAAATTTTAAAATTATAATTAATCAACCAATAAAAATATGCCACCGTCATATTAATGAGAATGTAACTCTATAAAAAATAAAATAAAGGGAAGTGACTCCCAATAAACACGCACATGAAGTCAATGTACTCCTTGTATGAAATAGCCACAAATTCATCTAAATACTAAACAAATATTAATGTTAAATCTGTTATGAAGATTAAACAAATTGTTATTTAATATTTTTTAATACACATGTCAGGTAGCTTTAAAAGCTTAGAGCAAACTCCTAAAAATTCATATTATACAAGAGTGGATGTTTTGCTATTTAATAACCAGATCACTCAAGATTTAAAAATGATTTGCTAAGGTAGACAGGAGGAACTTTCTACAATCTTGAAAATGATATCCAGGCAGGAAACACCCATAAAATGAATGTTTTGAAAATTTAATAAAATTGTTGGGGTAGATTGGGGGCAATTTTTATTTTTCCATTGTTGTAGCTGAATGGATGGAACATTAGACATTCATTTAATCAGTTGTTATTTCCATTCTAATAGGTGCGGCACGGATGAACCAGTGGCACAGACAGCGAAGCGGCACGGATGAACCAGTGGCACAGACAGCGAAGCGGCACAGATGAACCAGTGGCACAGACAGCGAAGCGGCACAGATGAACCAGTCACACAGACAGTGAAGGGGCACATATGAACAAAGGCACAGACAGCAAAGCGGCATGGACAGAGGCATGAGCGGAGGTACAATCACCACATCTACCACCACAAGATCCACCATCACCACATCCAACACCACCACCACCAACTACACCATCAACACTAACACCTACACAACCTCCACCACCATATCCACCACCACCAGAAAAAACAAGACCAACACCTCAACGACAACCTCATCCTCCACATCCACCTCCACCACATCCACCACCACCACATCCAACAGCACCACATCACAACACTTTTTTTGATTGCGGATTTGTTTAGGGTGCTTTGTGTCCCTTTTATGGGGGGGGTGGTCCCCGGAAGCTGGTGACTGGGAGTTAGCACCGGGATGTCTATTTTTTCGTTTTGGGATTCCTTTTTAGGTTGTTGGTGTCCCTTTTTATGTTGGGGATGGCACCTGGAAGCTGGCAAACGGGAGCCGGTGATCCGGAGCTGGCGACTGGTAGCTGGTTACCGGGCTGCCTTTTGTTCGGTTTGGGGTGTCCTCTTTTAAGTTGGGGGTGGCGCCCGGGAGCTAACAAACGGGAGCCGGTGATCCGGAGCTGGCGACCGGTAGCTAGTGACCGGGCTGTCCTTTTTTAGATTTGAGATGTCCTTTTTTAAGTTGGGAGTGTCCTTTGTTTTTACTATATCCACTACCACCACCTCTTCTACTACCAAAACCTCTTCTAATACCACCACCTCTTCTACTACCACCACTTCTTCTATTACCACCAACGTTTCTACTACTACCACCTCTTCTACTACCACCATCTCTTCAACTACCACCATTACCACCAGCAACACAAACACAACAAACAACTTCCCCACCTGCTTAACTTACACCCCCACCTCCATCCCCACCCCACCACACATCCACAACCACTATAACCACAACACCTCCACGACTACCTCCACTTGGAGCTGTTGACGGCAGTGGGAGTGGACCACGACACTGGGAGCAAACAATGCTACTGGGAGCGGACGACAGCACTAGGACAGAGAAGCTTCACGGTAAATGTTTGTGGGTTTATCCCAAGCTTATAGCATCATGTATGTGTATTATTTTATTGCTGATTGTTATATGTATTTGTGGTATTCACATGCCAACTATGTGTTATTTCCATGTTAATAGGAGCGGCAATGGGAAAAATGAGCGGCACCGGACATCGCAGTGTGTGGAAACGGCACTTGGCGTCGAAGATGGAACTTGGAGCGGACGATGGAACTGGGAGCGGACAATGGAACTGGGAGCGGGCGATAAAACTGGGAGCAGACGATGGAACTGGGAGCAGACGATGGAACTGAGAGCGGATCACGGCACTGGCAGCGGTTGACGATAACACTGGGACCGGATGATGGGAATGGGAGTGGACTAAGGCACTGACATTGGACGACACCACTGGAAGCAAAACAAGGCATCACAACAGAGGATCTGCATAGAAGCGTTAATGACTAAGGCGTATGTTTGTTTCTTATATCTAAGTTTATTGGCATATGTATGTTATTATATCATTTTAAAAAAATTCCAAATGCCATAATTATATTTGTTTCATAATTAAACTATTTATACTGACTATGCTTACTATCTTCTTCTGAATCAGAACTATTAGAGACAGTTGAGACATCACTGTCTTCGTCCAACTGGTCATCTGAAGAAAGTTCACTGTCCTCCAAGTCCTCTGGCAATTCTCTAATATGAACTTTATTTCCTTTTTTACCATAAAAACTTTTGGGATCCATAATCTGTAGAGGAAAGTGGGGAAAGTATTTTGATTTATATCTTTAAATTTAATAAAGTATAATTGATGCAATTACCATATGCATGTTGAAGAGTGAAATATTAATTGTGTAAACTTACCTTATCAGTGATGAACAAAAATTAAGAGACGCCCCAGAAATTAGATCTCGGAGAGGCTCGCTTGGAACACAAAAGAAAGTGTAATGACGCCAAACACTTGAAAATAGAACGATTTAAAGGGAGGCCACTTAAATATTAGTGCTGATTTAAATATACAATTCTTATCCCTCTTTGATTGTTATGTTGCCAAATGGCAACACTGCACCATATAGGGTATGCACAAATAGTTCAAATATTAATTTGCATTGTATGACAATTTATAGTTTACATGTCTCTATCAGGGAAGCGTATTGGTGGTCTCACTTGCCTGCCATATCTTGTCACCCCGTGTGCTGGAATAGGATTGATGGCACTTGGCAGTGACACTTTCACAATCTCTGTTACAACCTCTGGGTTGTTGGGTTGTGGTTCGTGTGTTGTATCGGGGCTGGAATAAATCTGGAGAACTGCTTTGCCCGCCAAAAGTCTCTTTTAACATTTTCTGATTTTGTTGATATGTCATCCCATCTGGTGTTTTGACAATGTATGACCTTGGTTAGAGGCTTCTGAGATGACTACTGCTGGCCTCCATGAGCTTCGAGGCCTTTTCTGCATGTGGAGTGGACACTTCTCCCTGGCTGAATCTGTTAATGGCCCGTCAGTTTTGCTGTCTTGTTGTACTATCTTCCTTGATCATTTTTTTCTTCTGATTCTGATGTTGTCCATTTCTTTTGGATATGGAACTTTTGGCCTTAGGTAGGCATCAGTAACTGGAAAGGTTGATCTCAGGCGTCTGTCCATGAGTAGCCGTGCAGGTGAAGGTCCATCAGAGCATGCAGCATTTCTAAACTGAAACAGTGCAATATATGGATCTTGGCCCGAAGCTTGTGCTTTCTTTAAAAGTGTCTTTACTGTCTGTATTGCTCTTTCAGCCACGCCATTGGACTGTGGTAATGATGTGACTAAATCCCCCCACTGTTTTGAGAAATTGAGAAAATTTGGGTCCATTGTCACATATTACTTATCTTTGAATGCCATGGTGAGCAAGGTAAAGTTTACCTCTTGATATCATCATAATTTTTAAAGGCTGGTATAAGGCATTTGTTTATATTGTTGGTTTTTTTTTGTTTTTTTTTTTTCCTGCGTAATTTCTCAGTAATGTCTTGAAGCTGCTTTAACTTTAATCGCAATATTATGTCTTGTCCAGTCAGGAAACATATCTCTAGGGCTTTTTAATTGTTCTCTCGGGTCAACAAAACTTTGAATGATTTAGGGATTGCTAGTAACTTATCATTGCCACTCACAGGCAATAAAAAATAATATTGATGAAAGTATGCGCATGCTTTTAAATTGCTTTGTGTATTATAGTACTGACTTGTGTGGAAGCCTAGCTGGTTCCATCTTGTGACGGGGTGCCCCACGATGGCACCTCGCTCTAGGGCAGCCTTTCTCACACAAACAAAAAATTTATTTTAGAAGTATCTCGTCTAGAATATTTTAAATAAACTCTGTAAATGAATAACCTTAGGGAAGAAGAAGCAATTAGCCCAACTTGTCCTAAGACATCTACATGCCATTTTGTTCCAGAAGATGTACAATATTTCTTTTAAGCATTGTGTCAGTTACTCTTTCAACTTAAAACTGACACCTGCAGGGTGTAACAAAATATGGAGTCTGTTCCAAGCACAGCGAGGAATGATACCAGGTTTTAAATTCTATTTCGCTAGGAATGCTGTAAACCCTGCAGGATCACCTAATGAAATCTGCAGAAAAACATGGCTTCTACTTATTTGACTAAAATAAAGCCATATCTAAAAAGACCTAAGTCTTCTTCTTCTTCTATATTTTGAGGGCCCACGATCAATGTATTGATCATTCTGGCTCCTATGTTTCAGAAGGGTTCGCGATGCTACTGTGCATGGTTTTGAAGGGGATAATTCACTGGTTGCAAGGGCTACTCAGCAATGGTATTATGAACTTGGGGTTGGAAGACAGGAGGCAATTGACGCAAATGTGAATAAGCGAAAGTTACCCCAGTTGGGATACAGCTTGAATTAGATTCGCTGCACTTCCTTCTTTGCCAAAACACAGGCTTGTTATTTTCCAATAACCATCGAGACTTTTTAGTTGCTTCATGCTTCAGAAGACATTTCTTCCAAGGGGTGAAGATTGCACTTGGATTTATTGGAGAATATTTTTTTAAGAAAATAAAGCAGTATATAATCATGCTTCTAATCTGACTGAAGCTGCTTATTTAGTACTAGTGCCTAATGAGTTGTACTTGCTCTTGGCTTTTAGGCACAGAATAAAGCAGTATATAATCATGCTTCTAATTTGACTGAAGCTGCTTTTTTAGTACTAGTGCCTAATGAGTTGTACTTGCTCTTGGCTTTCAGGCACAGAATAAAGCAGTATATAATCATGCTTCTAATTTGACTGAAGCTGCTTTTTTAGTACTATTGCCTAATGAGTTGTACTTGCTCTTGGCTTTTTCTTTTAGGCACAGAATCAAGCAGTATATAATCATGCTTCTAATCTGACTGAAGCTGCATTTTTAGTACTAGTGCCTAATGAGTTGTACTTGCTCTTGGCTTTTAGGCACAGAATAAAGCAGTATATAATCATGCTTCTAATTTGACTGAAGCTGCTTTTTTAGTACTATTGCCTAATGAGTTGTACTTGCTCTTGGCTTTTAGGCAAAGAATAAAGCAGTATATAATCATGCTTCTAATTTGACTGAAGCTGCTTTTTTAGTACTATTGCCTAATGAGTTGTACTTGCTCTTGGCTTTTAGGCACAGAATAAAGTAGTATATAATCATGCTTCTAATCTGACTGAAGTTTTTTTTTTTAGTACTATTGCCTAATGAGCTGGGATTCGTATCAGTTATTTGTACCAGAGAGTGCTGTGGTCGTAGATGTATTTGGACAAGTGAGGCTGAGTGCTGGTACTTCTAAGGTTATTCATTTACATAGTTCATGTCAAATAATCTAGTTGTGATACTTCTAAAATGAAGATTGTTTGAGAAATTCTGCTTTGGTAGAATTCCTTATTATATGTATCATACCATGACAGTCAGCATGTGGCAGTCAACACCAGATGGTTTTAATATGTCTGTTTATTTATCCTACTGGTATATCAGACTCCTTCTGACCTTCACTCAACTTTGACTGGTCAGTGCTTGTTGTTTCTACCTTCTCTGTCACCGTTGACCATTATAAGTACCCTTGCCGTAACTTGGACGCCCTTCGTTGGCATCTTGTGTCTTCCCAAAGTACATCTGAAGTGAGCCTGTCATAAATAGATTTGACTTTCTGTGAAATGAAACTGCTGCTTTTGCATTTATGTGTTAGTGAGGACTGCTTGGGGGCAATAGCCCTCTGCTGTGGTCGTGGGGACTGCTTGTGGGCAGTGGCCCTTTGCTGTGTTAGTGGGGACTGCTTGGGGGCAATAGCCCTCTGCTGTGGTCGTGGGGACTGCTTTGGGGCAATAGCCTTCTGCTGTGGTAGTGGGGACTGCTTGGGGGCAATAGCACTCTGCTGTGGTCGTGGGGACTGCTTGGGGGCAATAGCCCTCTGCTGTGGTAGTGGGGACTGCTTGTGGGCAATAGCCCTCTGCTGTGGTAGCGGGGACTGTTTGTGGGCAATAGCCCTCTGCTGTGTTAGTGGGGACTGCTTGTGGGCAATGGCCCTCTGCTGTGTTAGTGGGGACTGCTTGTGGGCAATGGCCCTCTGCCGTGGTAGTGGGGACTGCTTGTGGGAAATAGCCCTCTGCTGTGGTTGTGGGGACTTCTTGTGGGCAATAGCCTTCTGCTACAAGCACCATGATGTCTGTTCAGAGGGGTGGTCATAATGTGTATGGTTATCATCAGATAATGAAGCATGCTGGAATGTCCATTAGAATCTTTTTTTGAAGCTTTTCTGTGACTAATGTCCATTAGAAACTTCTTTTGAAGCTCTTCTGTGTGTAATGTCCATTATAATCGTCTTTTGAAGCTCTTCTGTATATGATGTCCATTAGAATCTTCTTTTACAGCTCTTCTGTGACTAATGTCCATTAGAATCTTCTTTCGAAGCTCTTCTGTGCAGGGTTCCTGCCCAGGAGTTTTCCTGGAGAAAATAGAAAATTTCAGGACGTTGATACCAGTATAAATTTTTAAAATCCTAAACGTATCAAACATATCTGTAGTAACTGGACATACATGCACTATCATAGTACTTAGTCCATTGACTGCTAAAGCAATAGTTTGATTTAATGATACTCTGTTTCCATTTACACACACACAAATCTCACAAGATGCTCTTGATGCTTCACAACAAACTAATAAAGAGTTATAAAATCCTCCTAATGAATTGGGCGCATTCATTAAAGCACGAGTCAGTAGTAATAAATTTGCCATGGATCACAACTTTGGGGCTGTCGAAAATTGAATCAGACAGCTTAAGATAACTCAGTAATGTCACCTTTATGAACCAGTAGTAATAAATCTTGCATGGATCGCAACTTTGATGCTGTTGTCAAATTATAGCTCCATGATGAACTAGTAGTAATAAATACATTCTGAATCAGGCAGCATAGATACTCTGTTCTCATGTACACACACAAATCTCATAAGATGCTCTTGATTTTCCGCAACAAACTAATAATAGGAGTTATAAAATAATCCATTGAATCAGCGTAGTTTCAATGATTAAATTATGTGCGAATAATATTCAGACTGGAACACAACTTTTATGCTATTATCAAATTGAATCAGCGTAGTTCCATAATGAGACGGTAGTAATAAATTATTCATGGAACATAGCTGTGATACTATTGTCAAATAAAATAAATGGAATCAGCATAGTACTATTTGATACAAGTATGAGCAAAACTTTTCAACTAAAACACACAAGTCATTGATATTAAATTCCTCCTATTTCTTTCACTTTTGACTCGATTTCTTAGGTCAACTTTTTGACTGCTTCCATTCTGACTCTTGCTGAGCATTGCAAAGCGTTCAACTCAATCAAAAATGTGTGTGAATTAGTGTTCTCAGCATTTTCCGCCAGTTTATCTGCAGAGTATGTGAACAAATAATGTCTTTTTCCATCCTTAATTTCTTACTCTTTAAAGTTTCAAGCAAGGTAAATTCATCGTCTAGCTTTCTTTTAAGATTACTTTTCTTCTCTTCCTCTGCTAGTTCTTCTAAGTGCGCTCTATATTTTGATCTGGCACTAGCTGCAGCTACTTGTGATGGTAAGATTTTCAGGCCCTTACCAAATCGTCACAAATCAACCTCTCAATCATATTTGTTATCATTGTCTCCTTGTTGACACTAAACCCACGTTCAACTTGTGCCTGGCCATGCGACAGCAAAAGAATAGAGCGCATGACGTGTCCGAATATTCTTGTTTGCTCCCTAAAAACTCAGAATAGAAAATATTGAGACGCTGAGAATTAAGTTTCAAAACTCTGGAAAGCTATAGAGTGCTCAGAGAGAACTGTGGTGTTCCATTGAATAAACTGTGACTTTATAGTTATGCACACATTTGCATCAATATGTTTTAAAGAGACAGACAGCCTAGAGTTTTTATCAAGCTGATTTGAGGCAGGTGGCGCAGTCTTCTACAATAGCTTTTGGCTGCATCCATTTTAAGTTCCCTATTATTTTACTTTTGATCGGGGATTTTTCAATGAGCCTTCCCACCAATATTTTTAAAAATTCTCTGCAAAATTTAGAGTTTTTCTAGCACTCACATTCTTTGGTGCTTCTTTAAGCCAATATCGATTTATCCATACTCGAGCTTACTGTCAGATTTGGTGAGGTCAAGGGAGAGTAAAAAAGATGCAGCACAACAAACCTGTGTAAGATTGACGTATCATGAGGTGAAGGATGTAGATTGACCGTATCATGAGGTGAAGGTTGTAAGATTGACCGTAATCATGAGGTGAAGGTTGTAAGATTGACCGTATCATGAGGTGAAGGTGCAATAAATGGCAACAATGGAGCATCATTTTGATACTTTGTTAAAAAAGGTTGAACTAATTTTGAACTCCTTTGCCACTAATAATTCATCTTGGGTGATGATCAAACAATTTTGTTGGAAAATGCATGTTTATTTTATTTATATTTATTGGCATATAATTGTGTATATGAATGGTATTCCCACAATAAATGGCATATGTATGTTTATTATGTTTATGTTTATTTGCATATGTATGTTTATTATATCTATGTTTATTGGCAAATGTATGTTTATTGTATATATGTTTATTGGCATATAATTGTGTGTTATTTCATGCTAATTGGTTTATGTATATTTGATCTACGTTTTTTGGCATGTGTATGTGTATTATATTTGTTTATTGGCATATGTATGTTTATTATATCTTTGTTTTTTATTTCTATTTTTATTGGTATATAATTGTGTATTATTCCATTCTAATTGGTATATGAATGTTATTCCCATGCTAATTAACATAAGTATGTTTATTATATCTATGTTTATTGGATTTAATTGTATTATTTCTATGTTAATTGGTTATGTATGTTATTTCCTTGATAATTTGCATATGTATGTTTATTATCTATGTAGATTGGTATATAATTGAGTGTTATTCACTTACTATTTGGCTTATGTATGTTTAATATATCTATGTTTATTGGCGCATGTATTATTATTATATCTATGTGTTGGTATATGTTAGTATATCTGTATTTTTTAGAATATGTATGTATATCTATGTTTATTTGCAATGGGGAAGTTAGTACAGCATACGACCACCTCTACCACAACAAACACCTGCACCACACATGGGAGAAGAAGTCAGAACTTGGAGCGGATGACAGCACTTGGAGAGGAAAGAAATCATTTTGAGATGACGATGGCATTAGGAGATGACGAAGGCTGAAGATGGTACGGAATGCGGATGGCAGTACTGGCAGCGGATGACATCATTGGTAGCAGACGATGGCTCCCGGAGCTGACGATGGCATAGGGAACGGACGACGACACTTGCAGTGGAAGGCGCCAGTGAGAGCATAAAATGGCAATGGAGCTGATGAAGGCGCTTGGAGCTGATGACGGCAGTGGGATTGGACTACGGCACGGGGAGCTGATGCTGGTACTGGGAGAAAACATTGGTACTGGGAGCGGACGACGGCACAGGACAGAGAAGCGGCATGGTAAAAAATATTTAAGGTTTTATCCCACGCTTAAAGTTGCATATAAGTGTATTATTATATTGTTGCTAATAGGAGCGGCAACGGGAATAATGAGCGACACCAGACATCACAGTGAGGGGACAGCGGCATTTGGGATCGGACGATGATGGTACTGTGAGTAGACGAAGGCATTGGGATCGGACGATGGTACTTTGAGCTGGCGATGGCACTGTGTGCGGACGACGGCATTTGGGATCGGACGATGATACTGTGAAGGGACGACAGCACGGGGACAGAGAGGCGGCACGGACGTAGGTATAAATATGTTTATTTTAGACAGGTTTATTAATTGGTTTATGAGTGTGTCTTATCTTCTGCTAATTGTTACATTTGTGTGGGTTTTCCCTAGGCTTATAGGTTTATGTATTTGTATTTTATGTATTGATAATTGGTATATATATATATATATGTGGTATTCACATGCCAACAAATTTTGTGTTATTTCCATCTTAATAGGAGACGAATCGTTTAGAATGAGCGTCACCGAACATCACAGTGTGTTGACAAAAAGGCACTTGGAGTGGACGATTGAACTGGAGTGGACAATGGAACCGGGGGCGGACGATGGAACTGGGAGCGGACGATGGAACTGGGAGCGGACGATAGAACTGGACGCGGTCGAAGGCACTGGGCGTGGATGATGGCACTGGCAGCGGATGATGGGATTGGAAGTGGACGATGTTACTAGAAGAGGACTATGTCTCTGGCATCGGACGACAGCACTGGAAGCCAAACATGGCATCAGAACAGACGACCTGCACAGAAGCCTTAATGACTTAGGTGTATGTATGTTTATTATGTGTATGTTTATTGGCGTATAATTGTGTGTTATTCCATGATAAATGGTGTATGAAAGTTTAATGGCGTATGCATTTTATTATATTTGTTTATTGGCAAATAATTGTGTTATTTCCATGCTCCATTGTATATGTATGCTTATATCAATATATATTGGCATATGTTTTTGTGTTATTCATTGCTAAATGGCATATTTATGTTTATTATATATGTTTATTGGCATATGTTTGTTTAATATATCTATGTTTTTTTGGATATTGAATAATTTTGTTTCATTCCCATGTTAATTGGATATGTTATGTTTATTTTATTTATGTTTATTGTATTATAATTGTTTGTTTTTTCATGCTAATTGGTATATGAATGTTATTCACATGCTAATAGGCATATGTAAGTTTAATATATCTATGTTAATTGGCATATGCATGTTTATTGTATTTTTGTTTATTGGCTTATAATTGTGTGTTGTTCCATGCTAATTGTATATGTTATTCGAATGCTAATTGGCCTATGTATGTTTATTATATCTATGTTAATTGGATATTATTGTGTTATTCAAATGTTATTTGGCTATGTATGTTATTCCCATGCTAATTGGCATATGTATATATATGTATTATCTATGTTTTTTGGCACATACGTGTGTGTTATTTCCATGCTAATTGGCATATTTATATTTATTACATCTATGTTTATTGGCATATGTATGTTTGTTATATCTGTTTGTTGGCATATAATTATGTCTTATTCCATTCTAAATGGTATATGAATTTTATTCCAATGCTAATTACTATATTTATTTTTCATATCTATTTCCATTGGCATATAATTTTGTGTTATTTAATGCTAATTGGTACATGAATATTATTCCAATGTTAATTGGCATATGTATGTGTATTATAACTATGTTTAACTGGCATTGGGGTAGTTGGTACAGCATACGACCACCTCCACCACCACCACCACAAACAACTGCACCACACTTCGGAGCCAAAGTCAGAACTTGTAGTGGAAGACAGCTCTTGGATAATAAAGAAAGCCATTTAATAATACGATGGCACTGGGAGCTGATGATGGCACTGGGAGCTGACGATGGCACAGCGAACGGACGACGGCACTTGCAGTGGAAGATGGCACTGAGAGCGGAAAATGGCACTGGGAGCTGACGATGGCACAGCGAACGGACGACGGCACTTGCAGTGGAAGATGGCACTGAGAGCGGAAAATGGCACTGGGAGCTGACGATGGCACAGCGAACGGACGACGGCACTTGCAGTGGAAGATGGCACTGAGAGCGGAAAATGGCACTGGGAGCTGACGATGGCACAGCGAACGGACGACGGCACTTGCAGTGGAAGATGGCACTGAGAGCGGAAAATGGCACTGGGAGCTGACGATGGCACAGCGAACGGACGACGGCACTTGCAGTGGAAGATGGCACTGAGAGCGGAAAATGGCACTGGGAGCTGACGATGGCACAGCGAACGGACGACGGCACTTGCAGTGGAAGATGGCACTGAGAGCGGAAAATGGCACTGGGAGCTGACGATGGCACAGCGAACGGACGACGGCACTTGCAGTGGAAGATGGCACTGAGAGCGGAAAATGGCACTGGGAGCTGACGATGGCACAGCGAACGGACGACGGCACTTGCAGTGGAAGATGGCACTGAGAGCGGAAAATGGCACTGGGAGCTGACGATGGCACAGCGAACGGACGACGGCACTTGCAGTGGAAGATGGCACTGAGAGCGGAAATGGCACTGGGAGCTGACGATGGCACAGCGAACGGACGACGGCACTTGCAGTGGAAGATGGCACTGAGAGCGGAAAATGGCACTGGGAGCTGATGATGGCATTGAGAGTGGACGACGGCACTGGGAGCTGACGATGATACTGGGAGCAAACAATTGAACTGGCAGCGGCGGACGACGGCACTGGGAGCTGACGATGATACTGGGAGCAAACAATTGAACTGGCAGCGGCGGACGACGGCACTGGGAGCTGACGATGATACTGGGAGCAAACAATTGAACTGGCAGCGGCGGACGACGGCACCAGGACAGAGAAGTGGAATGGTAATTGTTTTGGGTTTACCCCAAGCTTATAGGTGCATGTGTATTATAATTTTGCTAATTGTATATGTATTTGTGGTATTCATATGCTAACTAATATGTGTTATTTCCATGCTAATAGGAGCGGAACCGGTTAGAGTTAGCGGCACAGGACATTACAGTTTATGGACAATGGCACTTGGAGTGGACGATAGAACTGTGAGCGGACGATGGAACTGGGGAGCAGACGATGGAAATGTGAGAGGATGGCGGCACCAGGACAGAGAAGTGGCATGGTAATTGTTTGTGGTTTTATCCAAAGCTTATAGGTGCATGTATGTGTATTAAATTATCGATAGTTGTTATATGTATTTGTGGTATTCACATGCCAACAAATATGTGTTATTTCCATGCTAATAGGAGCGGCTACGGGAGAGAATGAGCGACACCAGACATCACAGTGTTCTGACGATGGCATTGGGATCGGACGATGGTATTGTGACCGGACGGCGGCACCAGGACAGAGAAACGGTACGGACTTAAGTATAGATATTATGTTTATTCTATACATGTTAATTGGTTTATGTTTGTGTCTTCTTCTTTGCTAATTATAATTGGTATATGTTTGTGGGTTTTTCCTTAGCTTATAGGTGTATTATTTTATGGATAATTGTTTGTGGTTTTATCCCAAGCTTATAGGTGCATGTATGTGTATTAAATTATCGATAGTTGTTATATGTATTTGTGGTATTCACATGCCAACAAATATGTGTTATTTCCATGCTAATAGGAGCGGCTACGGGAGAGAATTAGCGGCACCAGACATCACAGTGTGCTGACGATGATATTGTGACCGGACGGCGGCACCAGGACAGAGAAGCGGCACGGACTTAAATATGTTTATTCTGTACATGTTAATTAGTTTATGTTTGTGTCTTATTCTTTGCTAATTGGTAAATGTTTGTGGGTTTTTTAAAAGCTTATAGGTGTATGTATTTGTATTATTTTTATTGTTTATTGTTATAAGTATCTGTGGTATTCATATGCCAACGAATTTGTGTTATTTCCTTGCTACAATGAGCGGAAACGCAAAGAAAAAGCGGCACCGGGCATCACAGTGTGTGCACAACGGCCCTTGGAGTGGACAATGGAACTGGGAGTGAACGATGAAACTGGGAGCGGACGATGGAACTAGGAGCGGGCAATGGAACTTGCAGCGGACGATGGAACAGGGAGCGGACAATGGAACAGGGAGCGGACGATGGAACTGGGAGCTGACAATGGAACTGGGAGCGGACAATGGAACTTCGGGCGGACGATGGAATTGGGAGTGGACGGTGGAACTAAAAGCCAATTAGATTATGTATTGTGTTTTATTTCCATGCAAATTAGTAATAGAATGTGTATTATTCCTATGCCAAAGAGTATATGTATTGTATTATATTTCTATGCCAATTAGTACATACATGTGTTCTTTTTCCCTGCCAATCAGTATGTGAATGTGTGTTATTTCCCCGTCAATTAGTTAATGAATGTGTGTTATTTTCATGACAATTAGTTAATGAATGTGTGTTATTTTCATGACAATTAGTTAATGAATGTGTGTTATTTACATGCCAATCAGTTTATGTATTGTGTTATATTTCCATGCTGATATGTGTATGAAAATGATCTTTTCCCATGCCAATTAGTATAGAATGTGTATTATTACATAGTTCATAACTATATGTATTTGTGTTATTTCCATGTTAATTAGTTAATTAATGTCTTTAATTTACATGCTAATTACTATATGAATGAGTTTTACTTCCCTGTCAAATATGTTATGTATTAGTGTTATTTAAATGACAATTACTATATCAATGTTTAGTTTTATGTTAATTAATATATTTATTTGCGTTAATTCCATGCCAATTAGTCTATCTATTTGTGTTATTTCCTTGCCTATTAGTTTAAGAATGTGTGTTATTTACATGCAAATTAGTTTATGTATTGTGTTATATTTATATGCCAATTATTATTAGATTGTGTATTATTTCCATGTCAATAAGTATATGTATTTGTGTTATTTCAATACTATTTAGTTGATGAATGTGTTTAATTTCCATGCCAATTAGTATATGTATTTGTGTTATTTCTATGCCAATTAGTATATGAATATGATCTATTCCCATGCCAATTAGTTTATGTATTGTGTTATATTCCCATGCCAATTAGTATTAGATTTTGTATTATTTCCATGTCAATAAGTATATGTATTTGTGTTATTTCAATACTATTTAGTTGATGAATGGTGTTTTATTTACATGACAATTATTATATGAATGAGTGTTATTTCTATGCTAATAATTTTATAAATGAGTGTTACTTCCCAGTCAATTAAGTTATTTATTCGTGTTATTTAAATGACAATTAGTATATCAATGTGTATTAGTTCCATGCCAATTACTATATGTATTTGGGTTATTTACATGCCAATTATTTTATGTATTTTGTTACATTTTCATGCCGATTAGTATATGAATATGACCTATTACAATGCCCATAAGTATTAGAATGTGTATTATTTCCATGTCTATAAGTATAAATATTTGTGATATTTTTTAATTTTTGTTATTTCCATGCCAATTAGTTTATGTATTGCTATATTTCCATGCTAATTAGTATATCAATATGATTTATTCCCATGCCAATTAGAATAAGAATGTGTATTATTTCCATGTCAATAAGTATATGTATTTGTTCATGAAAGTGTTTTATTTCCATGCCAATTAGTATACGGATGTGTTTTATTTCCATGCCGATTAGTATACGGATGTGTTTTATTTCCATGCCAATTAGTATACGGATGTGTTTTATTTCCATGCCAATTAGTATATGTGTTTAGTTAATTTAAATGACTATTATTATATTAATGTGTATTAGTTATATGCCAATGAATATATAAAAGTGTGTTATTTCAATGTCAATTATTTTATGTGTTTAGTTAATTTAAATGACTATTATTATATTAATGTGTATTAGTTATATGCCAATGAATATATAAAAGTGTGTTATTTCCATGCCAATTAATATATGAATGTGTTCTATTTCCACGCAAATTAGTTAATTAATAAGTGTTATTCCCATGCCAATTAGGGTTAAAATATTTATGTCATATCATTTTCGAAAGTCATTAGATTAATTAATGGGATGAGCTTTTCACCAATATTTTGATTTGATTTTTCTGTTTAATAAACGTCATTTTCTGAGAACATTTCCAAATCTGAATTTTTCTTTCATTTGTTCCACTATGTCCAGATGTGTTTGAATTAATAAGTGGCAGTAAATGAAATGAGAAAGTTGAGTCAACTGTTGAGGTTGTAATGTTAAGATAATTTTAACATAGAATCGTCTGTACTCTCCACGAGGTTGTTCAATAAACTAATATTTCATATTGCATTTCGACGGATGTTCGCAATAAGTCACATTTATAATTTCAGTATCTTTGCGGTCTTGTTAAAAAAAAAAGACAAATAATTTTGCATAGATGTTGAGATGGGGACACGAGTCCATTGAATTCATTGTGACCCTCCGGTCTCAAAGTATCTCCTCCTGCTGTTATGAACGAGTCAACCACGCCGTTAGATTCTTCACACAATATGTCAACTTTCAAATCTAAGACATGGCAGTTCCTAAACTTTAAGGCTTTAAGCAAACCATCTCACTCAACAAGACCACGAACTTGAACAAAGGTATGTCTACATTTGATAAAAGAAACAATCTTTCTTACGTATTCATTTTAAAGAAATTAAAAAGATTTTTTTAAATATTGTTTATGATGTCTACACTTAGCTAATCAAACTGTCAGACAGTTCTCATGTTTTCTTACAAATTGTTTCAATCACAGGCGACACTTACACAAAGAATACAAATATTAGCCAAGACTAAGACGTTAGTGAAAATCTCTTATTTTAAAAAGAAGATGCCCTCATAGTTCTGACATTTGAGCTATTAATCTTACACCCGATTGAATGCACAATTAAAAATACAAATATTCATACAAATTACCATACGCGTCTAATGTAAGAGTATATTCCGTGCAAAAACGTCTTTAATGGAAACTTTACGTCAAATGTTAACTGATCAGAAACAATAGGTTATCCGAACCAACCCTGGTAGCAGTTAGTTCGGATAAACGGATACATATATAACACATCTCTTACCATTAAATCTGACAAAAATCTAGCCGTTCACTTCTAGTTGTCAAGAAATCATCACGTTTTACCTCCTTTGTTTGCGTCGGTTATATCGCCACACACGTCTTGGATGCGTAGCCTCCACAGTCCCATACTTATTGTTTTAAGTGGATGGTTGGCATCTGACGCTGAGAGCCATTCAGGGGTGGCCGACGCCGATGCCGAGGGTGGTCAGTCCGACTGAGTAGCAGGACGTTATGCCTCCGGGAAGCAGCCTTTGATGAAAGATAGAGAGAAAGATACTTGTGTGTGACAGTGAACGGGTCCAGAGGGGTTGTCGACTCCCTCGTTAACACTGTCTTACCGTCCTCGTGTTTGAAGAACGCTTTCAAAAGTTAAAATATCTTCAGTTTCGTAAGATGCAAACACGTTTCGAAGGTTGCATCACTAGCGTTAGTTCCAGTCATAAGACGGGGATCACATTATTTTATGGGGAGTCGAGAATCATCTCTTTCAAAGACCCCCTCTCCCACCAAGTCACCTCCACACCAGATAAAAATGTTTGCATTTGTGTCAAGTGTTCAATTGGTTGCGACACGCAGTAACTAAGACTCTTCAAAAACACAACAAGTTTGGGGGGGGGGGGGGGGGGTGTATTCCAGGGAGTATTGGAACTCAATGGAGTGGTGGTTATTCAAGGAAATGGTGGAGTGGTCAAAAAATCTTCTTTCTTTTTTTTTTAAAATCCCACTACAAAATAATCATGCATGCAGCTACATTACAAGTGCCATGTACCTTGACAAATAACACTACGACGAGGGGAGAGGGGAGTAGGGGGTTTATCCTTATGGTGGAAACACATATTGTAACAGTTCACATCCTTGTTACAGAGCATACGAGTTTTGTTACTGTTGCTTATGGTGGTGGCATTGAAATGATGCGGGTCTTCTCAAAGTTTGCACATGGATTACATTCAAATCAATGACTTGTTATAAGTACAAAGTCCTTGCGTTCGTTATCCGACGGTGCGCCACAGTTACAATGCCATAGCTTTGGTGAAAAGTAACAACTACATATAAGTATATTCAAAGTGTGAAAGCAACCAGTGTTGCATCCGAAAAATCGGTAACATTTCCGATTAATTGGCCCTTTGCGACCGATTAATCGGCCGCTCGCCCTCATCAATATGTTATAAATGTGTTGGCTTTAGATCTAATAATTTTTTGAAGAAAATAGTTATGTTTTTATGGGATTTCATCAAATATGTGCCACATTAGAAGTGAAAGAATAAGTGCCTACCGACTGCTTCCGCCCACCTATACTCCCTCCCAAAATGGTGTTTGATGTTTGTGTTACGTCGTCAGTGATTACACAATCACATGCACACCATTTCACGGGCTGTCGAAATTATAGATGCTTGAAATGAGGTCACCTGCTCTTGCAATTTAATGCCTAATAATGTGTCTTAAGTTCCCCATGTTTGAAATAAGATATTACTAGATATAGCTCGCCAAACATTGGCGACAGCAATGGGTGAACTTCCCATCTACTAGTTATAGCCCGCCAAACATTGGAGACAGCAATGCGTGACCTTCCCATCTACTAGTTATAGCCCACCAAACATTGGCGACAGCAATGCGTGAACTTCCCATCTACTAGTTATAGCCCGCCAAACATTGGCGACAGCAATGTGTGAACTTGCCATCTACTAAAGTTACTTGACAAAATATGAATTCTACTAACGCACTTTTAAGAATCCCAATTTTTTTCTACCCCCCCCCCTTTCCCCCCAATGCTACGTCTTTGCACCCTTTGTATTTCACGCCCATGAACTATATTAATTAATATTCTGATGTCCCAACCACTTTGAAACCAAATATTTACTTCAACATATTTTAATTGAGACGATTTCCTTTTCCAAAACGAAAATATTACGCAGAAAACGCAGTTGGATTATTCAACAACAAAAATGCTTTAGCGTAGTTAGCGGGAATTATATTTTTCGCGCTATCCCGAAATGAAAGCCGTCACACCACAAGCGTAATATATTTGACCAACAAAGTTAGAAGAAGAGCAAGGCAGTAACTGCACTAGTACTAAATTAAAATTATAATCGAACCGGCTTACCTCGACCTCGGTTGACTCGCCAACCTGTTATGTCGACGATGTTTAAGGGGAACCACCAAATTCTCTATTTGTCTTAGCATCTTCTCCTCGGTTATGTCGATTCTTTTATGTCGCCCAACCCTGATATCTCGAGCACAAAGGGTGGCCAAATTAGTCACTTAACTTCGGTTACCTCGATCCCCGTGACCAATCGCCGGCTTTTGAACTCCGCAAGAAGAAATAGCAAACTACAAATAAACACATTTTTCATAATTAAAAATTATTTTAGAATGAGCATAGCAGTAATTTTAATAAATATGTTTTAATAAAAATTCGAGTTTTAAAAACCCGGTACAGTCCATATTATAAATGATCATAATTTGCCGTCTGCAAACGTGGTCATGGGCAGCCATTCACGGTCACTTGCATAATGGCTATGCCGTGGTACTACGTCAGTGTTTCATTCATAAGAGTGTGCCGTGTGCAAAAGCTATTAAACCATTGGTCAGGGAAAGCTTTAATTAAATAGTCATGTGCCAAATTTAAAAGTTCAAAATAAGCTGTCCCTAAATAGTATTTTAGTAATAAGGGGATGCTTAGCCTTATATAAACGATACAGTCGTTGCGCCAGACAAGATCAGCAGAATAAGGTCACAAAATGAGTAGGCTTCGTCCATAGTAGAAAATACCAAACGAACTTGCACTTTAAAAATTCGTAGCTCAATAAGTACTTAAGTTAAAAAGTTGATTCTGGTTTTATTTTTGTAATTTGAAATTTGCTCTAAATAATATTGAAAATTTTTTTTTTTTTTTTTTACTAAAGTACCTGCATTTATTAACGCACATCATTTACATAATGTAATTTCAAGCATATTTTAATATATTTCCGCCATTTTTGTTTTCGGTTACCTCGATCATCGGTTATCTCGACGCATTTTGGCAAACCCCTAGGCTGGCGACATAAGGCAAAGCCCCTAGGCTGGCGACATAAGGCAAGCACCTAGCCCTAGGCTGGTGACATAAGGCAAACACCTAGCCCTAGGCTGGCGACATAAGGCAAGCCCCTAGGCTAGCGAAATAAGGCAAACCCCTAGCACTAGGCTGGCGACACAAGACAAGCCCCTAGGCTGGCGACACAACCGGGTTCTACTGTAACGCCAATTTTAGGGAACCCAAAAGATTATATTGTTTTTTCTTCTTTATAAAATGTATATTTCTTGATAGATCAGGGGTGGGAAAACTATGGCCAGTGGGCCCCATGAAAAATCACGCTTCATCCCCAAAGGCTCGAAGCGCGGTACAAAAACTAAGCAGGGAGATAATAACAAGCTGGAAAAGATTGTAGACATCATCATTCCAGCAGGTGTTTGCGAAATAGATGAGTTTTTAAATTTGTTTTGAAGGACTCCAGCGTCTGGTTGTTTTTGAGAGCGTCAGGAAGGGTGTTCCAAATGGTTGGGCCAGCAAATGCGAACGTGCGCTTTCCGTAAGTTTCAAGGCGAACACGCGGTATCGAGAGTTTGCCACTACGGGCCCATTGCAGCCGCATAGGTTGCAATGGCCTAAGGCCGGCCCTGCATGCAGGGACCTGGCCTACCCCACCCCACCCTTCCATTCGGAACGATCCATGGCTTTCCGCCTCCATGCGCGAACCCCCAAATGGTGTGAATCCTTCACTACATCGTCGCTCCATCTCAGTCTTGAGCGAACAGTGAGTATCGTGCCCCTGCCCTAGGTTTTTGCCTGTATATCACTTTTGCTGGCTTACAAAATATCTTTTACTTTTAGTAATCAATTTAAATGTATTAACAATTTTTAAAATGGATTTGAAACCAAATATATCGAATACCAGAAATGCTCAAAAATTAACATTTTTGTCGATTGGTCACTAGCACCGCCCCTAACATTTGAGCATGATTTCATGAAGCTCAGTGTTTTTTATATGCTGTCTGTGATTTCACGTTTCTCTACTACCAGAAACTTTGAGTTGATCTACTTGACGCATTTAATCCTACACAACAGAATCTGCAGACTAAAGGATTTGCTCTTGACAAAGTGGTGAACAACCAAGTAGTTTTAAGACTGATTCTGCCCGGGATGCGCTATCACTTAGTGGAATATTTTATTGAAATCAGACTATTATGGAATTTCTGTAGAGAGAAGAGTAAGGTTTAAGAAGAGAATGGCGGGAGAAAAATTAAAAGTTGCTGGACTGTCTCTGCGAGAAGAAACCCAAGTTTCTTCTATCAGCAAGTGAGGAAGAGTTATTGGTGTCAGTTCCAAAATTAACCTCTTTCTATGATGAATTATCAGATGATGAACTATTAAAAGATATACCAAGGCTTAAAAGACACCTAAAGGAAGCTGAAATTCAATTTCACAAAGTCGTGTATTTGTCAGAATATGATGTTTCAAAATGTATAGCTGAATGGGAGTTCCTAGAACATCTTCCAATACTCTCGCTAAGCATTCAATTGTTTCTTATTATCTGTGTGTATGTGGCTTCATTTGAGCGGAGCTTTTCAAAACTAAGGCTTATCAAGAACTATTTACGATCCACCATGGGGCAGTAAAGTTTTCTAATTTGGCTCTACTATCAATTGAAAGTGATACGGTAAAGGACCTTGATTTTGATCAAGTGATTGACAGGTTTGCAGCTTTGAAGACCAAGAAAGGGAATTTTTTTTTTTTAAAGTAAATTTAATGTAAAAATAACTATAATTTAACGTTGTTACAACTCTTAAATACATTTACCCTCTATATAACCTTCATTTCAGTTGTTTTTGTTCTTGTCATTGTTATACTGTGGACTTATTTTAACAAGAAGAAATCCCTCGTGGAAGTCGGGTTGGTCGGGAGAGGGGAGTGTGACAACATGAGTTTACCGCACCGGTTGACACCAACTTTAGCTACGCCACAAGGTGACACCAACTCTAGCTACGCCACTGGGTGACACCAACTCTACCTATGCCACTGGGTACAAGAGTTACAAAAAACGGGTTAACGTCTCATTTTCTATGCCGGCCTTTAAACAATAGGCCTACCCACGGACAGTCCTACACCATACCAGTGGCTCTTTGTTGTAGGCCTACTTATACTCCTCAGACAGTCCTACACCATACCAGTGGCTCTTTATTGATTAATATAACAGTCGCCTTCCCCTAAAGAAAAAATATCAACCTTTTTACCGGAGTTCAGACGTCACTTTCCTAGAACCTCTGCCCCCACCTCAACCATTTTTTTAAACTCACGCGGTGTGTGGCGTATTTTATGGACACCCCCGGCATCCAGGGCGAGTTCCCCCTCAACCCATCCCCGCATTTTCGCTCAGACCATGTCTCTTTCACCGGCAACTCACACATGGTTTTTAACAGTATGCCTAAGCTTTTTTTTAGGAGCAAAAAGCACTCTTTGAGATTAGGGGTCGTTTGCAAATTACGTCAGATTCAGGAAGGAGGGGGGTCGAGAATTTGTGACACTTTGGGAGAGGGGGTCAAAAATTTGTGATGTCACATTTTAATTTTTTTTTTTTTTTTTTTTAAAATCTAAAATTAATTAATTTATTTTTTAAAAAATAATTTGAGGTCGAAATTGCCTCAGGTATTATAGGTACTATGAACTCATTCGCTCACACCTTTTGGGCATATCGAAAAATAACGCTAAAACTGTTGTGGCGATTTTGCATTTGGCTTGTGGATGACTTCGTTGTTTTGCGTCACAGTATTCTAATAATCCTACATCTTAATCCATTATTGGAAAATGTTAACCCTTAATTAAAATTTTAGTTTGTTTATGAAAACTTTATGTATGTTTTGATTTTTTTAGGTGTGACGTGACACGGGAGGGGGGGGGGGTAAAGAATTTTTGACCTAGACAGGGGATAGAGGGGGTCTAATATGGTCTTTTTTTAAGTGACGTAATTTACGAACTACCTCTTATTAGGTAAACAAAACTCATACTTTGCCAGCTTGCAACTAAAAAAAATGAAGACAAAATGTTTGTAAAAATTAAAAAAGGCATCCCTGACAATGAAGTGTAGGCCAACCTCTAAAACATATTTAAATGCTATTTAAGAAATCGATCATTATATAGTTATATTTTTATTATTTTCTAAGATACATAGTTTAAATTTATAGCAATCTGAGCCGAATATATATTTTAATTAATGAGCAATGTTTATGAATGAAAATATTTATTTAGCATTAAAATGTTACACGTATCTGTCTGAGTTGGATTTTAAAATGATTTTTGTGTACGAAAATTTTGAGCTCGAAAACAACGGAGTGGGGTTTTAATCAGTTACTAATCTTTTTATCAGGTGTAGTTGTTATTGAATTATTGTAGATGGATATCTTATCGATACTGCTTACAATTATTTTAACAATAAATGGCGTGTCTTTTATCAACGCATACTTCGTTCCAATTTTGGAACGTATGAGGACGGACCGACAAAATATAACCTTCAACAATAAATGGTGTGAAAGTGAAGAAAGTGTCAACGTACGTTGTTTTTTTTTTATATACATTTTAGTTTAGATTAGGCTAATGATTAGGCAATCAATATTCATAATGGCTAATGCTAAGTTATGGGGCCGTGACGTTATTTGCGTGTTTTCTTATGTTCCTGCTGATGACTTTAGGGTTCAGGTTAGGATATTTTTAGAGGTTTAAGGTTCAGGTTAGTTAGGTTTAGATTTAGGGTTCAGGTTAGGTTTAGGGATAGATTTAGGGTTCAGGTTAGGTTTAGGGATACATTTAGGAATTTTTCAAATTATTTTTAAACGTTTTATTCTTAATTTTACGGGTTGTGTCAACCAAGATGGCGGCCATGGTAAGAAACTCGGACACATCTATTCGCATTTACCTTTTTAGGGACATGCCATTTTTATAACAGATTTTGGCTAATGTGCTGATGTGGTCCCCTTATTGGGAGTCACTTCCCTTTGTTTATGATAGATTTAGGGTTCGAGTTAGGGTGAGCGACAGAGGGACCAGTAGCGTGCAATAACCCAGATTTTTACAGACTGTCCATAAACTTATCAACGGTTGGCAACCCTGGTAATTTGAAAACATACCTGGGAGATCTAAATCCGGGTATAAGGTAAACAGAAAGTGTCATGATCATAAACAAAGATGTGCATCTTGCTAAGACTAAGATAAATTATCACACAAACTTAGCAACAACTACGTTATTATTATTATCAGAATTTTGCAGTTTCATTGAGCTTACATTAAAATGTTATTTTCACCTACTGCTTAGTTTTCTTAGAAAGATACACATCTTTGTTTATGATCATGACACTTTCTGTTTACCTTGCCTTATACCCGGATTTAGATCCCCCAGGTATGTTTTCAAATTACAATTGAAAACTAAGCAGTGGGTGAAAATAAAATTTTAATGTAAGCTCAATGAAACTGCAAAATTCTGATTTTATTCATCGCAAAGGTAAAATTGTACAAAAAATTATGTAAAAAAATGTGAGAACAGTTTTTTTTTTTTAACAGCTGCACTCGGTTCCGTTTCATTGGAAGAAGTCTGTTATTTTCTGGGTGTGTAGTGTAATACTCTGCATTTCCGAGTCAGCACTCATCTCAGCCCTTCTAAATAACCTGTCTAATCATAATATAGTTACTTTGACAAAAAATTTAAATATTGTCCGATTGCCTTGAATGATACATCATTTTAAAGTGCTAGCAATAAGCTTTATAGAAACACCAGTTTCATCTTTCTATCTTTTATAGGAGTGGAGTTGTGATTTTTTTTTGGTCAAATTTTTTATGCCCCTTATATAATCTATATAATATTAGTTGTGACTATGTGGATCATTTTAAATGCCACAGAACTCACAGAGAGAAGATATATTGCTTTTATATTATCCTTTTTTATTACATTAATGATTGATCACATTAAATTAAATATTTAAAAATTATATTATTATAAGGATAAATTATTTAAAAGAAATTAAATTAAAAGAATAGACTTTGAAAAATTCCTTTGATCATACATGCCTCAAAGTCTCAAGGAGGTAGGGCTATTCTGCCTGTAGATTATCAATTCTATCCATAAATAATTTAATCATAATATTATGTGAAAAATAATTTTCATTTCGCTATGCATGACATTATGATAATATAATTTTTTCAGAATATTTTAGTTTATTGCAAATATTTCTTGAATATTAGAAATTGTATCTTCCTTTTTCTAAAAACATGTAAATGTCACCATAAAGTTTTCATTAAAAAATTGCATAATTTTTTTCATTAACAAATTTGTGTAGGTGTATAAAAATATGTCAATTTTTCTTTATTTGGCTGCAACTTAATTATTTTGTTGCAGGCTGACTTATAGATACTTATAGCTTACATCATGGGTATGTTTGGTAAGATGATATCATGTTCAAAATGTTGTTTAATCTTTATAGGACATAATTAATCCTACCCTTATTTATTTTTAATTTTTACAGACTCGCTGTTACATTGACCGAAAGTCTGGTGCTTTATGTCAAACAGCGGTGAGTTGTATTGCATAGTCTCATCTCATTCAGAATGAAAGATTTATAATATGTAAAATTAAGCATTATATTTGTTATACTGTTAAGTCGAGGTCTCATTGCTCAACTAAACACATGCTCAGTCCAAACAGATTCTTAACACAGCTTGAACTTTAAGGGCAGAGAAGAAACTTAATTTTCTCATTTTTGATTTATAAACACTTGGCTCAAATTGGTCATAAATTTAGATTTATGCATTATTTAATTAAGACAAACCAAAATAAATCGATTGGACTGGAGGACTACTTTAATTTTCATGATACCAGTATAAAAAATAAAAAATATAATAATTCTTGGACCTATCAGCAATTACTAAATCATGGTAATATAATCATTACTATGGGAGAAAAAAATCAATTGCAATAGTTTATAAAGATTAAGTTTAAAAGAAAACCTGGATAGGGATAATCAATAATATCCACACTGAACAGAATAAATCAAATGACATAGACACATATTAAAGGGATGATATTTTCAAAAGAAAAATAACAGTGCTATATTTTTCCCCCTCATTTTAAATTTTTAATGTATTTAAAATGTGATTTTTTTAATGCAAAAAAAAATCTTTGCTACCAGGTATCAGATTATTCTGTACTTTCATCAAATCATCTAAACTTTATTCATCCTTTTGATTATCAAATGCTTTTGACTACTTTAGATTTCATCCCAGTGTGGCCCTTGTAGGTTTCCAGCAGGCAAAAGTGTGAACTTTAACTCACTTAAATCAGGTCAGAAATAAAATGAAACATCCATTGTCCATGTTAAAATGTTTAAACCTTGGCTTGTACATTTTGGCTTAATTGAGCTTTGGAACCTTTGTCTCAGTATTAAATGACTGATCCAAAGGTTCCAGGAATTCAAATTGTTTAACATTTTAATGCGTGGATGATAATGATATAATAGACCTATATATATTATAATATATACAGGTATAGAAATATTATTATGAAATACAATTAAATGCATTTCTTAGTATTTAAATGAACAAATGACGCAATTTAAATAATTATGTTAAAATTTTGTTTTAATGTGTTAATTATATAAGATAAACTAAACAATATCAAGTGCTTCACTGACTATACCAGGCTTCAGACTGAAAAATTTACATTCTTATTTTGAATTGCATCCTTACTTAAATAACATCCTTAATTTGAATTACATCTCTAATTTAAATTGCTTACTTACTTTAATTAAATCCTCAATTTGAATAACATCCTTAATTTTAATTACATCCTTAATTTTAATTACATCCTTAATTTTAATTACATAGCCTACTAACTTAAATTATATCCTTAATTTTAAAATTAAATCTTTAATTTGAAATACATCCTTAATTTGAATTGCAACCTTAATTTGATTTAAATTCTTAATTTGAATTATGTCCTTACTTATATTATATGCCTAGCCTTTACTGGAAACCAGTGAATATTCTTAATGACCTTTTACTTCTTTCATTTCAAATTTAAATAAGTTTTTATTTTTCTTTAGATTTGACCTGCAGTAATGCTTTGGCCCCTGGGGTTTACTATAACCAGCCTGGAGGGATAACTCTTCTGTCCTTCCTGGGAAACATCAACCAGCAGGCACCAAAATGGACAATGTGTTTGCGCCCCAGCCACAACAAACCATCTCTGACTGAAATTTTGCGAACACCATGTGTTGGAAGGTCTGTACTCAACTGACTTCATTTTGAATTTGATTATAATTATCATCCAGTGTCTTGAAATGTAATTTATTTTTGTTTCAAACCTACTCTAGCAGAGGAATTGTTTTCAGCACTGTTGTGCGATAAGGTTTTTGTCAACTGAGATATGTGTTTTACCATATTATTTAATAATCACTCATGAAGTCAATATTGTTGCCAAGGGAGTGAGGTTTTATGGCACATAATGGCTGATTGTTTTAGCAATATTTAGATCTCATGTGTTTAAATTGTTCACTTTTTAAAAATGTGGTCTTTGTAAAAATGAACATGTACAATGTTATCAAAAAACTTTTCCATTTTTTGGATCAATAAAAGAATCTTATCTTAAATAGAAGAACATATATTTTCAGTTAGCTTATCTAGACAAATACTTGTTTAAATTTTTTATTCTGCTTTGGTTTTCAACATAGAGTGTACATTTTAAGGCATTTTATTGGTCAATGTGTGCATAAAGTATATTTTAACTAGACTCAACTGATATATCTACAAGTTGAGAAATGGTTGCAGCCTGCTGTTTTGTTTGTATTCATTCACTGCAATAATGTATCCCTAATGCACTTCACAAATATGAAAATTTTTATGAAAGTAGTCCTATCTTTTTTTTTCCCCTGCACTTGCTACTTACTGAAGACACATTTATCACATCATGTTTACTGTATCAAAAAGATGTGTCAGCACTAGATAAAGAAAAGGGTTTCCCAGTGAATTGTCAAAATTTCTTCAAGTATTTGCCCTTGTTAATGTCAAAGTAAACAGAAATTTGGCAACCTGTACCGTAATTAAATTTTATTTGTAATTATAGTACACAAAAATTAGCATAGCATTCTTAGAAGTCTTCTTCAAACTTGTGGCACTGCTTTTGTCTACCCCTACCTCCTTTTTTCCCCATAAAATTTTGATATTTATAATAGATGTACCTTGAACATGCACTGAAAATTGTGGGTTTAGAAAAATTATGCTTTGCAGGGTTTTAAATTGAAAAGGAAGATAAGAGATTTTTAGAGACAACTATAAGTCGATTTTTTATGTACTTTGCTGTGTGGTATGCGGATTACTTAAACACTCACATTACATTTAACCTCTGCCCCCACTCAGGAAACACCTTTTTTTTTCCTGTGTCATCACACTCACAAGCTGATTGAATTGTTTGTCAACAATTGCTGTATAGGCCCATCAGAGAAGAAACATTAGCTTTATAGGCCCAACAGAGTATTAACAATTGCTGTATAGGTCCAACAGAGTATTAACAATTGCTGTATAGGCCCAACAGAGTATTAACAATTGCTGTATAGGTCCAACAGAGTATTAACAATTGCTGTATAGGTCCAGCAGAGTAGAAACATTAGCTGTATAGGCCCAACAGAGTAAAAACAGTTGCTGTATAGGCCAAGCAGAGTAGAAACAGTTGCTGTATAATCCCAACATAGTATAAACAGTTGCTGTATAGGCCCAGCAGAGTAGAAACAGTTGCTGTATAGGCCCAGCAGAGTAGAAACAGATGTGCTCTCAACATAGAGGTCTGAACACACAGACACAGACTCACGTACTTATTAATTCATAACTTATTTCAATGTATAATTTATTTTTTTTAAATGTTAAGGATTCAAGTAAAATATGTGTTTTGATCCTGTCTTTTTTCAGTGACTGCATTCAACAAGTAGTGGACTTCAGGGTGTGTGCACTTGACTCACCTAGTCAGGAAATAACAGCAGACTGCTTCAGCAAGTATGAAACCTTGTTTAGCTGTTACATTTAAGTTGTTTAAAGAAATTAGCATTACAACTCCTTGTATCATTAAGTTTTTTTTTTTTCATTTTGCACAATCTTGCCAAAAAACAATTGTTTTAGGGTTCTGAATTCGTCTTATTCATAGAACTTTTTCATTCCTTACACATTCAAAGTAACTTATGGCCAATATCTTTCTTAACTGTTCTTTGTGATGTCAGTCTTTGGATTATTTATTTTATTACCGGTATTATAATTTTAGTTTTCATAATTTTTTAAAACAAAAATAAGTGAATGGCACAAATTATCTTTAACAATTGTGCATATTGGTTCAATTTAGTTTTAGGCACACTCTGCAAGCTTATCCTGGCCAAAAGGGACTTCAGATTTATATAGAGGAAACCTTTAGTTGTGGTCATTGTATAATTGAAGCATCAATCAAAGGATCAGGTACAGTACAAGTAAACCAGAGAAACGTCTCATAATTATTATTTCAAAAAGATATACAAAAATCAAAACATGTTATGAGAGATTGTTCTCTTTATAAGGGTCGGTTCAAATTTCGTGTCAAATTGTTGTATGAACGCACTATTTGGTGCGTGGTCTATTTTTTGTGGAATTTGATCAAATAGTAATTTGAAAGTTGTGACAAGGCTTCAAACACGAATTGCATCAAATGCTTGAAGGAAAATTTGATCGTGTGAACCGACCCTAATTCACAGATGAGACTTTTTAAGAGAGAGATTTAATTTTTTTTTTAAAATTTACTACAGTACCAAACGTTTTTTTTTATATATTGCAACCTTCAGGCTAATAATCAATCCAATTCCAATCAAAATGGAAAAGAATTGTTGTTACCGGTACATTCTTTCTGAATTACTCTAGCCATCGGCTGCTTCCCTGTTGTAATCAAGCCTACAAGTTCAGAGTCCCAAAGAATCCAGAGGCGCTCCATTAATTCTGCCAACGAGACTTCAGCCAAAGATGATAATGCTAATTCCACTGACAAGTCTTCAGCAGCACAAACAGCTAGTTTGACTGATTCAAAGGCCCTGAAAACTGTTGATGTGATTACAGCCAAAGATGATAATGCTAATTCCACTGACAAGTCTTCAGCAGCACAAACAGTTAGTTTGACTGATTCAAAGGCCCTGAAAACTGATGATGTGATTAATTTCACAGAAACTAATGCTCTCAAAACTGATGGATTGGCTGGTATTATTACAAACTTAATGAGCATCAAGACCAATGTGACTAACCTAACTGAAGAGCTGCATACCCAACATGGATATGAACATCGCAACACCAGCTCGGGCAATTATCAGAGCACAGAAGGTTCCAGAACAACCATTGCTAACCTTAAAATCACAACTGAAGACTTGCAGCTCAATCATAACTCAGAAGTTCAAGGAGAATCGGTGATCATCTTGAATGCAGATATTTCAGCAAATGACAGAGCAGAAATTGCAGGTGGCACAGTGGGATTTAACGTCAAGGAGGGAACTGATCACAATGGCACAGTAGGCTTTAATGTCAAGGAGGGAACTGATCACAATGGCACAGTAGGCTTTAACGTCAAGGAGGGAACTGATCACAATGGCACAGTGGGCTTTAACGTCAAGGAGGCAACTGATCACAATGGCACAGTAGGCTTTAATGTCAAGGAGGGAACTGATCACAATGGCACAGTGGGCTTTAACGTCAAGGAGGCAACTGATCACAATGGCAAAGTGGGCTTTAACGTCAAGGAGGCAACTGATCACAATGGCACAGTAGGCTTTAACGTCAAGGAGGGAACTGATCACAATGGCACAGTGGGCTTTAACGTCAAGGAGGCAACTGATCACAATGGCACAGTGGGCTTTAACGTCAAGGAGGCAACTGATCACAATGGCACAGTGGGCTTTAACGTCAAGGAGGCAACTGATCACAATGGCACAGTAGGCTTTAACGTCAAGGAGGGAACTGATCACAATGGCACAGTGGGCTTTAACGTCAAGGAGGGAACTGATCACAATGTCACAGTGGGCTTTAACGTCAAGGAAGGAACTGATCACAATGGCACAGGTCAGGAACTAGCATCAAAAAAGAAAGACAGCTCATTAATCTTAGAGGATGAGGCCATTTCAAGGACCAGCTTTGCTAAAGTGGACACCAACATCCCTAAGGCCTTGCCGAAGAGTGAAAAGTCCACCTCAAACTTGCAGCTGCAGACTGCAGGAATTTCAACAGAGTTTCAAGGGAGCAGTGTGCAGATGCTGACCTCAATGAGTTTTGAAGACGAGTGGAACATGCATGAGAAAGAAGCAGAGAAACATGAAATGGACATTCAAGCTAATCTTGGTAAGACGCCATTTCTTACAGTTATTTTCTTGTTAATAGCATTACTAAAACATCAGCTTTTAACAGCTCTTTCAATGCGCCTTCCTTTTCATGGTCATAAAAAATGTACAATTATATATTTCATAGCAATAATTAAAGCTGTAGTACTTTTGTCACAGTTCCAAGGCACACGCCACTATCACTATAGGCTTTATCACACACACCTTCAATATTTAAGCAAATGGTATTTGAAGAAGAGTTACATAGACAAATGCTATTGAAATTTATTTTATTTACCAGGCAACTCTTCTTCTGCTACAACTGAACCTGATCCTGCAGCAGAACCTGATCCCTTTTTGGCGGTAATTTCTATATATAAAACAAATAATTGTAAGACAGCAGCTGAATGTAAAGTATGGTTACAGGTTACTAAACTAAAATGCATCCTACAAGATACTACTGTTCGAAGGGTATAGTTCACTTCCTAAACAGGAAGGTCACATATCCCCTATATTTTTAATACCTTCTGAATGCATAATATCTTTAGTATGTATGTAACGTCTTAAGAAATTATTGACAACTATAATTTGGTGATGTGCGTGAAACTTTCATTTTGTTTAGTTCAAAAAAAGATGTAACTGTTAGACAAGTTTAACATTGCTTTATTTCATAATCTGCAGCTCAGCGACAATACACTGCCTCTGGACGATACACCGCCTAAGGCTACAAGTCCAGCCAGACTCCCAAATGTGGTTATGGTGTGGTCTTGCTCTGTTTTTGTCCTCGTGGCATTCTCGGCAAAACGATTTTAAGCTGGAGTGCATGCGTTTGAGTCAAGATTTAAATAACTTACTCTTCTATTTTGGCATAAACGGTGAATCTGTAATATAATTATTATCTTTACTTGTTAATCAGAGCAATGATTACAATTTTATTTTCTAAATTTTTTAGTTTATCAGGCCTTGATAATGTTTTTTTTATTTTGTTGAGTCTTTCATAATTCAAAGAATTCTAAATATATATTTGTGTACGCTAGGAAGAACCAAATTATATTTTTTGTACTTGACAAAAAATTTATTCATATAGGTACCGGTATTTAAATACCCCAAACATTTATTTGTAATATAAATCTGTTACCTTGTAAATTAATTTTTAATTTGCTAGACTGTCTCTGGTTTCATACAAATGTTTAACCATTCTACTTCCACATTCATGCAGATGTCAAAAGTTTGGGGACATAAGAGCACATTATTTATGAAAGGCCAGAATGCTTGAGTCCAAGTTATAAAACTGTTCTTTGATATTACCATATATATCAAAACCATGTTGTATTTTTTACATTGGCCAAAAAAAAAATATGAATTAGATAGCAATATTTAGCTATTTTAATTCATGCTATTATTGAAATGAAATTGGGTTTTTTTAAGTTAGTGTTGATTTTTACAAAAATAATTTTTATTAATTACGAGGAAAACTTAACTGAGTTAGAGTATTTAAAGCATGAGCTCTTATAATGAATTGCTGAGGAAGACACTATTTAAAATTTATGAAAATTGATTTTAAAGTTTATAGTAAATTGTAGGAACCTATTTTTTATACAGTGCTCATTTACATATTTTCTGAAATTATACTGAAACATTGTATGCTTCAACTATAAGAAATGCGTGCCTTCAACTTCAAGTTAAATGAAATAAGAAGTAGAAATAATTTTCATTTTTTTTTATCTTTAAATATATTTTTAAGAAAATAAAATTGTAATTTGTAGTGTTGATGACCATTTTTTTAAATGAATTATTTGAAAATTTCATAAAAATTCAGTTTTTCTTAAAAAAATATGATCACCTAACAGAGTTGGTTTGCTAGAGCTAATCCAAGGCTGGTCATCAGGGACTTGATACAAATGTCTCCATGCAAGCCCACCCACCCATTTCCTTGTGATGGTGAGGTGACCCTGGCTCTTCAAAGCAATAACCCATTTTAAAATATTTTTTACTGACATTTTAATTGCGTTTAAGTTTTAAGGCAGAAGTTTACTTTTAAAATGTTCTTGTTCTTATTAACTGAATTTTAAAATAAAAGTTGAGAAAACATTCATTGTCCTTTTTTACTCTCTCCATTTTGTGATGCAAACAATCAACGGACAATTAGTAATATAACACCTGCTGCATATACAAGAGATAAAATTATTTTAATTAAATATAAATAATAATGTACATCAAGAGATCATCAATATTCTTGTCATTCTTCAATAATTATAATTTATGTACGATAACCAGGTAAAATTAATATCACAATTTTGCAACCTGTTAACGAAGACTTCTTTCTACAGAACTAATTACTCTTAAGTAATTTTATTATATAACTTTTCAAACATTATTCAGTGGTAATCAATAATACACTTCAATATCTCTCTCCCCTTCACTCTCTAACTCTTTCCGTCAATTCTCTATCCATCATACACCATAACATAAATATTCTGAGAGGGGCTTGAGCTCTCGCTATCACTTTTGCAACATGCTTTAAAGTTGTTCATGTCATACATTTTATCTGAATAGGACTAATACTTTTCTTCACCTGTTCAAGTTTGGGGTACCAGGTCAACGGGTGTGCAACCGTTTCAAAGCCAGCAGGTCGGGTCCCTGTTTTCCAGGAGTGGGAGCAGGGCAGTGTACCATTCACATCTGGATCACCAGGCTCTGGTGTTACGTAGGAGAGCCAGTTACCAACATGGATCAGACTTGCTAGGGTAGGACACGTTAGCGTGTGCCCTCATATATCTGAATTTACCATACAATCAATTTACATGTCTTAGAATACACACTTAATAAATCACATGTTCACTAACATGCATAAACTTATCAAAATGGAGCACACCTTACATTCTCGACTTCTCTCCCAGTACACATCAAATTCATTCTTTTATCATACACCACACATTGTCATGATTACCAGAAGAATGCAGCAGGAAACAAATTGACTTCGTGCTATACAACATTTACATCATGGACATTTTAGTCCTCTTAGTTTGTGTTGAAGAAGCCATTACTGACAAAATGCCAAGGTAAAATATTCTTACATAAATGAAATCCATTTCAAAAGTAAGTCAGTTTACAACCTCTTTATGTTCACTGCCATAGTCTTATAAATAACAATTATAATAATAATATTTATAAATAAACATAGATTTCCATAGGAGAATTATGGTTTAATAACATGCTATAACTGTTACCAGTACTATTAGTTGTGTAAGTATGCTGACTAAAAGTTAAACTGCACCACATTCTGCAGAAAAAAAGCTGTAGTCATGGAATGCATCAGGAAACAAAAATTTCTCAAGATATAGAATATACATTTTTATTAAAATAAAATAGGCTAATTGTTAGGTCATGATAAAAATTGTGTGCAGATATTGTGCAGGCACTAGAGACTTACAGTTACAGATAATATGAAGTTGCTATTTCTCATTCATAAAAATTATGCTATATGGTATTAATTCCCGACTGTTGTTATTAATATATGTGGAAGATGGCATTTTAGGGGCTATGAGTATGAATTAATGTGATTATTTAAAAAAAACAGTGTAACCATTGACTGTTAATAGTGTTATGTTATGAAATAAATATTTATAATCTGTGAAATCTATACTAAAAAAGCCAACTTGTCCTAATAAAGCCAACTGTCAATGTGTACTTTAAAAATAGTACTATACTACCAACATTATAGCCATCAGATTGGGGGGGGGGGGGGGGGAAAGAAAAAAACAACAAGTGGAATATATATTTTTTAACACTGTTTGCTGTAACTGTTTATTTGCCTTATACGACACAATTGAATTACTGTTTATTTGCCTTATATGACAACTGAATTACTGTTTATTTGCCTTGTACGACAATTGAATTAACTGTTTATTTGCCTTGTACCACACAATTGAATTAACTGTTTATTTGCCTTATACGACACAACTGAATTAACTGTTTATAAATATAATGACACAGGTGGGGGGGAGGAGGTTGACAAACTCATTTGTACATGTGCGCACATAGATGGAGGGGGTCCAAAACTTGACATGGGGGAGGGTGGTTGAAAATATGACATTTTTTGCATATGTAATATATGTATTACCCCCAATCAAACAATTCATAGGAGCTGTAGAGTGTAGAGAAGTTTGGGGAACCCTTCTCTAGCACATATCAATTAAAGGAATGACCACCACAATTATGACTACCAACCCTGTCCAGATTAATAATCTAATCAGATTGCCTGTGCGCTAAAGAGCATGAATGCAATTTCAATGAAATTGGATGAAAGATTTCTGGTTTGTTACACTAAAAATAGATTTGATGTGCAGTTACAGGCATCAATGGAGATTTGAATGTTTATAAACAACAAAAGACGCATTTTAAATCATTCATTGGTGACTACATCACATGCACTATTTGGGACCTGAATGAAATACTGCTATAAGTGCCAGACACATCCATCATTTGGAGCTGAAACATACCATCCATTTGTTGTTGCTCAGCCATAACAAGCAAATATTTGAATTTGATACAATTGTGGGCACTGATTTATATAACTAATAAATAACTAATCTTATCCAAGAGTAATGGAATGGTATTTAGGGCCAAACTTAGGATTTTATGCCCAAGTCATCAGTGAGTAATGGCTTTTCTTACAGCTATGCGAATGTAACCCACATACATCAGAGGTACATTTTCCGAGGCTAATAAGTAAGTCTACCACTTACACAGTGAAGCAGCCTTCCAAGGGCAGCGCATCCAGAATTTAAGTGGATGTAAATGTCTATCAATGATTTATGGTCCGTTCTCACACCACTGCCAACACGCTGTAACTCATTAAGTTTTGTATCACATTTTTTAATGTTTTAAAGTAACATTTTGCCTTTTTTTCGTCACTTTTTAAAATTCCTTTGCCTCACAATCCTCATCGCTGCTGTCTTTGCTATCACTCCTCATTCCATCACCAAAACTTTCATGCAACACAAAAGTACCTTCCTCATTAACCACATGCTCTGCTTCTAGTATGTTGACTTCAGTCTGAGCACACTGAGGGCTTGAGGTTCCAGCTGGCTGTTGCATTTGTTGAGGAATGTCAAGGGAGGGTGGCATGCTGGAATAACTAGAGTCGACCGAAGCCACTGATCTTATTCGGCCATGGTTGCCAGGTTGGCGAGGGTTGTCCTGTAGCACTATCTGACCACCCCCCACAGCAACACATTTGGCTTTCATGATGTTGCAAGGACCTGGGCCACTTATGTTAATGTTATCAGCTGAATGTATGCATCTGAAATGTAGAGGTTTTAGAAACCAGTTGAATAACTGTAATGAAATGAACAGCCTTTAATTTACAGTGAACTTTGATTTTGGTCGTAACCACTTTTCCAGGATTTAATGTTAATAACTTCATTAGGGGTCTTCCATAAAGGATATCCGCACAAAATACTCAATTTTTCTTCACCCCTTCCACATGTTCACATGAAGAGATGATTTTCAAAATGCTGTATAATCATTTTGAGGGGTTTTCAGATTATTTAACTTTTTACAAAAAAATTAATAACGCGTTTAGAGAATTAAATCATTTTTAGACAAGAATAAAATGTGTTTAGTGTATAAAATTTACCATGTCCTAAAGGAACCTAGTTTGCTCTACAGAAAGGTAAGGTTTTTTAATTTTTTTAAAAATGGTGGATACTGCATTTTGAAAATAAGCTCTTCACATGTAGTTCAACACCCCCACCTTCGCATGGCATATACAGCTTTTTACTTCGAAATAAGTATAATTGGGTCCATCCATTGATTACATACGAATTGCAGGAGTGGGGAAGTTGATTTAGGAGATTATGCATACATGTTGGAGGGGGGGGGGTCCTGCAGAAGGTATGTAATTTTTTTAAAATCATAAATTATGATACCCTGCTACTGTATAAGTATAATGTTTTAAAGTCTTAAGAGAAATTACCACAGTGTTTTGTATTTAATTATCATCAAAATGTTGCTGCTTGTTTACACTTGCTAGATATCACTAAAATGACAGCCTGATGCAATCTTTGAGTCCACAGTATGTGATTCTGTGACTGTGATTGGAAGGGGGTGGGGAGTATAGATGTTCCTGATAACAAGCTGTTGAATTCAAGACCCCTATGTTTTCATCGCTATTTTTTGGTTATAGTATGTTTCTATTATTAATGGAACTCATGCTGTAAAAATAGCTTCAAATATAAGCCTAATACAGACCTGTTTACCCTCAAACTCTTAAAATCGTACAATATCATCACAAAATAGTTCAATACATTATCTTAATATTAATAGTAAAAAAATCAACTTGCAGTAAATATAATTATAATTTATACACCTCAAAATCGTACACTGTACGCCAAAATCGTAAGAGTAAACAGGTCTGCTATTCCATCAACTTCAATACTGGTATTCACTGGTATCCAGCCTTGGTCTGCTTAAGAGGATGTTAGTCCTCGTGACAAGGTTGCCTACTGTAAAATACTGATATCTTGCCAGTGCCAAGAACAAAGATGAACCGCACTGTTTAATGAAGTGTTGCTGCCTTTAATATGGCAAGGAAAGCTTTTCAGTATTTTGTCTTCTTTGTCACAACTACACCATGCTTCAAGGGTGCTCTTAACATTGTTTAAGAAAAGTATTAAGAATAATTATGGTACAAAGAAATAGCAAAGGAGCTGGAAAAAGGCTGAAGTCTCAGTGAATTTTACACTTTACTTGAATGTGTAGTCAATTGTGCATTTAAAAGTGCGAAAGTATATTGTGAAATAAAATTGTGAAAGTGAATTACTTACAATATAGGCTGTCGTAACATTAAGACGGACTGAAACAGTTGTAAAATATCCTCCATTATTTCTGTCTGACTGAAAAAAAAGAAAACACACACGCACAAACGATTAAAAAGAAAAGCTAGCACTAAAAGGAGTTTTTCAATAATAAATTGTTTCTTGGTGCAATAGTGCTTTAGCTTACTGGAATGTAAAGGATCTCAAACTTACTTGCTGCAAATCCCACCCAGAGAAAGTCACATTCATGCAGGTTTGTCATGTCCTAGTTTGCAGTAATGCTATATCTCTTTTTTTTCTAGGAAAAGCTATATATTTATTCAAAATTTGCATTCATTCCTCCAAAATCAAGTTAATTTCATTTAATGTTAAGTCACAGCAAATGCGTGTTCTAACCATTATTTTCCCCCAAAAGATACAGTTAGCTGACATTTTAAGAATTAGGTTAAGATACAAATTTGTTTTTTAAATACCTTGAAATGTTTACTTCCCTAGAAAATCTTTTAATTAATTCTTGTGTTGTCCTGTCTCTGACCGAATTAACTGGTTTTGAGACAGCGGCATGTTTATTATTTGCAACAAGACCATCATTAGCTGGTGCAGTCATAGCTAAAACCTCGGTATCTGTGTGTCTGCTTGATTCACAACCAGGCAGCAGGGCAGTGCACTCTAGTTCATTAGCAAAGTTAAGATCGACTCCACTTTCTACAAGCAACTGAACCACCGCCCAGTGTTTTTTAAATATTGCTATCATCATAGAAGACAGACCCTCATTATTGCAAGCATTGACATCAGCACAGTGCTTCAACAAACATTGCACAGTTTCAGGATTCCCATAGAAACAGGCCACCATCAATGAATTCCAACCTAGTGAATCTTTAAAGTTAACATCTGCACCACCAGCTATCAGCAGTTCTATGATTTCTACTTGGCGAGGTCCTTGAATTTGTGATGCAATCATTAATGCTGTCCATCCTTCGGAATCTGTAGATCTGACATCTGCATGGTGGGCTAACAGTACTTTAACTGTATCAACACGGCCACGAAGAGCAGCAATACAAAGTGTGTTCCAACCCTTGTGATTGACATGTTCAAGTTCAGCCAGGTGCTGCAGTAAAAGCTCCGCAACATCATGGAAACCAGCCTGAGCTACAAACATTAGGGCAGTCCATCCTTTGTTGTCGACAAGGTGGACATCTGCTTTCTTGTTTAACAACACCTTCACGATTTTATACCGCTCTCGTCCTGGACACATTGACGTGTGCATAAGGGCAGTACAGTTATTTGTAGACTGCATGTTGACATCTGCATTCCATTTTAATAAGGCTTTTACACAACTGAGGTGTCCATTTCTGACTGCAATCATGAGAGCTGACCACGAGTAGTGTTCTACTGCATTGACATGGGCGTGAGTTCTCAGCAGTAAGTCTAACAAATCATGATGCCCCTTACGGGCTGCTTTCATAAGTGCGTTGGCTCCTTTCTTATCAACAAGATTAACATTGGCTTGTCTTAAAATCAGTAATTGCGCTGAACTGTAATGGCCACTATTAGCAGCCAGGTGTAGTGCAGTTAATCCATTTGAATTTTGGATGTTGACATCTGACCTATAATCTAGCAGACGTTGAACTATTTCTAGATATCCTCTATCTGCAGCAAAGTGTAGTGCTGTCGACCCATCCACACGGGATTGATTAACATCAGCATTCCTTTTGAGCAATAGTTCAACAGAAGCAAGCTGACCTTCTTGCACTGCCAGCATCAGAGCTGTGTCTCCTCTGTTGATTGAGGTGTTGCAATCTGCTCCGTAGCTAATCAGCAGTTCTATGATCCGAAAATGACCGTTTTTACTAGCAATCATAAGTGGTGTCCATCCTTTTTTTTCCGAGGGCTCAACATCTGCGCCATCAATGAGTAGCCTTTTAACTTTTTCAAGCTGGCCTTTTTCTGCTGATCTTGTAAGTTCATGAGAAAAATGATGACTGCCTGGCATCTTATTGGATTTCTGTAATGAAAAATAAAATTAGAGATGAGTGAAGATCTATTTTTGCATTATATAGCAGCAACATATTTGACGTCTGAACCAAAAGCACAGAGAGTACTCAGAGGCTGAGTTCCTTCTAAAGACCAACATGATGAACACAGCCTACCCTGTCATGGAAGATATCCACATTTCAGAACAGGGTGTTCTGGCACTCCTTAAATCCATTAACCCCTACAAGGCATGTGGTCCCGACAACATTAAGCCACGAGTGCTAAAAGAATTGGCAAATGAAATCGCTCCCTCGCTGACAATCCTCTTCCAACAGGCAACGTTCCAACCGACTGGAGAACAGCGCATGTCACTCCAACCTACAAAAAAAGGGGAGCATTACGACCCAGCCAACTACCGACCGGTATCTCTCACCAGCGTAGTATGCAAACTATTGGAGCACAGAATCATAAGTGCGGTCATGAATCATCTTGAAAACAACAATATACTGAATGACTGTCAGCATGGCTTCCGAGTCAATAGATCATGTGAGACCCAACTCCTTGAATTTGCTGAAGATTTGACGACCAATTTGGAGAACAGCAAGCAAACTGATGTGCTTGTACTGGACTTCTCAAAGGCATTTGACGTATCAATCATAGTTTGCTATTACACAAACTGCAGAGATATGGGATTGAAGGCAATACCAAAACATGGATCTCTAGCTTCCCCAGCGACCGATGCCAGTCTGTAGTGGTAGATGGCACAACCTCCTCCTTTGTCCGTGTTAAGTCAGGGGTCCCCCAGGGCTCGGTGCTAGGCCCCCGTTTGTTCCTAGCATACATCAATGACCTGCCCGAGAAGCTGACCTCCCAAACAAGACTGTTCGCAGATGACACGGTGGTGTATAGGACGATCACCAACAGTTCTGACCAGGACCAGCTGCAACAGGACCTCCATCGGTTAGCCGAGTGGGAGATGAGCTGGGACATGGAATTTCATTCCGTCAAGTGCCAGACACTGTCAGTCTCCAGAAGCAGATCCCCTCTACACCACCCTTACGAATTGCATGGCCATATTCCTAGAGCCAGTTTCCTCCGTAAAGTACCTAGGTGTTACCGTCCAAAGAGAAGTCCGCTGGGACGAGCACATTAACAATGTGTGCAACCGGGCAAACAAGACCCTGGGGTTCCTAAAGCGAAATCTGAAGATCGGCAACTCAAGCGTGAAAGAAAAAGCCTATAAAGCCTTTGTCCGGCCGGTTTTAGAGTACGCATCCTCAGTCTGGGACCAATTTACCCAGAAGAGCATCGACAGGTTGGAGGCGGTCCAACGACGGGCAGCATGCTTTGTCATGAACCGCTACAGAAACACCTCCAGTGTTGGCAACATGCTGGAAACATTAGGCTGGTCACCATTGGAAGAACGACGATGACTATCTAGGCTCTCCATTTTGTACAAGATCAAAAATGGGCTGGTCCACTGCTCCAGTATCAAACAGAAACTCGTCAATCTCCCCCCTAGACAGCGAAGAGGTCACGACAAGCAATTTCGACTTTTAAAAACAAGAACTCGGTACAGGAGCTCCTCATTCCTGCCAAAGACAATAAGGGACTGGAACAAGCTTCCAAAAGCAACAGTTGAGGCGATTACACTTGACACATTTGTGTCTCTTGCCTCCTGTCCTGCAACCAGTGAATTATCCCCTTGAAAACCATGCACATTAACATCTGAAACATAGGAGCCATAATAATCAATCCATTGATCGTGGGCCCTCAAAACATAGAAGAAGTAGACATACTGATGTTGTTTCAAGATTCAAATAATGAATCCCAGGTATTCTTCTCTGCCTGGTTAGCTCCTTGTAATGCCCTGACCATAAAAAAGTTATTTCCATTTTGTTTGTTTGTTTAGAGCCAATTTAAAACCCATTAAAATAATTTCTGTTTCTCTCACATCTCTTTCAAGCACCCAAGTGTTTTGGTTTGTTTATCTTTTTCTATTGCCTTGTGGAGTTTTGCATCTTATTGTCCTGTCTTTTGATTCAAGCTTCCACATACCTTGTTCTACTATTTCATTCAAATTAAAAAGTATAGCTGGAGGGCTTTCCATTCTAAATTATTTGGTCAGTTTTAAACTTCTTGTTGATTGGAGTTCAATTCCCTGTTGATTGGAGTGCAACCACCTGTTGATTGGAGTGCAAACCCCCCCCCCCCCCCCCCAGCAAAACCCATGAGAAAATGAAAACATCAGCACCTCTCCATAGTTTTAGATGAAATCACTAACTTCTTCATCACTAACTTTATGTCCACACGATATGACGAGAAAAAATTCTGAATAATCTCCCCTTAGATGTGCACACTTTCAAACATCTTTTCATCCTCCCAAATAATTAGGACCCAGCTTTTAAATTAAAATAGCTTGTTAAAAAAGTCTGATTTTTGTCAAATTTTATTTTTTACACTGTCATTGGTCATTTTATTAAAAATGGCATACATTGGTGAAATCATTATATCATCGGCCTTGACAGATTACTGAGTTTACTGTCTTGTAACCTTATTGTGAGAAATATGCTCAACACCAACAAAACGTATACCACGTCTTTATGGGCCACCAACATCAACACAAACTTAACCAGAATGATAAGCAACCTCCTATGCTATACTATGATAAGTAAGGCCACAAGTGCAGTCTTCTTTAACAATAACATGGTTCAAGTTCAAGACCACGGTTGGAGTATGACAAGGCTGCTTGCTCTCCCCCACCCTGTTCAACATTTTCTTAGAGAGAATTTTGTCAGATGCACTGGAAACGCATGTAGGGACAGTCAGCATTGTTGGCAGAACAATCATCAACCTACGCTTTGCGGATGACATATGATATATGATATGACATGGACATGGACTGGCTGCTGAGCATTATCTCTATTATCTGTCATTTAAAATATATTATTATTGACAAGTAAATTATTGTAACATTCCTGTGTTTTTAACTCCACCCCCCTGAATCCGGTTCTTGATTCAGTACGGCACGGTGTTTATGTCAGTACTGTACGTAAACTGTCTTAAACTTTAAGTTAGTTTAAAATTAAAAGAATTATTTATAATTTTTTTTTTTTTTTCAAATATCCAAACCGAATTCACCTTTCGCGTGTAAATGTATGTGTATTCTTTATTAAATTTAGTCCGTGCCGTATTAGCTAACTATAACGAAATTGTACAGCACTAACTTTTTTTTTTATTTGATTTTTACAGCTCCCTTGGTCATGATTGGGTACATAGCGCGTAGCGTAAACAATATCTCCATTTTGTTTTTTAAGATTTCATGATACATGCCAGATTGCAACTTTTTAAACTGAAGTCATGTTCAAAAAAATAAAGGAAGAAATTAGATTTATATTAAATAATATTACAGGATCCATTTTTGTTTAGCGAAAATAAAACAACAGATATGTCAGAAATATACATTATCATGCCGTAGGATAACGAAAATAAAACAACAGTAGGTATCAGAAATATTGGAGAACTTACTTTTGTTTTATTTTATTATATCGGAAGTATTGGGGAACGTAAATAAAACAACATGTATTATTTTAAAAATTATATGTCATTTGAGGTGATTCAAACTGGATAGTTATCTGTGATGATCTTCAAGAATGTCAGAAACATCTTGGTCGCGAAACTTGTTTCGGAACACAAATTTATAAAGATCTGACTGGAACAGTTCACGAGATGTTCCAAACTGACGGAAAACTTTGACATTGGGATCTGGGGAATAATTTTGTAAATCAGACAAATCCTTGGGAAATATTAACAGGAGGAATATTTTTTTAAATATTTCGAAAAACGCAAACATATTATGTGATAAAAATTAAAGAGAATTTTTTTTAAAAAGTATTTTTTAAAGAAAAAGTGTTTTAATTCTTTTCTGGTTTTAAGTTTTAAAACCTCTTAATAAATAAATAAGAAATCTTGGTTATTGCACGCTACTGGTCCCTCTGTCGCTCACCCTAACCCGAACCCTAAATCTATCATAAACAAAGGGAAGTGACTCCCAATAAGGGGACCACAACAGCACATTAGCCGAAATCTTTTGAAATTTAAGTTAATATTGTGAAATATTAAAAAGTTAATAATTAAAGAAATTCAATTTTCCCCCCTTTTTTTACGTTGGAGATGTAAAAATTACATCCAGGTGTTGAATGTTTATGAAATTGATCTTGTACACCATATGCATAAAACAGTCTCAACAACAAATAAACTGATAATAAATCGTGAAATCTCAAATGAAATCAATATGGACTATTATTATTATAGAATTCGTGGGGGGGGCGGGGCGGTAGGCTCGGAAACTTTATCATTAGGCCGTTAGACATTAGCAACCATGCGAAAATCAGTAAAAGCCAAGAGTGAACAATAGTGTTCAATCAAGAATCCATAGCAAAATTGGATGAATTTCCATTACTTCTACTATGATGCCATGCATCTGTAAAAAATCCAGCCTACTTTTCACCAATTGGAAATAATATTTATGGATTGACACACAGGTAATTATTAAGAAATTAAAATTATAAATTGTAGTTGTAGGATTATAAATGAAAAGTTAATTATTAAAGCAGTATTTTGTTTGAAAAAAAATATTATAATGTAAATTTACCAGAAAAAAAAACGTATTGTTTTCATAATAATATCAATCCATTTTAACTACAATTATTATTATTAAATTCTGCTTAATTGTTTTGCAAACCCCATTACTAATCAACAGACTTGTAAAAAGAAAATACATTTTTTTGATGAAGAACCTTTTGCCCTCGTAAAAGGAATTCTGTGTTGATTAGCCCTATGAGCTTTGTTTCCAAGTGACTTCTATTATTGCACATGTATGATGTATTGTAGATGATATTTTTACCAGAGAATTTGGAGGTAATATATTTTAGTAGTTAACTCCAGTGGGTATTGCATTTATATTTTGGATTATAAATTAATATATTTTTTTTTTCAAAAAAAAAATTGTTTATTTATTTTATGTGATAAACTTTTTTTTTAAATGTATTTTTAAATAATTTCATTCAATTACTATACCATGTATTTCAGGGGTATTAATTCAAGCTATCGTTGCATTAATTACATAGAAAACCCCTTTTTAAAAATAAATAACTCTTTACATATTTTTATGATCTTGGGTAATCTTGGGAAATTGTTTGACCAAATCTTGGGAAATTTTTAAAAAGTGAATGGCAGCCCTGTTTGAGCTCGCTCGCGTACACATATTCGCCACGTTTTTGGCGTGAACATCGCTATCAGCAGCATATTCCACCCAGCCATGATACGTGTACCCAGGAGAATATATCTTTCAATCAAAGGCTCAATTGTAGCATCTGTGGGGTCGGGACCCTCGTTTACTCGTGCCGCGTGCAATGTCGAAAAACATTCAGTGGCGATCTCCCCACTGGCCTCTTGCGATGGACATATTTAGACTTAGACTCATCAATTTCAATCACTACTGGTAGTCCATTATTTTCAATGCCTCCAATTTGTTCCATCTAGGTTATTTTCAAGCCACACGACACACACATTATTCTCCTCATAAAGTTCCATCAATCTACAACTGTGGTTATTTGTTGCAACTGCTGCCTCGTGTTCTATTACGGTTTGCGGGCTATCATATGACCAACATTAGATCATTATTATAAGTTACTTCATAGTGAGGTAACTGCCTGAAAAAGATTTACCATCGCGTAACGAATTTCGAGTTTTACATGTTGCACAGTACCACCTCTTGCCGTCCGTACTGCTAGCATGTGCATTTATGTGACATGGTTGACTGTTACGCCCCCTGTTATGTTCAAGGAATTTGAACAGGCTCGTTGTCTAGGGGATTTGAAAAGGGGCTAACACAGGTAGATTGTATGCACACTATTTGCTAAAATAAAGACAATCAGTGCTCTATATAACTGTACTTTATTGCATGGAATAGAAAGTGAACAAAGATACATAAAATCTACATAAAAAGAAATGAATCTAGGTCTAACACTAATAATAACTAAAGCTCACAGTAATATAAACTAATACTAGCACAAGTCTAAGTTCCTGGAATACTATTTCTATTAACTATTTAATGGCCCTATCAAGTACTAAGCAAATGCAACGGTCAGCTAGTCACGCATCCCTAGGCTCATCTCGTCTCTCTCTTTGTGTTCTGGGACTACACAGCGCACTTATAGGCTACTGTAGTTGGCGTGGCTTGACCTACATGTGACCTTTCCTGGACGCTGGTCATCTGACACGTGTAGGCTAATGGGGTACATAAAGAAAACGGCCCTAGCTCGTAACATTGACCACATCTGCTAAACAGAAGACTGTAAACCACGTGTAAACCACCTTATACTACACGCGTCTATGTGTCTGTAAGTGCGGGTAGCAATGAAGCCATGCTAAAAGTTTCATTTCTGGCTAGTATTGGAATGAAGGTGTGAGCAGGCACAATCTAAATTGGTGCGCGAGGTCTAGCCAGCCATGATCTACTCTGTTCAACTGAATCGTCTCAAAGGTCAACTGAATCGTCTCAAAGGTCAACTGAATCGTCTCAAAGGTCAACTGAATCGTCTCAAAGGTCAACTGAATCGTCTCAAAGGTCAACTGTATCGTCTCAAAGGTCAACTGAATCGTCTCAAATGTCAACTTTATCGTCTCAACTCATCTCCTTCAAATGTGCAGTGTCCCCAAACCACTAGCTTATATGTAGCCCTCACGACACGAATCAAACAATCGTATCCAACGGTTATTGACTTGCTACATTATTGGAGACAAAATTCTTCGAACAGATCATTTATCCCAGACGCCTATTTCATATGTCTACCCGCTTAAAACGTCTAACAGGTTTAGGTTGAAGTTGAATGCTTAGATTACGGTATAAACTACAACGCGTAGTGATGGATCTTAGTCGAAATTGGCCAAAAGCCTTCATAATCATACCAGGGAACGTGATCCTTCCAGGAACGTGATCCCATCGAGAAAAAGGATCCTAATACGGGGATCGGGATCCCTTTCGGGTTGAATTTATTTAAAAAGTTTAGGGGAGAAATTTTAAAACGAAATCGTTTTTTACAGGTCCATCAACAAGATTAGCCTTATATTATATAAAAGGATCATCAAATACATCAAGCGTGGCGATATTTCATAGATGTCTCTCATTGAAATCGGTTAAAGGCACCAGATACTGTTCTTTTTAAAACAGTTTAAAAATTACAGTTTAGTGATTTTAAATAAAAAAATTATATTATCGTTATATTATTGTACACATTTTCCGCCAGGGGGTGGGGAAGACGGGACTTGACCCGGAGAGTTGCCTGAAATAAACACTGTGAGCGACGCTGGGTATGTTGGCTAGTCTAAGAAAAATTAAAATTATGAGTTTATTACCCTTCAGTGTCGCTATTTTACTGGTATTTGTTTATTTTTTAATGAAGAAATTATAAATATTTCAAATTTCAATAGATGCATGCCAAGCTGGAAGGGATATTTTTATATGTATTATGATAATATCAGCCGACGAGGCAAGTAGCTTATAAGAAAATTATGGTGTGTCGTAAAATATCATTATAATTAATTTTTGTGTGTTGTAAGTTTTAAGTGAATGAGGTTAAACAATGTTCAGAGTATCGACATTCAGAATTCATTAGAACAGGTTCGCTTAGAGCAGCGGTTCTCAACCTGTGGGTCGCGACCTCTTTGGGGGGTTCGAACGGCCTTTTCAGAGGGGCCGCCTAAGACCATCGGAAAACATAAACACCCATACCTCGCTTTACGGCCTAGATACGTTCCGGAAAAAGTTGGCCGTAAAGCGAAAAGCCGTATAATGAATCAATAATTTTGATATAAACCCATACAAATTTAATTGGATCTGTTCCAATTTTTGTATAAAATAATATAGTCGTTAGTTCATAAATCATTTTATTCTTTTCATTTCCTATAAAAATAAAAGTACAAAACATTGTACTGGTAACCAGAAATTTAAAAAATTAACATATAAATTAAAAAACAAAAGAAATCATATGCACATATTTATACATAAAATAAAATGTTTAGAAACTTTATAATCCGATGAACATTAACACCAAAAGTCATCTGCCATCCTCACTTTCCGCAGTTGTGGATTGACCCAGTTCAGTTGAAAATATTGGTGCAAAGTTGTCTGCTTCGCCTTGCTTTCTGTTTCTTTTAAAAGAGTTTTGTAACAGGCAATTGCTGAATTTACTCCTCTAGACACTTTAGCGCTGCGTTCTTCGTCGGGATCATTTTGAAGAAGGATGTTCATTCCCTGCTCAAAATATGAAAGTGCATTTGATAGGTTCTTTGCAGTTAGCTGTTGGCCGTATAATGAAACACCGTGGGCCGTAAACCGAAAAAGTGGCATAATTTAAAAAGGCCGTAATAGCGAAATGCCGTATAAAGAGCGGCCGTATAGCGAGGTATAGGTGTATTCTCTACAGCTTTGAAGCAGAAACGATAATCATTTTCTTTTTTGGGCTGAAATGTAGTTGTGTGGTCATGACGTCATTTTCGTGATAGAATTAGGGTTCAGGTTAGGGTGAGCGGTCCTACAGCCTACAGCTACACATTTACCTAATTTTGTTTTTAGGGGTCGCCACAACATGAGGAACTGTGTTAAAGGGTCGTGGCATTAACAAGGTTGAGAACCACTGGCTTTAGAGCTTTTATTGTTATTTTTAGAATTAAAAATTGGTCCATGGTTGGAATTTCACAATCTATTTTAAGATCGAAATTACAACTTGGCACAATGTATAAATTATAGGTCAATATATCAGGCAACTATAATTCTATCGTTCTTCTCACCTTACCCCCTCTGCTGGTTGAAAATGCATTGTCTTTTTTTTTTTATCTAAATAGATTTAAACTAACTGAAATGGTCATACAAATTTATTGAATGAATCAGCTGAAATGTTGTATTATGCATTAATTTGTTTTGCTAATTCTTGAGACTTTTCTGTGCCTGGCCAACATATGCATGCCTTCTTAACCATTAATATCAGCCATATGGAATTTTGATCTTGTTTCGGTTTCTGAAAATAGGCCTAAGTTAAATATTGACTCAGCCAGGTTGTTGACATAAAGTATAGAAAAGGAAGTACATTTTGCAGGTAACGTGTTTTGACAGTGTAATTATTGGCCTACATACCACCGGTGTTTTTACAAAAATGGATATTTGGCTAATAACATTTGATAATCATAGATTACACACGTCACGTAAACTAAGTTGGTAGTAACTAAGTACTAAGTTAGTTGGCTAAGTAAACTAAGTTGCTCACTGCTACTGCTAGTATATCTAATCTATGGTAGGTAGCATACTATTCTCTTCAACGGTCACGGTCTAACTAAAAAAAGACTAATGTCAGATAACTTTTAATTAATAGGCCGTACTTTTTAGTTGTCTTAGTAGCCTTACTTATTAGGTTACACTTGATGACTTACCTTTATTTCCTAATACTGATACTCATAACTCATATTACTACTATATTACCGAGCCTAACTCAAAATTAATGCTGGTAATTAGATACTAAAGTAAGGTAACCCTAAAGTAAGTCTAAGTTGTATTAATCTTACTTTAACTTTAAAATTGTTGCTCCTGAAATTCTGCAGTAAATAATGCCTCTCCCCGATGGTGTCAGATTGCCAGTTTCTGTGTATGAATCTGTGAGCTCTAAGGATGTTGTCATCCCTGTCAAAGAATCAGTGGCCAAAGTAAGTAACCGTTATTATTATTAGTATTTCTTTTTGAAGTTGCATAAAAAAGTAAGTAAGTAAGAAAAAATTAGCAGTTACTTAACTATTAATTCTATATTTTCCCTCTAAAAGTTACCTACTAGAATATATAAATCAGTAGACAGTAGATATTAATAAACTAAATATTTCAAGACAAATATTTTGCGGGGTAAGCCAGGGTGGCAAGAGAGGCCTATGTTATGACAATGTTATATGGCACAGCCCAGCAGATGGAGCTGGTTGCCAAAATACTAGCCGGGGCTTTAAGTTTAAGAGTGTAGGCGTAGGCTCAAGCCTCAGCCTCAACTAGTAGATGTATGTTAGTTAGTGTCTTGGGGAAAAGTAAGATGTTTAAAGTTAAAGGAGAAAAACTGAGTTAGTACCAACTTAAGCAAAATATTAGCATGCTGAAGTTATATTTCTTAAGCCATTTTCCAAACTTCTTTCAACAAAATATTATAAACCTATATTATTAAAAATTAAACATTAGAAATGCCTAAGAAGAATACCTTGTTGTTATGTATTTTATTACAGTAACATTTGTAAATGAATGGACGTTTTGTGAAGTTTAGATTAAGTATATATTTTTTTATTATTTTAATTGATACTGGTAATATTCGATTTTAAAACTAATATACCGGTATCTTCTTCTTTTCTTTTTTTATTCAGTTGAAAAGACAGTTGAGTTTAGGACCACTTGATGTAGTTAAAGACTGCCCCATGCTTCTGAGATATCAGGATGGGAGCATGCAGTTTATTCCTGAAGGGGAGCACTTTGGTGATCGACTTGTTCAAGCAAAGGAGATAATTGTACTGAGCGACAAGTGAGTAATTTTTTTTATAGTAACTTTTCTTAATGAAAAAAAAAAAAAATGCTTGTGGAGGTGAACCATGAGTGTCCATCCCTATCACACACCACCCCACACCAACCTGTAGGAAAACAGGCTTAATGCTGTGTGAGGAGCTAGGGTGAGACCCACTGAGATACATTTTAAAAAAATTACAATTACAATTAAAAAACTGAAATAGAAAATCAAATTGTGAAACACAGAAAATTACATTACATTGTAATTAGTGATTTAATACTTTTTCCCATTCCCCACTTAATTAGAAAAAAATATTTAACCAGCTGGAAATAACAAGAGGAAGATGGGAGATTATAGCTTTTATTTTATTTAAAAAAAAAAAATTGTTTACCTTATATTACAGCGTACAATGGGAGAAATTTATGGTAAAAATGTTACTTAAAGTTTGGGATTCTCATTACATGTGAATTATGTTATACACTGTAATATAAGGTAATCTTATCAGATGTTGAGTTTATATTCTCTTGATTTATTTCAGAAATTTGCATCAACAAAATTCAGCCCATCACATCACCAATGACCAGCCATGTAAGCTTGCATTTATGTTAGATTACAGTAATTCAAATTCCTATTAGCAGACTGTCAACTCCTGTTTTTACTAGATTGGTTAAGTCATCAAGTTCTTTCACACGTTGTAATACGTCATTCTAGAATTGAATGAACTCAAGTCCTTTAATGCAATAAATGTAACTTTAATACCTAATTATATACACAGGCTTTAATTCCCATAAACACGTGCATGTAGCTCAGCTCGCTATCAGACAGAAATAAAACACAACCTCCTTTCACAAAGCTCCCTTCAAGGCTTCCAGACGAATAAAGCGCACATCCCAATAAAGACTAGACATTACGTCACAGTGAGCATAAAAATATGTTTCCAAGTCAAGCACAGGAAGAGCATTCACTAACTAATTAAAACCCTCAAACACATACAGCACGTGATCATGCTCGAAACAGATTAATTCAATAAGAAGAATCAGTAAAAACGCTAATTAAAATTTTTTTTTCTTGGCCTATTTATATGTTGTGCCCGGGCAGTTGTTCAGGATCAGGGATCTAATTAATTTTTCTAATGTTCTCCAGATGCCTGGTTTGATGCCCTTCCAGAGCAGACAAAAAATACCAGGATGACGCCGGGTATTGCATGTCTGATCTCCAACTGCTTCGGAGAATTCTGGGAAAGCATTATCCATCGTCTTGGCTACAGCCCCCAGAATATCGAGATCGAGCTCCACAATGCTGAGAAGAATGTGTGCCGAACGATCACCAATTTTCTGACCAAGTGGTCCAACAGTGATCCTCAGAATGCCACGCTTGGTGCCTTAATGGCACAATTGAAACTGATTTACATGAGTGGGTGCACTGTTATAAACTGGGAGCGTCTCCAGCAACTTGTTATGGCTTCAGTGAAGTAAACTGTGGCTTGCTAGGTCACGTTATGAGTTCACCTGGGACTGCTGACCAGTTTCAGTATTATATTTATGTTATGTTGGATGCCTTTCAATCGAGCTGCTGCTCTCTTCACGCATGAAAATTTTTAACAGTCGTTATGGGAGACATAGATTGGATATTGTAAAGGGACTCACTATTAATAACTAACAGTAACATGTGTTGAGGTAACTGAAGTCAATTGTGAAGTACTCCATTATTGTAATCATGATAAAAGTAAGAATTTTTATCTTTGAGTAAAACGAGATTAAAAAAACAACCTGTCCTTCCTACACAGATGTTTGTTACCTTATTGATCGGAAACGAAATGGAATCAAACTGATACTGTACTTAAAACTATAATTCATTGTGTCACACTGTCTAATTCATTCAGTTGCCTGTTTTGGCATTGACAAGCTATGTTACATATTTTTGTTTAAAATTACTTTGTGCACATATATTCAATTTGATTGTGTTCATTTATAAAAATTGATGTCTATCAACAAATTTTGTATCAGTAATTTCCTTTTATATTTATATCTTGGTGGTTGACCCTTTGCCTCCAGAGATGTGGGCTTGGGGGGGGGGGTCGAATGATGTGTAGGTAATTGATAATTTCCATATCAAATTTTTTGAAGCTTTGTCTCTACTGGGACATGCACGGTTTTAGTTGGGGGCAGTGTTGCTATGCAGGGCTTCTTGACACTAAGCCAAGCCGCATGACAGGAAAGCCTTAAAATATCTTAGGCTCATGCTGCCAATGTCCGAAAGCACCAGGGTGGGTATCGGGGGAAAATTTGGAAATATTTTTTCTAAACAAAATGACTAAGCAAAACCTTGTCACCAATGCAGGTGTGTGTGTGGCTGGGTCACCTGGCTGGGTTCAAACTCCACCTGTCACTTTATAATATCCTTTTATATGAATTCCAATTATTTTTATATCACTGAGTCAGCATCTTTTTTTCCTTCCTCCCCACATTAAAAATTATTTTTTCACACCTCATTGCATATCGGTAATATGTTGTATAATATATGTACATAGTTTTATAATCTTATCTCCATTCTATTTTTGCAAAAAAAATTAATTATATATATGTATAATATATTAAAGCTTTTAGTCTAAATAAACCAACTATCTTTACAAGCTAGTGTGATGCTTAAAATCTTATGCCAGCTTTATAACGATGTGACCTGGTATAAAATTGCTTTTAGCATGGCAAAAACCCGTTTGCATTGTTTATTTTTCATTGCTATTTCATTAAATTGCCACCGGGTGATGAAAATTAACTAGTCCTGGTAATTTTGTTTTGAAAACGTTAAGTATTTTCCATCGTGAAAAATGAAACTAAAGGTCATTTCATTAGACTAACATAATTAGAGTTCTAAGAAAACCATACCAAAGAGTTAATAATTAATTACTATTAATACTGAGGATAATACTTAATAGTGTATTGTGATTTCATGCTTTTAAAAATATTTTGTTGATTTTTTATATTTTTTGTGTATGCCTTATGTATGATTTTTGATATTCAGTTGAATTTGTGTGTGGGCCTAAATTTTCTGTTTTTATGCACTTTTGCCAAAAGCTGTTTGAAAAATCTAACTATATAAGGAATACAATTTTATTAAAATTTGCATGTACTAGACATGATGATCGTAATCATATTCAGACATCCACTGAGCTTCGCATCTGTTTAATGTTGAGCACTATCAAGGTGATGTAGTAAACAAATACTGTGGCTTTTAGAAACTGTATCCCATTCACATAAAATACTTGAGTAAATTATAATATGATATTATAGATGTTTAGGCAGTTTAGGTGGTATTCATAGTATTTTTTATCATACAAGGAGTTAATTACATAACACATGTTATTATTTGGTGAGGTCTTTGGCTATGGTCAACCTTGTAAGAAAATACGGGCTAGACACACTTCTGTGCCCTGGCTTGCCCTGGTGTGTCCTGGCTTGCCCGGTGTGTCCTGGCTTATCCTGGTGTGTCCTGGCTTATCCTGGTGTGTCCAGGCCTACCCTTTTGTGTCCTGTTTTCCCTGACATGGCTTAGTTTTCACTGGTGATCACGGCTTACCCATCGTGTGTCCTGGGTTTTCCCAGATGTGTCCTGGCACGACTACACCCACCGCAGTGGCTCTCATATTTCAACATGTGACAAGAACTTAACTGATTGTGGACAATGGTGTATAAATTGTAAATATATTTCATACATTTTTAAATCGTCAAATCTTATATATTGTCTGCCAAAACCCTAATGTCGTTATTTTTAAAATTTCAAGAAAATAACCTCGATATCGGAACTCTTGTCTTTGACCGTGTTGTTATGTAAGGCCATACAATCAAACACTGCCAAGTGTACAGTAAATTTTTACATTTGACAACCGAAACTTTTTTTCATTTCTAGTATAATATTTTTATTTGTGTGTAAGCTGTGATTGAAAAATGTTTTATTTGTCCGGCAAGAGGGAACTTTGAAATACAATGAACATTAACAAACATAATGAAATGGACACTGAGACAAGGGAAGCAGAAACTCTGAGAGAAATAATAGTAAGAGTTCATCTTTTTAAACTCTTTATATTAACTTCGCCCTTGTTTGTGTATTAGTGGCAATATCTTCGGAAGGCTAAAGGATCCACTTCCCATCATCCCATCGAACTGAAATTTGGCACATAGACTCGTTGCTGTTTATAAAAAATTCGTTCAAATTGTCCGCCGCGCCCCCCCCCCCCCCCCCCACTCCAATCCAAAAAAAAATATATCAGGTTTTCTTGTTTTTCGGGGAATGTTAACGCTCTGTTAAACGGGTGCGTGTTTTAGTGTGGAGATTAACTTGTAGCTGTTGCTATGTTCTTTGCATTTGTGACGTATTTGGGTTTAAATATTCTTTTAGTCTATTAGGTTTTCCATGCACTAAGTTTGAAAAAAACCTACTCCCATACCAAAAATAAGTAGTGCTACAATAACAAATGATAAATCACATACAATCACATAAATGATAAATCACATACAATTACATAAATGCAAACGAAAATGCACACATAAAGGATTTATAAGAAAAACTTTAAAAAAATTTTTTTAGGGGTTGTGTAATTTTTTAAACTAAAAGTGATATCAGATGGACCTACTCAGTCTGCTGAAGCCGTTAACTAATTATACATTCCCCCCCCCCTGTGTCACTGTTACAAAATATACCGTATGGAAGTTACCAACCGACCACTGTGACATGTGCATGTTTACGCGGTTTCGGGACGAATCTGTCTTCACTGGAATAAGTTCAAGTTCAAGTAATATCGGCCCATCTACCGTACACGTTTCTCTGTCGTTTAAATAAAATGCTTCTTGGGGGATAGTGATACACATGGCCACCTTGTGACTAGACCAGGGCTCGGTAAACATCTTTAGCCATTAGCCTAAATCGGTGGTTCTCAACCTGTGGGTCGCGACCCCTTTTGGGGGGTCGAACGACCCTTTCCCCGGGGTCGCCTAAGACCATCCGGAATCACATATACTCGACAGTTATGAAGTAGCAATGAAAATAAATTTGTGGTTGGGGGTCGCCACGACATGAGGAACTGTATTAAAGGGTCGAGGTACTCACCGATTTGAAAGGAAGAAAATAATAGACTTATTCAGAATGCCTTACTTGAATCTGTTTACATGGAGGATACACTATTACACTTATAAACGAGAACTAAATAAACTCGATAAAATAAAGATAAACACTTGATAATGTAGCAAAAGGATTTCTTTACAAAGGCGTTCACTTCCATATTGTAGAAATAGTCTCATATTTATACAAATACAATGACTTCAAAGTTGGGGCGTTGTAAACCGGAGAAATTAGGATACTGATTTTTAGGGTGTAACTATAAATAAGTGATTTCTAATTTCTATGATGTTTTTATGTTCATTTGAGTGGAAAAGTCAGGATGTTCTTAACTGAGCAATTTAGAGAACAACTTGACGTGACATCACTCATCACTTGACATCACTGGACATCACTCATCACTTGACATCACTGGACATCACTCATCACTTGACATCACTGGACATCACTCATCACTTGACATCACTGGACATCACTCATCACTTGACATCACTGTACATCACTCATCACTTGACATCACTGTACATCACTCATCACTTGACATCACTGTACATCACTCATCACTTGACATCACTGGACATCACTCATCACTTGACATCACTGGTCATCACTCATCACTTGACATCACTCATCACTTGACATCACTGGACATCACACATCACTGTACATCACTCATCACTGGACATCACTGTACATCACTCATCACTGGACATTAATGTACATCACTCATCACTTGACATCACTGTACATCACTCATCACTGGACATCACTGGACATCACTCATCACTTGACATCACTGTACATCACTCATCACTTGACATCACTGGACATCACTCATCACTTGACATCACTGGACATCACTCATCACTTGACATCACTGGACATCACTCATCACTTGACATCACTGGACATCACTCATCACTTGACATCACTGGACATCACTCATCACTTGACTTTACTGGACATCACTCATCACTTGATATCACTGTACATCACTCATCACTTGACATCACTGTACATCACTCATCACTTGACATCACTGTACATCACTCATCACTTGACATCACTGTACATCACTCATCACTTGACATCACTGGACATCACTCATCACTTGACATCACTGTACATCACTCATCACTTGACACCACTGGACATCACTTATCACTTGACATCACTGTACATCACTGTACATCACTGTACATCACTCATCACTTGACATCACTTTACATCAATCATCACTTGACATCACTGTACATCACTCATCACTTGACATCACTGGACATCACTCATCACTTGACATCACTGTACATCACTCATCACTTGACATCACTCATCACTTGACATCACTGGACATCACTGTACATCACTCATCACTTGACATCACTCATCACTTGACATCACTTGACTTTGCCGTTTTGCACCGAAACAGTGACGTCACTGTACGTAGAGCGGGGATGCGGCCCGCATCCGGGATATCTTGACTGTGGGTGGACTGGCTGACCGGGCGGGGGGGGGGGCTCACACAATTAAAACAAGGAACTTTGACACAGCTCCATTAAGTCGGTTTCATAACACATCTAAGTGCAGCGCCGATCCACTCACTAGTAACCACAAGTTATTGGGTGTGTTTGCCTATTGCACGGGCCAGATGCAGTGCATTATTGCCAGAAATAAATATATCTTTATAAAAAAAAACATTCTAATTTTCTAAATATAATTTTATTTATGTATTTTGAGCCCTCACTACTCCAAAGATTTCCAATTTCAGTAATTTATCCCTATATACATCACCAGTGACAAAGACTGCCGCAATCTCCCCCCCCCCCCCCCCCACCCACAACAAATTTAGACACTGGAAAATTCAATTTTAAAAATCCACGCAGTATTTAAATGTCCGTGTATTAACAAAATTAAGTTCCTAGTCACGAAACCCTAAAAAGGCGTGGAGGGCCGATAGGTCCCACAAAACTAATCCAGCACTGATCGTAATCCTATCACAAGCCACGCCTCTGCAGAACAGCAGTTCTCGTGAAATGATAAAAGAAATCTGTGTCGCTTGGGGAAATGACACTATTTGGCGTGTGACGACCCCCACACACACACACTCTTCCTTTCTGCACTTATTTACTTTAGAGTCAAACACTCTTACAAATACACCCCAAAAAAAGCCAGAATCGGAAAGTCCCATTTTATAAATAGTCTAATATAAATGTTTGTTTACCTTTTCGGTAACGGAAAGTTAAAACACGCCCGCCCTTCTTTGGAAATTGTACTACCCGATAAAGCCCGAATAAAGAACCAGTCGATCGTGTATCGTTTGGGCTCCAGGCCTATCTGAATTCGCCCATCAGTTATTTCACAGATTTCATTCGCAGCTATTATTGGGGAGGCGAATTTCGTCCAATCCCCCGTTTTCTCTCACCCCCCCCCCTTTCGTCCCGCTACCACTGACTCCGCCCGTTTTGTTGGTGAGTTGGAAAGAGAGAATATGGCAGTAAATATCGATCTGAATCGGAATTGTTACTTCGCGAGCGCTTCTTGTGTTCAAAGTTTGCATACTGTAATTTGCAGCCAGGAATGTAAATATAAATAAATAGGCGTGACAATCAGGGCTTGAACATTTTTGCCGTTTCCCATCTAAGAACCGCTCCACCCCCTTCTGGAGTTGGCTGAAAATGCCGCCCCTGCATATAAAGAGAATTTTTTTAAAAAAAGTGACCGCCCGCTACACGTACTCTCTACCTACGCCTACGCAACAGATGTTAATGCATTACCGCGTTTTTCTCTTCAACTTCAAGATTTTATCGCTTAGGCTCCTCCCCCCCCCCCCCCCCCACGCCGTCAAAAAAAGAAGATGAAAATTATACTCACGTCTCAAACTTTGTAGCCCGACCCCTGAAGGCCGAATATATTGCCGAACATTTAAAAATTTAAGGATGTTGGGATCACTTAAGTTTTATTTTTATTTCTACGCTTGAGTGGTAGCCCACATTGATATGTTTAGTGGTTGTCTACATTGATATGTTTAGTGGTAGCCCACATTGATATGTTTAGTGGTAGCCCACATTGATATGTTTAGTGGTAGCCCACATTGATATGTTTAGTGGTAGCCCACATTGATATGTTTAGTGGTAGCCCACATTGATATGTTTAGTGGTTGTCTACATTGATATGTTTAGTGGTAGCCCACATTGATATGTTTAGTGGTAGCCCACATTGATATGTTTAGTGGTAGCCCACATTGATATGTTTAGTGGTAGCCCACATTGATATGTTTAGTGGTAGCCCACATTGATATGTTTAGTGGTTGTCTACATTGATATGTTTAGTGGTAGCCCACATTGATATGTTTAGTGGTAGCCCACATTGATATGTTTAGTGGTAGCCCACATTGATATGTTTAGTGGTAGCCCACATTGATATGTTTAGTGGTAGCCCACATTGATATGTTTAGTGGTAGCCCACATTGATATGTTTAGTGGTAGCCCACATTGATATGTTTAGTGGTTGTCTACATTGATATGTTTAGTGGTAGCCCACATTGATATGTTTAGTGGTAGCCCACATTGATATGTTTAGTGGTAGCCCACATTGATATGTTTAGTGGTTGTCTACATTGATATGTTTAGTGGTAGCCCACATTGATATGTTTAGTGGTAGCCCACATTGATATGTTTAGTGGTAGCCCACATTGATATGTTTAGTGGTAGCCCACATTGATATGTTTAGTGGTAGCCCACATTGATATGTTTAGTGGTAGCCCACATTGATATGTTTAGTGGTAGCCCACATTGATATGTTTAGTGGTTGTCTACATTGATATGTTTAGTGGTAGCCTGGTGGCTTGTGTGTGGGTGAGATGTGTGGGTGAGGTGTGCGGGTGAGGTGTGCGGATGAGATGTGCGGGTGAGATGTGCGGGTGAGATGTGCGGGTGAGATGTGTGGGTCAGATGTGTGGGTGAGGTGTGCAGGCGTGGTGTGTGCGCTTGGTGTGTGGGGAGGTGTGTGGGTGAGGTGTGAGTGGTGAAGTGTTTGTGTGTGAGAGAGATGTGTTGGTGAGGTATGTTGGCGAGGTGTGCGTTTAAAGTGTGGGGTGTGTGGGTATTTCCAAACCAAACATTAAACAGTATTGTAAAAAGAGACAGGGACAGGCGAAGCTCTGCAATCTATTTTTAAACATTCCGAGAAGGGATTTCAGATCATCATAGTGGCAGCATATAAACTGATTCATACCAAAGATATAAATAGTGACAGAACATGACATATATTTTTAACACTGATCTCTTCAACCGTAATTCGTCCTGTTATTCACAAAGGAAAAACACCACAACTCATACGTCATGATGTTATTATTCAACTGAACGATTAACGGATTTTTAAATCAAATAAAAGACTATGGGGGCGGGGTGGGGGGGAAGGGCTTTATTTTTTTCTCCAATAATTAAATGTGGACCGATGTTTCAATAGGGGGACGTTACCTTATGTTTTGAATTCATATAAGAAATGTATTTAAAGGTCTATGTTTAAATGTAATATACAGGCTGCCAAAGCCCCTTTTGGGAGGTGTGTGTGTTTGTATGTCGGGCCGGGGGGTGGGCCGGGTCATTTAGTTATGTCTTATTAAGTGAAGTGTCTGATGTCCCATTTTAGTGTAGTGTCTGATGTCCCATTTTAGTGTAGTGTCTGATGTCCTATTTTAGTGTAGTGTCTGATGTCCTATTTTAGTGTAGTGTCTGATGTCCCATTTTAGTGTAGTGTCTGATGTCCTATTTTAGTGTAGTGTCTGATGTCCCATTTTAGTGTAGTGTCTGATGTCCCATTTTAGTGTAGTGTCTGATGTCCCATTTTAGTGTAGTGTCTGATGTCCCATTTTAGTGTAGTGTCTGATGTCCTATTTTAGTGTAGAGTCTGATGTCCTATTTTAGTGTAGTGTCTGATGTCCCATTTTAGTGTAGTGTCTGATGTCCTATTTTTGTGTAATGTTTGATGAAGCTACATTTAATAAATTAATACATAGAATATTAGACATACAGACAGACAGAAAGACAGGAATATCTATTATAAATGGATGGATGGAGTCAAAGACGGACAGATGAACGGGAGAAAGAGAAAGAGCGAAATAATGAGAGAGAGAATGAGTGAACGAGAAAGAGAAAGAGGGAGAATAGGAGAGAGCGAAAGAGAGAAAGAGAGAGAGAGCGAAAGAGAGAAAGAGGGAGATAACGAAAGAGAGATTGAACGAGAAAGAGAGAGATATTGAGAGAGGGAAAGAGAGAGAGAGAGTGAAAACGACATCTATATATATATATATAAATATATATATTTTGAAAACAGAATGCCTTCAGATACATTTTATTGTGATGCATTGATGGAAAAAAGTGGGGAGAGGCATGCAGTACATAATCGACGTAGCGCTATTTCGGCCGTTCCACCCCCACCCCCAATCTTCACAAAGGTGTACCACAAATTAGACAATTATCGCACATCGATTCAAAATCCGGACACCCCCCCCCCCCCCCCCGGCGCAAACGGTGTCGCGTGTATACTGAAACCAATACTGCCACTGAAACCGCAACGAACACGCCCCTATGTCAAGGTTTGTTTTGACGGCAATCGATAAAATACTTACACATATTATGCTTTAAGCGGTTCTAATCTATGGCGCCCCTGGACCAACTTAATTTAACAGAGTATTAGGAGATTTATTGAGTAAGCTCTATTGAAATGGTGTTTGGATCACATACATACACAAACAATCAGCACACACAAACAAAGAGACCTCTCTCTCTCTCTCACACACACACATAACACACACACACAAACCACACATACACACACACGCAACCGGCACATACACACACAAACAACACACACACACATACACACAACACATACACAAACAGCACTCACAAACAGACACACACACACAAACATTTTTGCCAAACATCGGAAAATTTTAACGGAAAGCCCAAACAAATTTGAACATAACATGACATGTGAACCTAAAATATGGGAACGTTTTTGTTGTTTTTTTTTTTTGTTTTTTTTTTGAGAAAATCAAAATAGAAACTATTTTTGTTGTTGCTTAACTTACAATTATTGTATGATCTTTAGCAGGAGGAATGTAGCAGTAGGAATGTAGCAGGAGGAATGTAGCAGGAGGAATGTAGCAGGAGGACTGTAGCACAGATGAGAATGCAGACGCCCACAATAAACTAACCCCATGAAATAGCTAGGCTCATTCCTCATGGCCATAACACTGTGTCATTAAACTTATGCCTTTTTTGGTGCTTTTTTTAAATGAAAAAAAAAATTAGTACATATCGTTTACAACTATAAATACATAAATATTAGAAAGATTTCCCTTCAAAATAATAACTCACTATTATGTTGCCAAAGTTGCAAGGATCTCTACAACAACAAAAATAATTCTTACATATTGTGAGTAGTTGAGTAGATCCTTGTGTCCCAATTGAAGAGCATTTTGAGAAACATTCATCTGAGACTTTGGCTTAAGCCTACCCGAAGACACTGTTGATGAATGCTATGGTCCACAAACAGACATACCACAGCATTGATTTAACGAAGGCCTGCTCTCTGGAAAAAACGGATTTTCCCTGTTTCTCGAAAGGGCTATCTACTTAAACAGAAACACACAAGTGTCAGTGTCAAAGAAAACAACTCTACTGCACACAGCAAGCATTTGATGTGCTGTACTGAATTCATTAAATTTTATTGGATTATATTTCAACTGCGAGGTAAGTTTTAATTTTCGTTTTAGACGTGGATGCCATTATTTTACACCAGAGACTTGTCATTATTTTACGCGAAATACTTGTCAATATTTTACACGAAAGACTGCGGGATGAATTATTAGCGGAGGTTCATTTCAATTAAAACGACACAGTAATTATTTGACCAAGCCTCATCACGTTGTTGTGTCAGCTACTTTAAATGAAGACAGGCAAAATTGATTACAGCATATTGGACAATAAATGGAAGCATCCCCCTCCCCCCCCCCCAAAAAAACAACAAAAAAACAAATTAAATCTTAGAGTTAGGTTTAGTGAAAATAATTTGAGGGACACAAATTGAGTTTTTATAAACAAAATCTAAATTTTTAGGTAAATGTATATATGTAAAAAGTCTGGAGTTAGACGGGTTTTGAGATTTCCTCCTGAAATACACTGTTTAAGCAATTAACTTAAACACCTGTCATGTATCAGGGTAATTAATGTTTTTGGAGGTTAGAAAAAAGGGGAGGGGGATTCTTTTGCATGGCGGAAGTCTCTTGAGAGGGACAAGTCTCGTGAGAGGGGACGTCACTTCAGCGGGTTGTCTTTTGACAGAGTGAGTCACCTAAGAAGGGCTTGGTATACCTCTAGAGGTAGAGTCTATTTTTTAGGGCTGGTTGTCTAATTATTGAGACGGGGAGTCTCATTCATGATAGGGGGATTCTCTTGAGAGGGGGGAGTCTAATCTTGAGAGGGGGTAGTCTAATATTGAGAGGGGGGAGTCTAATCTTGAGAGGGGTGAGTCTAATCTTGAGAAGATGGGGGTGTATAATTTTTGCGTGAGGGTGTAAGTCAAACTCTCTAATTAATTAGGAGTTATGATTCCGTAAAAAACATTAAGAATCTGTTATGATGCGAGTCTTCTAGTTTATAATGACATTAATGACTTTCTAATAAGTCTCCCAGTCGGGGCTGAAAAAATGAGCCCGCCCACCCCCCAAAACCCACACAAACTCCCGACTGATAAACTTAACTCTTATACAAAAATTTTAAAAACGTTATAATCAAAATTTTGTGTTAACTAAAAGTGCACAATCAATAGAATCGTTTTATTATTTAATTTAATTTTACTTTTTTTTTTTTTTTTTAGATTTAAGTAATCAGAAGTTATGCCTAGGCAAAACGAGGGCGTCGACGTTAAAGTACGTCTGAGTGGTGAAGAGGAGGGTCAGGAGTTAACGTTGTACGAACATTGTTCAGTTAAACAAGTAAGTGGTAAACACAGTATCACTAGCTGAAGTAGATATATATATATATATATATATATATATATATTAAGAGATGGAAAGAAAAAGGACCAAAGGAACGGAAGAGAAAAAAAGAGATAACGAAGAGACAGAGAAAAAAAATAAAGAGTTAAAGAAAGAGAGAATGAAAGAGAAAAGGAGGAGAAAGAAGAATTAGTAGAAGAAGACGGGAAACTACAGAAAAGAGAGATAGAGAGAACGAAAAGAGCGAAAAAGAGATAGGGTGGTAAAGATTGCGATAAAAAGAGGGAGAAAGAGAGGGAGGAAGACATAAAGAGAGATAGATTCTTAGAGAGAGCTACACTCTTAATAATGCAACGTTATTTTACATGTATTGAATGTAATAATACTCTTTATTGCTGTAAATGATAATTTCTTACTGTTATTTAAAAACAAAAACAGTTATTTAATGTAATAAAGTTTAATTTACAATAAGAATATGTAAAAAGCCAAGCGTTTAAAAAGTTGAACAACATCACAATTTTTGGCATTAATAAGTTTTTCGTAGTTAAGCACACTATTTTTAAAGAGGGAGAGAAATGGAGGGGGAGAAAAGGAGATATAAGTGGAGAGAGAGAGAGAGAGAATACGGAGAGAGTTGGAGACATAAAATGAACAATTAGTTTGAAAAGGAAATATTCCTTAACATTGAAACCAATTGAACTTAAGAAATAAACAAATTTTTATGTGTTGTTTCCTATCTTCATCCCAAACAGTTTCTGAGGACTGTATGCTACATGCAGCCGGAGCGTGAAAGGCGATATCGAGTTATCTTAGTCTACGACGACGACGACGGACGCCTCGAGGTCATTCAAAACGAGGAGGAGGTATTTGGAGATCGTATAGTCTCCTGTAAAGAGCTACTCCTCGAACCAATAGAGTATGTGTGATTATGAGTAGATTATAAGTTTATTTTTATACTTATTTGAATTTTTCACCCCCCCCCCCTTTTTTTTTGGAACTAGTTGACGGTGTTTTTGTGTGAGTGATTTGATTTGGAGACCGGGAGGGGGGGTGATTTTTAAATTTTTTGGGGGGGTTGGGGGGTGCGGGTTAATATCTTGCGGTACCTTAGTTAATGTGGATTTTTTTTTTTTTCTGTTTATTACCGCCGAAACACAAAAGCAACCGAACTGCTGAGGATGCCCAAACCATGGCCGAGGCATCAAATTCAAAGTCCAAATCTGGAACGCAAATAAGCAAAGGGTGTACGCAGAGGCGTAACTGGGTCTTTGACGCCCTTGGCTAATTTATTTTTGGCGCCCTTGATATTCAAATAAATATTTAAAAAATTAGAGATTTAGCGGCGCCCTTTTGAACTGGCGCAGGCGGCGCCCTTGGCAACTGCCCCAATGCCAAGCCGTTGTTACGCCTCTGGGTGTACGTCATATACCGCAATCTATAACACCCCCCCCCTTTCCCAAAATAAAAAAAAGTAAATAAGTAAATATCTCCATCCCCCAAAAAATAAATCTAGCCTAAATGTGTGCGTCCACAAGAAATATGAAATCAAAATCTTGGCAAAATGACTTTAAAAAATATAAATGTAAAAAAATATAAATTAATTAAATTTACATACTGTGTAGTAAACCACGAGCCCCGAAAATGGTGCGAAGAATGTTATTTTGCTTGTTATTCAACAGCTTTTACTCTCTCACTCTACAGAAGCGCAAACAATGGAACGCGGGACTGTGGGAAGTTAAAGGATGGGAAAAAACCTTGTAAGTAGATATCACATGCTGTGAGCTTCGTTATAGGTATGACTTCTGGTGCATATCACGTGCTGTGAGCTTCGTTATAGGTATGACTTCTGGTGCATATCACGTGCTGTGAGCTTCGTTATAGGTATGACTTCTGGTGCATATCACATGCTGTGAGCTTCGTTATAGGTATGACTTCTGGTGCATATCACGTGCTGTGAGCTTCGTTATAGGTATGACTTCTGGTGCATATCACATGCTGTGAGCTTCGTTATAGGTATGACTTCTGGTGCATATCACGTGCTGTGAGCTTCGTTATAGGTATGACTTCTGGTGCATATCACGTGCTGTGAGCTTCGTTATAGGTATGACTTCTGGTGCATATCACGTGCTGTGAGCTTCGTTATAGGTATGACTTCTGGTGCATATCACATGCTGTGAGCTTCGTTATAGGTATGACTTCTGGTGCATATCACGTGCTGTGAGCTTCGTTATAGGTATGACTTCTGGTACATATCACGTGCTGTGAGCTTCGTTATAGGTATGACTTCTGGTACATATCACGTGCTGTGAGCTTCGTTATAGATATGACTTCTGGTACATATCACGTGCTGTGAGCTTCGTTATAGGTATGACTTCTGGTGCATATCACGTGCTGTGAGCTTCGTTATAGGTATGACTTCTGGTGCATATCACGTGCTGTGAGCTTCGTTATAGGTATGACTTCTGGTGCATATCACATGCTGTGAGCTTCGTTATAGGTATGACTTCTGGTGCATATCACGTGCTGTGAGCTTCGTTATAGGTATGACTTCTGGTACATATCACGTGCTGTGAGCTTCGTTATAGGTATGACTTCTGGTACATATCACGTGCTGTGAGCTTCGTTATAGATATGACTTCTGGTACATATCACGTGCTGTGAGCTTCGTTATAGGTATGACTTCTGGTGCATATCACGTGCTGTGAGCTTCGTTATAGGTATGACTTCTGGTACATATCACGTGCTGTGAGCTTCGTTATAGATATGACTTCTGGTACATATCACGTGCTGTGAGCTTCGTTATAGGTATGACTTCTGGTACATATCACGTGATGTGAGCTTCGTTATAGGTATGACTTCTGGTACATATCACGTGCTGTGAGCTTCGTTATAGATATGACTTCTGGTACATATCACGTGCTGTGAGCTTCATTATAGATATGACTTCTGGTGCATATCACATGCTGTGAGCTTCGTTATAGGTATGACTTCTGGTGCATATCACATGCTGTGAGCTTCGTTATAGGTATGACTTCTGGTGCATATCACGTGCTGTGAGCTTCGTTATAGGTATGACTTCTGGTACATATCACGTGCTGTGAGCTTGGTTATAGATATGACTTCTGGTACATATCACGTGCTGTGAGCTTCGTTATAGGTATGACTTCTGGTGCATATCACGTGCTGTGAGCTTCGTTATAGGTATGACTTCTGGTACATATCACGTGCTGTGAGCTTCGTTATAGGTATGACTTCTGGTACATATCACGTGCTGTGAGCTTCGTTATAGATATGACTTCTGGTGCATATCACATGCTGTGAGCTTCGTTATAGGTATGACTTCTGGTGCATATCACGTGCTGTGAGCTTCGTTATAGGTATGACTTCTGGTACATATCACGTGCTGTGAGCTTCGTTATAGGTATGACTTCTGGTACATATCACGTGCTGTGAGCTTCGTCATAGGTATGACTTCTGGTGCATATCACGTGCTGTGAGCTTCGTTATAGGTATGACTTCTGGTACATATCACGTGCTGTGAGCTTCGTTATTGGTATGACTTCTGGTACATATCACGTGCTGTGAGCTTCTTTATAGGTATGACTTCTGGTACATATCACGTGCTGTGAGCTTCGTTATAGGTATGACTTCTGGTACATATCACGTGCTGTGAGCTTCGTTATAGGTATGACTTCTGGTGCATATCACGTGCTGTGAGCTTCGTTATAGGTATGACTTCTGGTACATATCACGTGCTGTGAGCTTCGTTATTGGTATGACTTCTGGTACATATCACGTGCTGTGAGCTTCGTTATAGGTATGACTTCTGGTACATATCACGTGCTGTGAGCTTCGTTATAGGTATGACTTCTGGTACATATCACGTGCTGTGAGCTTCGTTATAGGTATGACTTCTGGTACATATCACGTGCTGTGAGCTTCGGTATAGGTATGACTTCTGGTACATATCACGTGCTGTGAGCTTCGTTATAGGTATGACTTCTGGTACATATCACGTGCTGTGAGCTTCGTTATAGATATGACTTCTGTCACTCAGAAGAGGGCGTCCGTCTCTGTAATAAGCCTTTTGTTTTACAAGAGGGGAGTGTATCATGGTGCTAGAATCCCGGAGAGGAAAGGTGTCACGGTATTAGAATCCCATAGGGTGTGTTCCTTGTATTGTTGATTAAATAGACACGAACAATCTGTGTCAATATAACAATATATATTGAGCTTTAATAATAATTTTACATTACAAATAATTAGACGTTTCCTTGTATTGTAGCGGTGTCTATGTGTCGTGAATGAGAAACAGAGAGTTAGTGTGTCGTGAATGAGAAACAAAGAGTTAGTGTGCCATGAATGAGAAACAGAGAGTAATTGTGTACTAAATGAGAAACAGAGAGAATAGTGTGTCATGAATGAGAAACAGAGAGTAAGTGTGTCCCAAATGAGAAACACAGTTAGTGTGTCCTAAATGAGAAACATAGAGTTAGTGTGTCATGAATGAGAAACAGAGAGTAAGTGTGTCCTAAATGAGAAACAGAGAGAATAGTGTGTCATGAATGAGAAACAGAGAGTAAGTGTGTCCCAAATGAGAAACACAGTTAGTGTGTCCTAAATGAGAAACATAGAGTTAGTGTGTCATGAATGAGAAACAGAGAGTAAGTGTGTCCTAAATGAGAAACAGAGAGAATAGTGTGTCATGAATGAGAAACAGAGAGTAAGTGTGTCCCAAATGAGAAACACAGTTAGTGTGTCCTAAATGAGAAACATAGAGTTAGTGTGTCATGAATGAGAAACAGAGAGTAAGTGTGTCCTAAATGAGAAACAGAGAGTTGGTGTGTCCTAAATGAGAAACAGAGAGTTAGTGTGTCATGAATGAGAAACAGAGAATTAGTGTAGCCATTGATCCACCTATGCAATAGCTCTGTTTGAAATTGTATTTATATAGCCTCAGATAATTTTTAAGAAATGAATTTAGGGCTTCTAGCCCCAAACGGAGTAATGTATAACTGTTGTACTAATTTAGAAACCTTTGCGGGCTTACGCACAACAACTCACCAACGTTTTATCTCAATCGTATGAATGGTATAGGAGCGCATACGGGACATACATACAGACATTCATATATATATATATATATATATATATATATATATATATATATATATATATTAATTAATAACATTTTGATTTTTCCCCTAATCTCAAAGGGTTCCGGCCCATTGCCGTGTGAATGGGAGTGGGGGGGGGGGGGTTTAAGTGTGTATACAATGACAATAATAATAATTATTAATATAAAAATAATTATTATTATTGCAGTTAGTTTTAAATAATATATATATACATGGCTAAATATATATATATATATTATGTAAATTTAATTTATACTTATTTAAATATTTTGTTGTTGTACTGATGAAGGCCTTTGCCGAAACGTTTATTTGTGAATTATGTAAAATTATTATTAAAGCTAAACATGTGTTGTTATATTGACACAAATTGTACGTGTCTAATTAATCAATACAAAGCTAAAAGCGATTAAAAAAATGAATGCTATATTATATACTCGATATAGCCCGCCAAACATTGGCGACAGCAATGCACGAGCTTCCCATCTACTAAAATTACTTGACAAAACATGAACTCAAGTATTGCATATTTAAGAATCCCAATTTTTGCGACACCTCTTCCCCCCATGATACGTAAATGCCCACTTTATATTTCACGCCCATGAATTATATTAAGTATTCTGATGTCCCAGCCACTTTTAAACGTAATATTTTTTACACCATACTTAAATTGAGACGATTTCATTTTCCGAAAAGAAAATATTACGCAGCAAACGGAGCTGTGTTATTTAAAAATAAATATATCAATTAGCGTAGTTATCGGTAATTATATTTTGTACACTATTGAACTCAATATTGAACCATATTTTCTTTCAAACACATAGAATTTGTTGTAATATACTCTCAATACCAAAAACGCTGAATAGGAAGCAGCCAGAAATGGAAGCAGTCAACGAGTCACACCAGAAGCTTAAAGTATATAAGAGATTATTGTAAATGTGATTATAAAATATATACTTTTTGTTTCTGTTCAGATTTGTGGTTTTATCAACTGCCTGAGGCCACTCAATGTAAAGTCATCAATGATAGGGATGTGGCCCTTATCGCCTTGTGCCTCGGTGAACTCAAACCGAATCTGATGCTTCGCCTCGGCTTTACGTACGGGAAGATCGAAGCGGCCATATCAGACGCGAAGGGACAGGACACCAACTGGTACACCTTTCTTCTGCTCAAGTGGATCCAGAGTGAGACGCACCACGCGACCTTCAAGGTGCTGTTTGAGGAGATGAGAAAGATCGAAGATGCGCACCATGGCGCGTACGACTGGGAGAAAATTAAGAACGTTATTCTTGATCAATGACTCCGTGATACCCCCCACCCGACCACACACACGCCAATGAAGGTCGCGTGGGTCATGTCATGTGTACACGTTTTTGACGTCAAGAACTCTGATTAGAAAAAATTAAATTTTATTTTAGAGGGGAAAAAAATCAGATACACCGGAGAAAAAAAAAGTTTAAAAAAAAACAACAATCAAACAAACAACAAACAAACAAACAAACAACTAACAATGGATAACATACTTTTGGCGAGGACGATGAAACTTTTAAAGCTTTGGTGAAACAAAAGGAACATACTTCAAAATCCTGCATTTTTTATCAACCATCATTTTGATTAACTTCTCGGTGAACATGTATATAATGTAAATCAACGCGACAACTCACAGCAACACTGGAATTCTTGAATTCAACGAACAATCTTGAATCCCTTCAAAAAAAAAACGTGATTGTAACCGCAAAGTGTGATTGTGATTGTAACAGCCAAGTGTGATTGTGATTGTAACAGCAAAGTGTGAGGACATTCAAGAGAGTTAACTGTTCAAATGTGAAATTTAAAAAGTTTCAAATAAAGAATTTTTTTCCTTTAAGATGTTTGAGGTGTTTTCATTTGTAGGGTCAATGATTGGAGCTGTGCGCTGAGAATTGTGCACTCTGGAACTGTGCATTGAGATTTGTGCATTTACTCTGGAGCTGTGCACTGAGACTTGTGCATTTACTCTGGAGCTTTGCACTGAGAATTTTGCATTTACTCTGGAACTGTGCATTGAGATTTGTGCATTTACTCTGGAGCTGTGCACTGAGACTTGTGCATTTACTCTGGAGCTTTGCACTGAGAATTGTGCATTTACTCTGGAGATGTGCACTGAGAATTGTGCATTTACTCTGGAGCTGTGCACTGAGACTTGTGCATTTACTCTGGAGCGTTGCACTGAGAATTGTGCATTTACTCTGGAGCTGTGCACTGAGAATTGTGAATTTACTCTGGAGCTGTGCACTGAGAATTGTGCACTCTGGAGCTGTGCATTGAGATTTGTGCATTTACTCTGCTCGTATGCACAGCTCTATGCATCCGACTTTATTATGGTCAGTATTTGGGGTGTATGTTGATAAGAATATGCTATTTTTGGACTGTCAGGTGATGTGGAAACTATTCACCGCGCTGCATGGCCTTTGCGGAGAAATAAGACAAGACAGATGGAAATAAGACAAGCAAGTCGTCGCTGCCAAAATTACGGACACACCGGACGACGAGAGGAAAGTACGGAAAAATACGGACGCAAAAATTAGTACGGACTAGGGGGTCGAAAATACAAATTGTCCGTACTAAATACGTACGCCTGGTAACCCTAAGTGGAGGTGATTGAACAAGGGGCATTGAATCAGTAAGGCGCCGAATCTCATACCGAAACCAGACCAAAACAGAGATTAGCATGGCTACACTCAATGAATTAAAGCCAATTGGGTGGTTAAAAGAGAACCAGGAAGTTATTTGATTGATTGATTGGATAATTATATAGCGCTGGTATCCATGCTACTGTAGCATGCTCACTGCACTCTGATTTCCATTATTTAATATATTTTGTAAGGGTTCTAAAATGTTTGACATGTTGAGTAGACGAAACATTTTATGGCATCGGATCCAGTTAATTGTTCCAATGTGGAGTACAATTGTTTTCTTGATAAAAGCCAGTAAAACTTTTTAATTATTTCAATTACTCAATTGAATCGTGCTGGCATTCACCATAATTGTAGTTTATTTTCCACTAACTTATTTTCAAACGCGTCCATTCTTCAACTAATTCTAGTTTAGCTATTCAAGTGTTAGACTTTACATTTATAGAGACACAAGAAACAATGGGCTAAGGTTGGTGCCACCCGCGGAGGGCCAATTATTTCCCGCTCCACCCCCAACCCCCCCCCCCCCCCCCACTTTTCCACGAACAAAATCTGCAGTTGGCAGAAAATGCCGCCTTCCATACAAAGGAGACAAAATGTACCAGCTCGGGTTGGCCACCCCACCCCACCCCCCAGCACACCCCGCTTCCTATGCTACAGACAGAAAACTATTTAAGGTCGCAGACTGGAAATTTATATACATATATTTTGTCAAAAAATAAAATTTTAAATTAATATGATGTAGGTAGATCCACACATATCTCTACCCAGGGCCGGTCCGTATGGTTGCTGGCGCCCGGGGCCAGCTTAACGTTTGCACCTCTTTTAGATATATTCATACACTTTTGTTTTTACAAGGAAAGAAAAATAGGGACTAGGAATGATTTATTACCTAGTTTTTTTTTCTTCTTTTTCTTTTACAAACAATGAACCGTAAAATTGTTATTCTTAACTTTTATTTGGGCAGTATAAGTATGTATAATTGGCCTACCCATGACTTTTTCTTTTCTTAGCCTTAAGATCAGCAGATCTTTTTATTGTAGCCTTTTTCTATTTTTCTTCTATTGCACTGCTTTTTTCCTATTTTGGAAGATCATTGATGGCGCCCTGAGCGCATGACGCCCCGGGAAACTGCCCCACGTTGCCGGTACCTTGAGCCTAAGCCGGCCCTGACTCTACCTATCAACATTTCTTTACATCCTCCTCGACCCACACTTTGAATCCTTAAATAAAAGTCTATTTAGAAAGCCAACAACCAAGAGAATTTGCTGAAGATTTTGGAACAGGAGAAAATATTTTGAGAACCGTTTTGTTCTGGAGAAGTTAGTTATTGATTTCATCACGCTTCAGTTGACGTTATGTTAAACTGGTTTCGAAAGAAACGGGAATACCAGGTTGTTGTTTTCATCCCAAGAGAGTGTACGAGACGTAGGACCATATAAAGAGAGACTACCCGAGACTGTGTTCAAAACTATCTGGAGCATACTTAAACATCCTCAAGGTAAGCTCTTATGTTTGTTATTTGACTTTTTTTTAAAACCCGTTTGGAGAGCAGTATTGAAAAAAACAAAAAAGTAATTAAATCTCATAAACATTGAACTTTTATAATGAATGTGAGTCATATTTGCGCCTGGTACTGGTATTTCACTGACTACTTTGTAACCAATGAGTGATTTGTGTTGTGGTATTTTAACTTTCATCTCTAGTGTCGGAAGTCTCAGACAGGAAAAGGTTTCAGCATACAATTTTTTTATATTTTTTTCTTGAGACTTGATATGTCTTTTTGTTTGATGGTTGATATGTCTTTTTGGCTGGCGTTGGGACTTTTTAATTTTAAAATAGTGTAACTTCTTTTACCCTTAAAATATGTTTAGGCTACACAACATAAAATTACCGTGTGTTTGTGTGGGAGGATGGCTTTTTAAGCATTAAAAAAAAACTTTAGAAAGAAGCCCAAAATAACAAGTCATGCAGAGTTGGATTCGTTTACGTTTTCAACATATCTCTCCCTCCCCACTTTTGCCTCAAGCCTGGTTACTTATAATAACATAGAGAGCTCAAACTCCCCACTTTTTCCTCAAGCCTGGTTACTTATTATAACATAGAGAGTTCAAACTCCCCACGTATGCCAGCCTCAGGCTTGGTTACTTATTATAACATAGAGAGCTCAAACTCCCCACGTATGCCAGCCTCAAGCTTGGTTACTTATTATAACATAGAGAGCTCAAAAGTCCCCACATATGCCTCAAGCCTGGTTACTTATTATAACATAGACAGCTCACACTCTGCCTCAAGCCTGGTTACTTATTATAACATAGACAGCTCACACTCTGCATCAAGTTTGTTTACTTATTATAACATGTGACGTTTTTATTTGATTTCACTGCAGAGTTCTACATCAAGATGACCACTAAGAAAAAGTATGATGGGGTGATGGTCAAGGTGCGACTGAAAGGTGTTTTAGAGGACCATTTTATGACTCTGTGCGAGGATTGGAAAGTTTCACAAGTAAGTGACACATGTACCCTTATGGATGGCCCGGGGTTGGGGCTCATCACTTCATGACAAGCAGCATATGTCATTAGGGTGCAGAATTCAACTGATCCCCCTTTTAATAATGACAAGCTGATGTTTTCTTTTTTAAAAAAATGTGCTCTTAATTCAAGCTATTAAAGTATTAGGTTTCTGCTCCTTATGATGAAGCACTGATTATGCTACTGTTGATTATACTACTGTTGATTATAGTACTCTTTAAAATGTCTTGATCCCGAGCATCTGAGAGAATGCATGGGTAGCTTTAGTGCATGTATAGGGGGTACTTACGGAGTAGTGAGGGGGGGGTAGAGATTAGAGGTAATCGAAATGAAGGGATGGGAGAGGGAAAGGTTAAGCTAAGGCGGAAATTGAGAAAAAGATGAATGTGATTTCGTTTGACCAATGGAAGGAGTGAGGGTGATTGGTCAAGGGGCACTGTATTGGGGAGGCAGCGCCAAATACTATACAGGAACAACACCACAACAGGGGCGCTAGTCGGCTACATCACTCAATGAATTTTAGACACCATGCTGTGGTAAAACAAGACACCGGCCACTTCATGAAGTTCACATGCAAGTGACCAAGATTACATAAAAACGTATTAAATTCAAATTTTTTTTTATCATAACTCGGGCTTATTTCTTTGATGGATTCATATTGCTTTCCCAGTTCCTAAAAGATGTCATATGTTCCTTGCCTGAAGATATGAGGAACCAGCCATATGACGTGATCTTAACCTATGACCAATTGCCTCCCGAAGTCCTTGAGTATGAAGAGGAGTTCGGACCTCGGATTCTATCCTGTAAGGAACTTGTTCTTCGAACCAAAGGAAAAGTTTACAACAGGTGACCTTTTGGACATACTAAATTTATATGGACTAGACACGAAGTAGGATTAATGGAAAGGCAACATGCCAAAATTTTACTGGACACATATTTCTCCAGCATTCATTGATTAGCAAACCTTTTCATCTTCATGTATTTTCCCTGTAGCTATAGTAGTGTTTTCCAAACGGTCGACTTTTAAATGAAATTGAACTAACTAAATTAAAATAAAAATGATATCTAGCTCAGCAGAATAAATGTGTATTTTTAAATGGATGGTTTTTCTTCCATCAAAACAAATTTTAAAAAATGTATTACAAGTATCCAATGCATGAGGTACAAATAGCAGTAACTGGAACAAAGGTTACGTTAAACAGTATTTTCAGATGAGCTATAAAAATAAGGAAATGTTAGCAAAAGTCCTACGGCTGCAGATATATCTTGAGCCAAGTAACTTAGTTAATCCCAATGCATATTTATATTGGATAGTGATTTCTAAATGATACTAACTAATTGTCAACTCAACAGAGTGACCAGAGAAACTCGGGTCCAGACGAGCATTGAGAGTACTGAAAAGCCTTGTGAGTAATCTTATAAAAGCAGGCTATATATATATATATACATGATATACAACATAAAATTGCTACTAAAATGCCACAATGTGTGTGTGGGAGGATGGCCTTTTTGGTATTAAAAAAAAAACTACTTTAGAAGCAAAATAACAAGTCATGAAGAGTTGGATTTGATTTTGTTTTCAAAATTCCCACCCCCCCTTCCCCCTCTTGCCTCAAGCTCATTTAGGCCTAGCTAATATGACAAGAGATAGACAACTCAAACTTTCCTATAAATTAAACAGTTTAAATGGGAAGATTTTATTTCCTTCCAGAGCGCTACATCTATAACCCCCCCCCCCCCTCCCTTTTTTTCCCAGACTAATTTTAGGCTAGAAAAATTGCTTATTTTACCGTAAAAAATAAATAAAATAATAAATACATAAAATAACATATACTGTATATTTCAAAAATCCTGCGCAAATGGCAAAAAAATCCAGCAGAACATTTCCTAGGAGCAAATACACAAAGTGGCACGGTATTGCTATATATAATTTTATATATATCTATCTATACATCTATTAAGTCAGTAAGTGTAACTGTGTAAAACTGGATAAAAGACTAGAATATTTGTATTGGATGAAAAAAAAAATATTTCACTTTTTTTTTTAGAATTTAAAAATTATTATTATCATATATTTAAAGTCAATCTGTACATTTGGTCAAAGTTTAAAAAGTTATATTTAACCTGGCCATAGGGCCTATGATAACCTGCTCTTTTATTCTATAAATGAACTATGGCTAAGATACTAATGGTCCATAGGAGGATGTACAAAAGATAACCGATGAAGTAAATTAAACTGGTATCATTCAGTACCAAAAATAGATTGTCATTTCAATGTTATTATATCCTAAACAAACCAAATATTATACTACTACTACTAATAGTACATTTACTGTGTAAATGATGATGTAAATTTATTCACAGTATGTAGTAATAAAAAACAGATCAGTTATTGACTATAGAAAAAAAACAACCCAGCTCTATGTTTTTTAAAGGAATGTCCAGCTTCAGCAGTTTTTTTTATTATGTCAGCTTAATAAGAATTTATACAGTGGCCCGGATACAAAAAATCATTAGGCTTCTTGTGACCTACAAGTTGTGTGCTTCCAAATGGCGTAGTGAGGGGGAGGGGCAAGGGGGGACATCATGCCCCGGGCACTACTCACAAAGGGGCGCCAAATGGTATATTTTACTATAATATTGTATGGTTTTCAAATAGGGGGAGGGGGCGCTAAAAAGGTATTGTGCCCAGGGCGCGAGTTAAGCTCGCTACGCCACTGTGTGCTTCCTTTGTTTGATCTGCTCCAAGAAACACATTTGATGTTTCTACAAACACAGTGGGTGTCTGTGTCACGGGTCAAATCTTTCTTTATTTCATTTTGATAAAAAACATACACAAGACAGTAAATTTTGTTTGACCACTAAGACTATTGCTTATCTTCTACTTGATGGAATGATAATCAACATTAAACCATTATCTTGATCCTATCACTGTCACAGATCCTTGAAAGTCTTTTTTTTTTCACCTTCTCCTTTTGGTGTTTTAGATTCTTGGATTTACTATCTAGACGATGATGTTAAAAACAGGCCCTTGAAGGAAAAGGATGTGGCTCGAATCATGTTATGCCTGGATGATCTCAAGATGATGACCAAGTTCACCCTAATGACGGGACTTGGATTTAAAAAAGGTGAAATAGAAATAGCGATGGAGGACAGCAAAGGACAATATATGGATTGGTGCACTGATCTTCTGTTTCGTTGGGTCTACGAGAACCTTCCAGGTTCTTCTGGAACAGATGAGAATAGTTGAGGATCTGAAGCCTGGCACAGGCGACTGGGAGAAAATAAAGAAAGTGGTTCTCCTCAGTGACTCAAGTACCAACGGGAATAACATTGATCTTGTCTCCTCTCCACCATCTCAGCTTTGAACATTTGTCAAAGAGCTCACTCTTTAGCTCTTAAGTTCTGCTAGGTGAAAATATGATCAAAATTGCTCAAAAATAAAGTTCAGCAGTAATGGAGCTTTTCAGTTTTTAAATATGTACAAATTTTGTCAAAGAGCTCCAAACTGAATCAATGTGTGTCTCAAAACATAGCTCATGACATCATGAGCTATGATGTCATGACATCAGAAATACACCCCCTAGCGGCATGCTTTGAACAAATTCAAATAAATTTGTAATAAATTTGCACTGCTGCTGAATGAAACCCCATTAGAAAGGCAATTAATAAACAAGCTTTGGGTTCAATAAATCTTTGTTGTTTTTTTTTCCCCCCCAATGTCTTGTCAATGGAATGTGAAATGAAACATGAGCATCTGCATGACCATGAATTATGTGAAAGGAAAAAACCAACAAAACAGCCATCTTTACGCCACTGTATCTGGTAGATAAAATATAAGAACAAAGTATGATAAACCTGAAGCTTGTAGGTTGGCAGGAGTGTTAGTATATTTAATGCAAAGGCCATGGCCTTAGCTCTGTCACATTGTTTGAAACCCTTCTTGCAGATCAGCGGTTCTCAACCTGTGGGTCGTGACCCCTTTGGGAGGTCGAACGACCCTTTCACAAGGGTTGCCTAAGACCATCGAAAAACCCATATACTCTAGGGTTATGAAGAGGCAACGAAAATAATTTTGTGGCTGGGGGTCGCCACCACACGAGGAACTGTATTAAAGGGTCGCGGCATTAGAAAGTTGAGAAACATTGTTGTAGATGATTTCAAAACATGCCTATTCCACTGTTACCAAGGCCTCACATTTACCCCTCTGTGCCTGATTCACAATTTCAACAGCTTTTGTGTTTTGAAATGAATCCATAGCTAATATAAGACAACAAATAATAATAATAATAATATTTTGTACTCCTGTTTTTGTTTCTAGCGTTCGGCCTGATATAATTTGCTGGAATCTTTTTAAAAAATGCATTCGGTCCCGGGATTTGGCAAAATGAAAGGCTATCTGTATTCGCAAAGATCTTCCATGTCTTGCCAGCATAAATCCCAACTCTTGCCTGTCTGGCAAGAACACACTAAATTAGACAACTGCTATTGAAAATGACAAGGCGAAGCAGAACAATCTGACCTCGTTAAAAGTCTTATACAGTTTATTACATGACACACACACACACACACACAGAGCATTGTGAAATATGACTCATCCTCTCAGGATTACAATTGAGGAAATACATTATGGCAATACAACAAATTTATTAGTTGCTTTTTTAAAAAGCATACAAATACAAGTATAAATGTATGTAAACACAAACAACAACATCAGAACAATTCTGTTTAAATAAATCAACATGAAAGGACATTTAAATAAATCAACACATAAGGACATTTAAATAAATCAACACGTAAGGCAAGGACATTTAAATAAATCAACACGTAAGCACATTTAAATAAATCAACACGTAAGCACATTTAAATAAATCAACACGTAAGGACATTTAAACAAGTCAACACTTAAGGACATTTAAATAAATCAACACATAAGGACATTTAAATAAATCAACACGTAAGGACATTTAAATAAATCAACACGTAATGACATTTAAACAAATCCAAACGTAAGGACATTTAAACAAATCAACATGTAAGGACATTTAAATAAATCAACACATAAGGACATCTAAATAAATCAACACACAGGACATTTTAATAAATCAACATGTAAGGACATCTAAATAAAATAAATCAACACGTAAGGACATTTAAATAAATCAACACGTAAGGCAAGGACATTTAAATAAATCAACACGTAAGGACATTTAAACAAATCAACACGCAAGGACATTTAAATAAATCAACACGCAAGGACATTTAAACAAATCAACACGCAAGGACATTTAAACAAATCCACACGCAAGGACATTTAAACAAATCCACACGCAAGGACATTTAAACAAATCCACACGCAAGGACAGTTAAACAAATCCACACGCAAGGGCATTTAAACAAATCCACACGCAAGGGCATTTAAACAAATCCACACGCAAGGACATTTAAACAAATCAACACGCAAGGACAGTTAAACAAATCAACACGTAAGGACATTCTTGAACATCATCCCAAGAAATGTTACCAAAGCTGATGTTCAATAGAAAACAATTCAAATGCCTTCACAAGTCAGTAAAAAGACCTTACAATAAAAGCAATTAGTTTAGAGTAAATCCACTCTCAGTCAAAATATATAGTCACAGGACTTATTGGTATGATGTCATTGGACAGACTGATAGGTCAATGAGAATTCAACATGCTTGAAATGGATAACTATTATTATCAAGTAACAAGTATAGTCATTAATTTAAAAAGAGTTAAAATATGATCACAGATTCTTTCAAAAGTCCAACCCTTCCAGGTAAGGGTTTGGAAAAAAAAAAAAAAAAAAAAAAGGAAATTGGGATAAGTTATTTCTGAACTTTAATTAACGCTCCAATTTTTCTATAGTGCAAACGCATATAGAGCACATGGATTTGTTTTTCATTGTTACGTAGCACATGCTATTAACTTATTACACTACAGATTCTTTCAAAAGTCCAACACTTCACGAGGGTTTGAAAAAAAAGGCAATTGGATAAGTCATTTCCAGTTCTTTAATTAGCTTGAAGCAATCAAAACTGATCAACTGTAGTTTTAGTATCAAGGGAACTAACTAGTTGTGATGGTGAAGTTCTGGGTGGCCTAGGCGAGCTTCCTTGGGCCTCTGTAGAGCTTGCACCATTGTGCCCTGATAAGTTTTCTAGTCTCTCTGGTGTGGCATCTGGGAAATCCGTAGACTCTTGCTGTGATACTGGAGAGCTCTCTGCCCTGCCCTCATGGGCATTTTTATCCACCGAAGATCTTTTTTTTGTGGGTGAGGACACATTTGTCCTGTCATCACCACAGTGTTGCCTCTGGTGTCTCACTAGAGAATATCTTTTGGTAAACAGGGCATTGCAAATAGTGCATTGATATGGCTTCTCACCATTGTGCACCCTCTGATGCTGCACCAGATATGTTCTGCGGCTAAAGGCAGTGCTGCAGACTTCACACTGGTAAGGTTTTTCCCCTGTGTGCACCAGTAAGTGAAGCACAAGTGTCCTTTTCTTACCAAACGAGCTGCTGCAGATGCTGCAGTGAAATGGTTTCTCTCCCGTATGGACCACCTGATGGTTCTCAAATGTACTTTTTTGGCTGAAGGCGGCACCACATGCGGCACACTGAAATGGTTTTTCATCGGAGTGGATCATCTGATGGTGAACTAAAGAGCTTTTGTGATTAAATGCTGCCTGGCATTCTGTGCACTTGTATGGTTTATCTCCGGTGTGGATTCTCTGGTGGCGCATTAAAAGGCTTCTCCTATTGAAAGCAGCACTGCATGTGTTACAAATGAAAGGTTTCTCACCGGTGTGAACCATCTGGTGATGTACCAATGTGCTCCTTTTGCTGTATGATGTGTCACAAATGTCACAGTGATAGGGTTTCTCACCATTGTGAATCATCTGGTGCTGCACCAAAGAACTTTTGCAGGTGAAAGCTGAAGGACAAACAGTGCACTGGTAGGGCCTTTCCCCTGTGTGTATCTTGATGTGGCGCACAAGAGCGCTTTTTTCAGTGAAAGCCGTGGAGCAAACATCACATTTGAAAGGTTTCTCTCCAGTGTGCAGCAACTGGTGCTGAGTGAGATGATCTTTGCGACTGAAAGCACTGCTGCAGGTGGTGCACTGGTATGGCCTCTCTCCAGTGTGTTTTCTGAGATGACGCATTAAATAACTTTTATAACTGAAAGACTCACTGCAAACGCCACATTCAAATGGCCTCCCTTTTGTATCTTTGTCAGGTTTTTCTTTGGCCGCCTTCCTCTTATGAGTTAAAGGGTTGGAATTTTCTAATAATAACAGGTTGTCAGACAACTCACTACCTGATAATCTTTCACTGGATATATCATCAGACCATGGTATAGTTTCTTCTGGTCCTCTGGAGAGTTCTTCATCATTGCTGTCTTCATCCTTTCTCTTTTCTTCTTTTACTTCTACAGCATCATCACAGGGAAACAGCTGATGATCTTCAGTGTGTAATGCAACGTTCTTGCATTGTAAAGACAATGAATTGTGTACATTTCTTTGAGAAGCAGGCAATGTGGTTATTCTCTCCAGCAAATGATCCAACAGAATTTCTCTGCATTCCGAGGACATATTTTGGTGAGCCATTTATTTTTGAGTAACTAGAGCATGTATTTTTGGACAAATCTAAAGCAGTCTCCTGTTTCTGGGTGCATGGAGTGAAATTAGCCCTGGGTTCAACTTTTAAACTGTTAGAAATATCCTCACTGGTTCTCTTGTAAATTTTAGACACTTTGAAAAGATGATCCATAATATGATGCTGTTATTCCATTTTTATGGGAGCTAAAAAAAAATAAATGAAATAAGATTTAAATTAGAAAAAATGTAAAATAGAAAGAGGCAGCTGGAAAATAATTATTAAATGTTATATTTTTAAAGCTATCTTTTTTTAAAAACAATCACTTTGAGGAGGTTGTTTAAACATAATATTTGGGCATCTGTTAATGTTTGATTTGGCTATTTGATAATCTGAAACTTTAATTCCTATTCGTGTTGTTGCCGAATAGCTAGTTCAATGAACTCGTAACATTGTAATGGTACAGACAGTACACTGCAAAGAAATAAAAATAAATAAAGCTTTGACAAAGCAATTTGAGAGATTTTTTATTTATAATAGCAAATTCTTGCCCCAGTAAATAATGACTGAACTATTGTTGGAAAAGAAAATGAAAAGTGCTTTTTGGCAAAAGAAGCAATGCATCAACAAAAGTCCGAAATAATTGAAATGCTTTTTCCATATGTTCAGTTTGTATAATTTTATACTGGTCCATTGTCATAAGCAGCGGAGGACAAATAAAGATGAGTGCAGGGCACTGATTGTTAATTTGATTTGTTTTCTCAGCAAATTGTCATATATATATATATATATGTATAGAATATAATTGCGTCCCGGGCAGTGCAGAGGATTGTTGGGCCCTGAGAAAATCCAAAATTTTTGGCCCCCAAAATAATTGTATAAAAAGAGTATTTATAGCCAAAATAATTCAGTAACAAGTTATTTACTCAGTTGTCCCGCATTCTGCACAGCCTTGCTTGTATGTGAGAGTGAGAGACAGGGACTGGCATCCGATTTAAGTTATTGGCTAATGCGAAGAGATAGCACCGTGATTTCGTTTGCAAAACATTTAAGGTTCAGGTTAGGTTTAGTTTCATTATTTTTAAACGTTTTATTCTTAATTTTACGTATCACAGCAATCAAGTTGGCGGCCATGGTAAAAAAAGAAGTGCTAACTCTTCAGATTTACCAAGTTAGTTATTAATATTTTGTCTTGTAGTTGAACACATACTATAAATAATGTCGCGATAATCCTTTAAAAAAAAAAAAAAAAAAAACATTCACTTATTTAGTTGTATCTGAATCTGAATCAAATCAATTTCAGAATGTATAAATCCTTGAGCTTCAGAATAATTTTTCTCTGCCTTTAGCTCGCGTCTCCATGTATTCTTTTAGGTCTTCCCCTCTAAATTTTATTAAATATTATTATTATTATTATATTATTATTATAAATTAAATATAAGTATAATAATAATAAGGGCTATGCTATGCTATACTATATGATGCGATTGCGATATATCATAATCATGTAGCCATGATTTAGAATGACTGGTATAAAACACTCACACTGATATTCAAAATTTAATTTAAATTACACTCACTCTCACACACTGTGACACACAGCTTAAAAAATTAGGCCCGTAGTCTCACATTATGTTAGCTATTTATTAAATGTCAGAAGTTGTTTGAATTTCATTATTTTGTGTACGTACGGTAATATTATAATATCCTAAATGACTCGTTATACATGATCAATGATCTTTGAGGTGATGTGATGGCCCAGTTGATCTTAATCTTATATATAATAATATTTATTTTTTTATTTTGTTTTCACTTTAGTCTAAAATGTTACTTTCAGTTAGTCCAGGAAGCTGATATAACAATTTTTGTGTAAATACCTAATTAAAGCACTTATTAACATACTTGTTTTCAGTTACGATACAAAGCTGTCAATTGACATTTTATAATATTTATTTTATAAATCAGTGATGTAAACAACATGGCAGAAATCACTATAAATTTTAGCCAATCGCGTAACAGTTCGCATTTCTACGAAAAATCCGACAATGAAAGTCTGCAGCTTTATAATGCAGCTCACTGATATATCTCTGCTTTAAACGAATTATAATATTAAAAAATATTTACTTATTAAACTCCAACCCATAATTCGTGATACAGTGTGCAAATGACCAAACATATTCTAGATGTTTTCATAGTTTTCATTTTTTTTTTTACAACAATGCCCATTGTCACTATATATTTTTTTAATTATAAGGGAAGCTACACAAATAAAATATTTAGTAAACTTGAAATGAAGCGGTTTTAGTTCTTGTTTTGAGAAAATTTTGACTTGAATTTGAATGATTCAATTCTTTTCTTTTTTGGACTTTCGGATTTTGTAATATTTTAAATAATTTGCTGATAAGCATTTGTATTGCACCGTGTTTACAATTTCGAATTTACGTTTGCATTTTTCGTCCATTTAAATTTAATTATTAATTTGGCAAGTTGACAATACGGTCAATATAGAGCAGTATCTGACATTTGTCCCGAGTCAACGCGGCACAGAACGATGATTTAACACTGCCTGAACTTTAGAAAAAAGCACCACTTCTGCAAATCTGATTAATAAAAAAAACTAAACATCCTTCACCTGGACATGAACAACTCTTTGCAGAAAAATGTTAGACTAAAATTTTTATGGCGGATACATCCAACCCTCTTCATTACAGATAGTCTACCTATGTTCCGCAGTCTATAAGATGTTACCAACGTGCTCCCCACAGCGGTTATCAAAGTTAAATGATTTCTAAATAAGGCATTGTCACCAAGGAAGTTCACCTTTTTTGCGTAAAGGGGGGGGGGGAGTGGTTAAGGGGGGGGGGAGGTAACATGATGACAAATTTTTACGCAAATGAAATACTTAATAATAATAATAAAGTATTTCATAATAATAATAATAATAATTAGTGGCATTATGTAGCGCGGTACCCCAGCATAGGACTGGGCTCACCGTACTGTACATATAAATATTAGCAAAAGAATCATAATCGTGACATTAAAATAAAATACATTTACTTTATGTAATAAAGAGCAGCTGTGTAACAACAAAACAAAAACAAATGTATATTCACCCCACCCACCCCAGAACTTTTACATGTCAAGCCGTGGACGGCAGCCAGCACCATCGTTTATCGGTCAGAAGGGCGACGTTTTGTGTTTAAATTATTCTAATTGTAAAAATACTGTCTTGTCTAGTAATTGTATAAGGTAATAAAAAAAATTGCCATCAATTTGCGTCAATAAAAAGAATCTTATCTGATCTTAACTTAGAAAAGCACAACTTTTGCTTTTTGCTGCGTTTACGTCATTTCAAGGTTTCACTGTACTACATATTAGCTTACAATACAATCTCGAGATTTTGGTCTCCATTTTTAAAACACTTTATACTAACTTCGCTTTTTGTTCCTGTGTTTCCGTGTGACAAAATCTTCGGTAGCCTAATTGACCCATTTCCCGTCATCATCACGGAACTGAAATTTTGCACATAGACTCGCTGATTATGACAACACATGCTTTTAGTTTTCAGCCCCATCCCCCACCCCCCAACCACAAAATAAATTATTAAAAAATAACTTTTTCCTGTTTTTTTCAGGGCGGAGAAAAGTAAATGATTTATTTAATGGCTGCGTGGAGATAAATTGTGCACATTATTATTATGTTGCTATGCTCTCTGTATTTGTATTATACTTGGGTATGCACAGCGGTTGTTTGGAGCCGGTTCGGTCAGGTTCGTGCGAACCGTTATTTGTAAAATAAATATGCCTAAAATCAAGTACTAATTTAAAAAAAAAATCAAAATTTATACTAAGTGCGAACCCTTTGTTACGAATTTGGCAATACACCGCTGGGTATGCAGTAAAAAAAATAAAATGTATTTTTATAATGAGAAAATGAAGGAAAAATTCGAAACGTGTTTTCCGCCAGAAGGTTACCCAGTTACATAACCGCTTCTTAATAAATGAGAAACCACTTACAATGGCATCAATGAAAACAAGAATGCGTATAAAGGATTTATACGAACACCTTTTTTTTTTTTTTTAAAGAAAAAGGGTGTTGTTTTATTAGAATGGGAAAGAAAGGTTTGAAACCTATTACGCTAAATGTTGTCTTCAATTTAAAAGGAAGTAATTTTGTTTGGGAGAAGTAAACCCATTTTTTTAACGTAGTCAATTTACATCGATTAACTATAATACAAAGCAAAACAGCAAAACAGCAAAACAACAGAATCTATTTTAGACTATTAAACTATCACATCGTTGAGGGTAACATGCCCCCAAGGTCATGGATAAACTGTCACCAAAGCTAATGGGTGAATTATCACAAGTATGGTGATAAAATATCCCCAAGGCTATTGGGTGAACGGTCACAAGTGTAGTGGGAAATCTATCACAGACCTGAGGGTAAACTCTTCCAGATGTCATGAATAAACTATAAACCAAAGGTAATGGGTAAACTTTCACCGAGTTGAGGACAAAATATCCATAAGGTAATGTGTAAACTATCCCAAAGATCATGAATAAACTATCACCAAAAGTAATGAGTAAAATATCACCAAGGTGACGGGTAAACTATCACAGAAGTATGAGATGCTGATGCTAATACCTCTACAGCATTGTTTCCCAAGCTTAGTTGAAGTAGTATTATGAATAGGCATTTACTAACAGCAACTTACTTAAACACCGCCCGGTTTTCATTACTGTTTGATTTGGATAGAACAATCGTTAAGTCAAAACTTTCAGAAGTATTCTTCTATTTCGTTTGCTAGACAGAATTTTTGAACAATTTCCACAATGTATAAAAATTTCAGGAAATTATGAAATTTTATTCTGAAACCAAAACTCCGAGTGAGATTTCGTCAACTTTGGCTTCAGCTTTGAATAAGCTTTTCATCGAAACAATCAAATTCATTTGCAACTTGACATGGATTTCTTCTTCTCCTTCTATATATTAAGGGCCCACGATCAATTTATTGATCCTTATGGCTCGTATGAATGTAGATGGGATTGGCAATGTCTATGTGCCTGGTGTTGATGAGGATATTTCACTGGTTACAAGAGTAACTGCGTGAGGGTATCATGCACTGGGGGTTGTGAGGCCTGAGGCAATAGACGCAAATGAGTCAAGTGTTGTCGCCTCAACTGTTCCTTTTGGAAGCTTGTTCCAGTCCCTGATTGTCTTTGGCAGGAATGAGCAGTTCCTATACTGGCTTCTCGCTGGTATGAGCCGGAACTGCCTGTCATGGCCTCGTCGCTGTCTATGGGGGAGAGGGACGAGTTTCTGTTTAATGCCAGAGCAGTGGACTAGCCCATTATTTATCTTGTAAATCACGGAGAGCCTGGACTGTCGTCGTCGTTCCTACAATAGTGACGAACTAATTTATTAACTAATCTAAAATTTCAGCTTAAAGAATATCCCACAATCGCTCACACTCACACAAGATTTTATGCAAATATATTCAAAATGTTCACAAGATATTTTAGCAGTTGCGTCACAAAGGGATTGGGACCGCACAGGATGACGCCGTTGCATGGCGGGCGATGATTACGAATGCGAAATTGTACATTCGACAACGTTCGCTCAAGTCCATATCAAAAATGAACATGAGCAGGATGTCACTAGATCAGGGTAATGGAATATCAAGATCGCCACCAGAAAAGTGTATCACCAAAAACAGGTTGCAACAAGAAAAACGGTGTCAGAGGTTTTCATCCCAGAACATGGTGTCATGAAGCAGAGAAAGGTGCCATCAGTGTAGATTGTCACGAGAGAAGTTGTAAATGTCATATTATGTTAGCTTGGCTGGATTTCAAAGTAAGCAAAAAAAACAAGGTGATCCAATTGCATTAAATAATATATATCACTTATATATATTACGCTTCTGGTGTGACTCGTGGACTGCTTCCTAATCAGCGAATTTGGTATTGAGAGTATATTACAAATTAAATAATTATAAATGTTTGAAAGAAAGTATTTTCAATAATGAGTCAAATATCACGCAAAATATAATTAGCGATAACTACTCTAAATGAATTTTTTATTTATATAACGCAATTGCATTTGGCGCGTAATATTTTCTTTTCGGAAAATGAAATCGTCTCAATTTAAGTGTGGTGTAAAAAATATTCGGTTTAAAAATGGTTGGGTTATCAAAATATTCAATATAGTTCATGGCCGTGAAATAAAAAGTGTGCAGTGACATGTCATGGGGGGAAGGGGTGTAGCAAACATTGGGATTCTTAAATGTGCATAACTAGAGTTCATGTTTTGTCAAGTAACTTTAGTAGATGGGAAGTTCATGCATTCCTGTCGCCAATATTTGGCGGGCTGTATCTAGTAGATGGGAAGTTCATGCATTCCTGTCGCCAATATTTGGCGGGCTGTATCTAGTAGATGGGAAGTTCATGCATTCCTGTCGCCAATATTTGGCGGGCTGTATCTAGTAGATGGGAAGTTCATGCATTCCTGTCGCCAATATTTGGCGGGCTGTATCTAGTAGATGGGAAGTTCACGCATTCCTGTCGCCAATATTTGGCGGGCTGTATCTAGTAGATGGGAAGTTCACGCATTCCTGTCGCCAATATTTGGCGGGCTGTATCTAGTAGATGGGAAGTTCATGCATTCCTGTCGCCAATATTTGGCGGGCTGTATCTAGTAGATGGGAAGTTCATGCATTCCTGTCGCCAATATTTGGCGGGCTGTATCTAGTAGATGGGAAGTTCATGCATTCCTGTCGCCAATATTTGGCGGGCTGTATCTAGCATATATATATATATATATTACACGTATGTTATTAGGTAAAGGATAGAAGATTGTATCAGATCAGGTTGTTGACACTCTCGGTGAGGTCCTCGGGGGAGGTCTAAAACGGTAGGGGTTGGCACAATGGGTTTACCGCACTGGGTAACCGCAACCCAAGTGACGTGTTAACTCACACCCCCCCCCCCTCCTCCCAACTCTTCTTTTTTAGTTGCGACGTGAATGGATATTGCACAATATCCGTAATGATGGGAGTTAATTTAGATATGAAAGTAGAGTTAATTTAGATATGAAAGTAGAGTTAATTTAGAAATGAAAGCAGAGTTAATTTAGATATGAAAGTAGAGTTAATTTAGATATGAAAGTAGAGTTAATTTAGATATGAAAGTAGAGTTAATTTAGAAATGAAAGTAGAGTTAATTTAGATATGAAAGTAGAGTTAATTTAGATATAAAAAAGAGTTAATTTAGATATGAAAGTAGAGTTAATTCATTTGGTTTAATACAATATTGACATTACATCCCAGAAAAATGTAAAACGATGTCATCGCAATATGCATATATATCTGAAAAAAGCGAAACATTGTCTGATGAATTTTGGAGTCTAGAAATAAAGCATTAGTAGTAAAAAAAATAAATCAAAATCCAACAGTGTCAAATAGCTGATAAAAGCGACTCGCAGACTGGAAACTGTGAAAGTAAATAGTTTTTAATTTCCATCCACTAGATGTTGGCAATGAGTGAAACAACCTGTCCTTAGAAATAACAACCTGTCCTTAGAGGTAACAACCTGTCCTCAGTGGTAACACATATCCTTAATGACAACAACATGTCCTTATTGGTAACACCTGTCATTAGTGGTAGCACTTTTCCATATTGGTAATACATTTCCTTAGCGGTAACAAATTGTACTTAGTGGTAACCCCTGTCCTTAATGGTAACAAAATGTCTTTGGTCGTACCAACCTCTCTTATTGATAAAGACCTTTTCTTAGTGGTAACAAAATGTCCTTGGTGGTATCAACCTCCCCTTAATGATAAAAACCTGCCCTTAGTGGTAACAACATGTCCTTGGTGGTAGCAACCTCTTTTTAATGATAAAGACCCGCCCTTAGTGGTAACTCCTGTCTTTGGTGGTAAAATTTTCTTTAAATTATGAGCAGTCAAACTTATTCACAGTCGCGCACACTTTCCCTTATGAATTTGACGTTTCATTTGGACTAACAATATTTCATAAAAACAGACACACAATGAATGAATACTTACAGTTTGATCTAATCGATCTATCAGTATGATCATTAATGCATTGCCCTCGATACATTAAAAAAAAAAATTGGTAAATCATATGAAAAACTGACATTGATACCAATGCTGTACCAGCAGTATAAAACAAAACTGACATTGATACCTATGCTGTACCAGCAGTATAAAACAAAAATGACATTGATACCTATGCTGTACCAGCAGTATAAAACAAAAATGACATTGATACCTATGCTGTACCAGCAGTATAAACCAAACTGACATTTATGCCAATGTTGTACCAGCAGTATAAACCAAACTGACATTGATACCAATGCTGTACTAGCAGTTTAAAAAAAAATCTTTCTGTTTTTTTTTAAAATTATTATTATTTTTATTTTTCTTTCTCTTTTTCTTTAATTTTTTTTTTTTTTTTTTAAAGATATTTTTAAAAAAATATATGTTAAAAAAAATAAACAATTATTTAATTCTTTTTAAATATTCTTTTTACTTTTCTCTCTCTCTCTCTTTTTTTGTTTTTGTTTTGTACCAGCAGTTTAATGCAATAAATATACATTAGTCTCTATGTGCTGCGCCCAGTGGATGTGTATAAAAAATGTTCCATCGGTTCCTGTCTCAAGTGAATTCACTATTTTTGTGAAGAGCGTGATTTCACCTTACTTTCTGGATACTTTTTTTTAAAAAAATAGCTCCGTATTTTGAAGATGTCTGTTCATGACTCATGTATTGTTCGACCGATTTCAATGAATTGCTCTTCTCCAAAGCCCGCAATGAACGATATGGGTGCTGGGTGGCCGAGGGGTCTAAACTGAGCACATCTCAAGATGATGGCCTGTAGTTCCAATCCCCACCAAAGCCCTGTTAAGCAAAAAACATCACCAGCACCCCGGGTGGATGGGACCCGTTAACCTTGGACGACAACTCATCTAAGAGAAGAAGTCCCGAAAGTCAAATAACATTGATACAATGAAACATTCCGCAACTCCTGCGACGCCACTGGTGCCAAGCTGTATCATCCACATGATGTTCCCTTGGAGTAATCCAGCGGCGTGGAGAGAGGCGATTTGCTGTTGGGAACCAGCTTATAATCCTGGAAGAATAATCCCAGGCCTTGTGGATTTCGTCCTGCAAATTACTCACCATCGTCACCTTGTGACGAACGGATGCCAGCAAAAAGAAAAAAAAAAAAACATGAATAATTTAAAACCCTTTAAAATGTTTAAATATATAATTTTAATTTTTTAAAATGTTGTTTCCCTTTAGCACCCACTAAATCTACTGAAGTTTTACTGTCCCCGGGATCTCCCCCCCCCCCCCCCCCAAGGTTGGTACCGCACACTTTGAGAACAACTGATATATAACCTAAATCATGTCTCAAGCGTGACCTTTTTCCCCCGCAGAAATAAGATAGTCGAATTGATTGCATGGGGAGATTTCCAGGGTTCTATAAATAGACATATAATATTATGATCATATCGCTACACTTTACACCTCTTCCAGCTATCCAGTATTTGCTACACCTAACTCCCCCCCTTCCAGCAATCCAGTTTTCGCTACACTTTACACCTCTTCCAGCTATCCAGTATTTGCTACACCTAACTCCCCCTTCCAGCAATCCAGTTTTCGCTACACTTCACAGCCCTTCAAGGAGTCTAGGTATTGCTACAACTAACAAACCCTCTTTTCAAAGAGAACAAACGTTTTTTTAAAAATTTTTTATTGTTAACAAAATATTCAAAATATTTTCTATTTATAAAAATTATATATTATATTCACCAATGTAACTCCTGATTTTTTAAAATAATAAATGGCGCCCCTTAACACCGTTAACCTGGGGGAACCACTCTCCCGGGCACCTCAACTCCCCCCCCCACACACACATAATAAGTACTCCATTCTGGCGTCACCCATATCAACGCTCTCTTTTCTGTACAGTCTTAACAGCTACATTGCCAGATCCTTGTGAAGATAACACACATGCAGGAACGCTCGCATTTTTTGTGTGTTCATCCGTTCTTTTACTTCTTTTACTTCTGAACGTTGTGTCCCCTATACGTTTAAGCTCTACGCGCCCTTTGAAGGCCGGTTTAAAAGGCCCCGGAGATGGAAGGTTTTGTTATCTGTTCACTCGGGTGGTGATAGCGAAGGAAGGGGGTGGGGTGGTGGTTAAAGAACGACAATTAAATTTTAGACAAATATGAACCGACACAAACCCCCTCGCGAACATAAACGTCGAACGAAGAAGCTACGAACCACAGTCGCAAGGTATGTTGACACACGCGAACAACAATCTCTGACGGTGGCAGATAAGCTTGAGGTTTACCATTGAAACAATTTAAACGTATCACAGTAGATAAGTTGCAATGATGGTAAAAAAAATTTCTTCCTTTCCTATATTTATTCTTTAAAATTTTAAATATTTTTTGAATCTCTTCCAGAACTGAACTGTCGATGAAAAGAGTGATTTATCCAAATAAACTCTACTCCAAAAAGTGACAGCAGCAAGTATCTGAGAGATAAATGTTTGAGTCTGGATTAAAGTTTCAAAATTGGTTTTCTGATTATTTTGGAACGTTTCCGAATTTCGACCAATCTCTACGATAGAGCTTGAATTAAACAGTCAGCCTGTTGTTGTTTGGCTTCGTCAAGTGTTAAGCTATTCTCAGATGATGTCGATTTCATACGTTCTAATTCTCAAGGAGCACTCTTTATACACAAAGAAATGGCTCGTGTAACAGAGTGTAACAGACACTGTGAGGAACTCTGGAAGTGTTCACCCCACGTTGAGCTCGACACGTTACGGACTTTGGTCAAAAAGTCTGGACACGCCAACTGCATCAGCCCTTTCGTTTGGAACAAGATAGCGTCATCGAAAGCAAGTGATGATTTCAAATTTCTGCGGTTTTTGGTCAAAAATGGCGTTGACGTCAACCGCGCCGACGAACTCGGCCGAACAGGTTTGCATTTTGCCGCAAGCCATTGTCTCACAAAGACGGTCAAGCTGCTGTTGCGTTCCCGAGCAAGAGCAGACGCGCTGGACACAGAAGGATGGACTCCTGTCATGCGCGCTTCCGCTTTGGGTTACGACAGTGTGATCAAAATCTTGATCAAGAACGAGTCGTCCGTGAACAAGGCCGGCCTCACCGGGATGACACCGCTGATGACCGCATCTAAATATGGCCACCCGACGACCGTGAAACTTTTGATCAAACACGGGGCGAATGTGGACGAGGCTGATGGCTCGGGTCACACCGCGCTGATGTTTGCGACCAAGCATGGGCAAGTAGACGTTGTGCGAGTGCTTTTGAGAAACAGGGCACGCCAGGACTTGTCCGACAGTCAGAACTACACCGCTTTGATGTTGGCGACGGAGATGGGTTACGTGAAGATCGTTAAGCTGCTTCTAGAGTCAGAGCGCTTTGAAATCTCGGGGGCCAGCATCGACGGATACACGGCCCTGATGCTGGCCTCAGATAACAATTACGTGGACGTTTTTGATCTTCTGTTGCGCTATGATCCCACCAATGTGAATCAACTTAACAATAAAGGTCAAAGTGCATTGATGTTAGCTACACGAGCGGGCGGCACCGAAATCGTCCAATCATTACTGAAATATAACGTGGATGTTAATAAGACTGACGAGGCTGGAGACACCGCTCTCATCTTCGCGTGTGAAAGCGACAACCGCGAGGTCGTTTTTAAACTGTTGAGTAAAAATGCCGATGTCAACGCAACTGGAAGTGAGGGGAAAACGGCGCTTCTGGTCGCATCCGAAAAAGGAAACTACTCAGTTGTTAAAATGTTACTGAAGCGCGGGGCACGAGTCGATCACGCTGACGTACACAAAGAAACAGCCCTAATGAAAGCCTCGAAGAGTGGGCATGCTGACGTTATTCTGACTTTGATAAAAAAGGGCGGTGATGTCGGAAAGCGGGACGAGTCAGAGAGAACCGCGCTCTGTTTGGCAATCGAAAGTCGTCGGCTCATCTCCGTCGAGATACTGATAGACAAGGGATCAAGTCTTTACTACACTGACTCACACGGCGACACGATACTGATGCGCGCTGCAAGATGCCGGGACACTGAAATAACCAGAGCCGTGTTGCGGCACAAAACCAACGTTAATGCTAACAACGAGGTAGGTTTCACGGCTCTGATGATAGCCGCCGAGAACGGAAACCCAGGTGTCGTTCAGATGCTGTTGAAGAAGGGGGCGAAATTGAACGTCCTGAATACATCAAAAAACAGTGCGCTGATGCTCGCGTCGCATAAAGGCCACTTTTTGGTAGTAGAGATGTTGCTGAAAAACGGAGCAGACGTCCATCAAGGTAACTGTACGGGCAGCACGGCGCTAATCTTAGCGGCCCAGACCGACGAGCCGAGGACGGTCAGCGCCTTGCTGGAGAGGGGATCTGAAGTCAACCGTGTGAACTACGATAAGCTCAACCCACTCTGCTTGGCAGCTGATAAAGGGTTCGAAGGAAATGTTCAAATACTGCTGGTCACAAAATACAAGGCTCACATTGATTCTAGGTGCAGAAGGGGATGGACGCCCCTGATGTTTGCTTCGAAGAAAGGACATGTCGGAATCGTTGAGCTACTTGTCAATAAAGGATCAGACGTCAATCTCTTAAACTCCGACGACTGGACCGCTCTTTGCATCGCAGCCCGCAACGATAAGCATGCCACTGTGAAATATCTTATAGGCAAAGTTTCCAAACCCGACGTCCAAGGCGAAAAAGCTTTAAGAATCGCTTCTCTGAGTGGAAGTCTAGATACCGTGCAGCTGCTGTTGAAATACGTCAAAGATGAAATACTACGCCGCTTAGGACTCAACAAATCACTTTACTTAGCATGTTTACATGGTCACGCCCATGTCGTCGACTTCCTGTGCAAAAGCGGGGCCGATATTTATTTTTCGGATTTTTTCGGATTCACGCCACTGTTGCTTGCGTCTTCGAAAGGGCACAGTCAGGTCATCGAAGCATTGATTAGAAACGGATGTGACGTCAACATTGTAGGCCACATCGTCGTTGACTTTAGCAACAGGTTGCGGAATATCGGGACCTCGCCTTCCGCTCGGATACCAATCACTGCCCTGAACGTGGCCGTGGAGTGTGGGTACCTGGACTGTGTAAAAGTCTTGCTTGAGGCGGGCGCCGACTTTAATTTGATGAATTACGATAAAATGTCGCCGCTGACCATAGCAAGACACAGGGACTTTCCGGAAATCGTGGCTGTGCTGCAGGAGAAAGGTGGAATAGAATCAGGTTTGTCCGTATTTTTGTGAGGTTTATGAGGAAATATCAAGGCAACACAGTTTCAAGTATATAAGGAATAAAACGTTGGTTTCATAATTTACGTTAAAGCTTCTATTAAAAATATGAATTATTTTCCTATTTAATTTAATTTTTTTCACCCAGAAGAAACTTGTTGGTGTCATATTATGCTAGTTGGCTTAATTTTAAATTAAACAAATCAACAACAACAACAAAAAAACAGCAACAAATATAAAATCAAGGTGATCCAATATATATTTATATATATATATATATATATACGTGTGTTATTGCGAAAATTATATGAGATAAGCCTTATTAGAAAATTTCATAAATATTATTCTGACTTTATGAATTCATAAAATCGAAGTAGATTTACCTTCTTATATTTTTGATGTTTCGTTTTACGCCCGTTAGGAAAAAATAAATAAATTATTTACCGTTACATTCCTTTACAGTAATTGAGATCTAAATTCTTTATGATTTAATAATATCACAAAGAAATATTTTCTTTCTTAGAAACGACTTTTAATGGAGCAAACATCAAATCAATGTAAGTATGCGCACTACCAACATTTCTTTGGATAAAAATCTCACTCTCTCTCTCTCTCTCTCTATATATATATATATATATATATATATATCTTATGGGCATCTATATATATTTACGGTACGGAGATTCATTACGTGTGAACTCAATAAATAGTGTAACAGGATATCATTAGGCTTGATAAAAAAAAGTGAGGGCGAATACACGGACATTTCAGCTTCGTGAATTCTTAAGGAGGCAATAAACACCAAGAAATAGAAAACTATGTGGAAAAAAACACACCCTGACTGTTGTATGTATCCAGATCTCAATGTAGCTCTGGCAGTCTCTGTTGTCGTTTATCTTTTTGCCCCTTCAAGCCTACACATGTCTTGATACACATTTTCATTTTTCTCTGAATAAAAAATATTGTTTCATTGGTTGATATGAAACATGTTGATTTTTAAAAAAAAAAACCTATGACATGAAACATAGGAAATTTCCCAACAATCACCCCCCGACCGAAAAAAAAACAACCCACTAACAGAAAACTCAAATATAAAAAGTACAGTTTACGGACTAGCCTATCTTGTCGCATGCACGTCGAGCCCGTTTCGTACCTGGGGTTAGTGCCGCCAAGTGAGGGCGAAGATTTTTGCTGCCCCTGCCACTAAACAAAAAAACCTTACCAATACAGTGGGCCCAAAAAATGCCGCCGCTCCATTAAAGAGAAAAAGTGGCGCTTTGGGCGTAGCACCGCCCTTCAAATCCCTCTTTTTAGGCCACTCTGTCCAGCCAACCATTACAAAGAGAGGTAAAAAAAAAGGGGGGGGGGGCAGGGAGTCATCTCAACCAGTAATTAAATAGTAACGAACCGCAGTTTCGAACTTTTTTTGTATTGAAGAAGAAGTCACCGGGCCGTGAGACTCACCGGGCCTTTAGAGTCACCGGGCCGTGAGACTCACCGAGCCGTTGATGTCCCCGGGCCGTGACAGTCACCGGGCCTTTAGAGTCACCGAACCGTGAGACTCACCGAGCCATGGGTGTCGCTGGACCGTGTGAGTCAAAGTGCCTTGAGAGTCACCGAACCGTGAAAGTCACCGGGTCGTGAGAGTTAAAGAACATATCGTTTATCAGATTTGATACGCTGGATTGCAGGCAGCCCTTTTATTATCTAGTCATTCACTTATTTGAATATATTGTTTAAAATTTGAAATAGACAATAACCTATAACTAAATGGGCTTGAAGTATCAGCTCTTGTAGTCTTGACACATCAGGTGTTTGATAGGCGTAGTCTTGGGCAGCGGTTTCCACCTTCCTTAAATGCTGACAAAAGTTTGTGTTACTATTTTACACCTTGCACATGAACATTTTATATCTATAATTGTTCATATGGCTGCACATGTTGGTACCCGGGTACCAGAAGTAAGAGGTTGGGATTATAAAACTATTTAAAATATAATTGTTGGGTTTGTAAGAACAAATGAGGTATCAAATGAAAGATAATTGAATGGACTATACGTTTGTAAACTTAATTCTTCATTTTAACTAAAATAAACTACTACAAATGACATCCGGATATCATTAGTCAAAATGGACCCGGACACGCAGCGCCGCCATTCGCACGCGGGTACCGTTACACTCAATGCTATTCGGATGTCATTTTTGGTAGTTTATTTTGCAAATGTGTTTTGTAAATATATTTTATCGACTTCATTACAATTACATAACAATTTAATAGTTTATTACATAGTGGACACCAATAGAAAGAGCTCATTATATTTGTCTATGCGTTGGTGGAAAAAAGACAGGGACCACTTAAATCAAGTTGAGGACCATTCCTCCCACCCACCCCTAACCGTTCTTAGAATCATGTAATACTAACTATTATTCTTTATTTAAAAAAAGACAAGCTTCAGATTTTAATGTGTAATATATTTATAGAATTTATTATTAAAATATGAACAGCGCTGTTATCACATCATCACCAATTACTGAGGCACAGAAATGAAGAAAATAATATATGGGTGACTGCGCTCGAACCGTGTGACGTAACTTATACAGTGGAAAAAGATATGTAGAGAAAAATACCTGTCCGTTCGCATTGGTTAACCAGGAGGTTGTGCAAGCTGTTGTAAGAAAATGTTTAATAAGAGAAGCAACAGGATAAATAAAAAAAATGTTTAAGAGAAGCAACAGGATAAATAAAAAAAATGTTTAAGAGAAGCAACAGGATAAATAAAAAAAATGTTTAAGAGAAGCAACAGGATAAATAAAAAAAATGTTTAAGAGAAGCAACAGGATAAATAAAAAAATGTTTAAGAGAAGCAACAGGATAAATAAAAAAAATGTTTAAGAGAAGGAACAGGATAAATAAAAAAAATGTTTAAGAGAAGCAACAGGATAAAGAAAAAAAAATGTTTAAGAGAAGCAACAGGATAAATAAAAAAAATGTTTAAGAGAAGCAACAGGATAAATAAAAAAAATGTTTAAGAGAAGCAACAGGATAAATAAAAAAAATGTTTAAGAGAAGCAACAGGATAAAGACAACAAACAAGTAGAAGGTCTAAGTAGAGGGTCTATATCGACACTTTTTTAGAACTTATACAAAATATTTTGAAATGTTTGAGGTCAGATGTGGATATAAATATATATGTTTGCATAACAGATCCTAATGTATGTTGTATAACAAATACAAATCTTTTTCGTATAACAAATACAAATCTCTGTGTGTAATACAAATATAAATATACGTTTTTATGCCATTATAAAAATCCGTGTTTCAAAAAGACATCTAAATCTATATTTGTACAAATATTCCTAAATCTATGTTTGTATAACACATATAAATCCATTTTTGTATAACATATACAAAATTATTTTTGTATAGCAAATACAGAGCAATTTTTTTTGTATTTAAAAAAAAGTGGGTGAATTTTGTGATTGAGTCTCAGTTTTTGAGAGAAGTTTTAGATTGATAAAAGTCGTTCATAAACAGGTGACGTAGATATAATGATAGAAAAAAAGGAATGGAAGAAATAGCATCATGATAACATTAAATAAAAAAAAAGGAAGAAAACTACACAGGTTAAAAATGTGTCCTTAAAACGAATATTTAAAAATAATTTTTAAAAAAATATATATGCAGAGCCATTGCGGGATAATTAGAGGCCACATGGCAACTTCCGGTTTAAAATTGAAAGTTAACGAATTGGGGGCAGCCTGCAGCCGTAATGGGTGATGGGGCCAAAGGGATGGCTCTGTTAATATGCAAAAAAAACCCACTTTTTTTTGACAATGAAAAGTTTACCAAAAAAAAAACACTTTTTTTTTGACAATGAACGGTTTACTAAAAAAAAACTTTTTTTTTGACAATGAAAGGTTTACCAAAAAAAAAACTTTTTTTTTTTTAATCATCACAGTTATGCGACGACTGTTATAATAAATAATTTGAAGACGTGCTACATCAGCAGTGCAGGGGAAGTTACAATGAAGAACGTGGAAAATGCCTTGCTGGACGGCTCCATCCAGTTCAGAGATGAGTGATTTTCGGGGCCGATAATAGAGATGTTGTATCCGCCCACCTTACGCAACAGTTTAAGGTATAACCAGGATTAGCCCTTGCAGCAGGATGCAATAACTTCGTTCTGCTTTACATTTTTAAAAAAAAAACTTCTTTTTTTTTAACTTACTAGTTTGCATATGCTATGACATAGGTGGTATCGTAAAAATCAAAGAGTTAAAACTTCGATACCCAGCACACCCTATTGTACCTTTTAATCCTTCATCCTTTGGATGGATGCTGGACATGCCATTTTTTGCGTGTGAAACAAATCATGTAATCCTACGATAAGTCCTACCATATAATTTATAACGATCTACTTTAACTTTAAACATAAACTATGTGGTGGGTGGTCACGTGGTCTAAACAGAGTCAATCTTAAGTTCGGGGTTCTGGAGTTCAAGCCCCATAGATGAGACCCACTCACCTCGGATAGCTACTTATCTAAGGGAAGGCAAACTCTGAATTCAAACCTGGAGATGGAGTCCCATGAGAGGATACACTAATACAATGAAGATTCCAACAACTCCTGCGACGTAACTGGTTCCGTGCCAAGATGTATCATCCACATATGATGCTTCCTTGGGTCATCCATAGACTCGTAAAGAGAAGTGATTGGCTGTGTAGGGAACCAGCTTGCAGTTGTAAAGAAGAAAAACGCCCCAAGCCATTGAAGTCCACACTGTCGTCACATTGTGACAAGACTACACCATCGTCACATTGTGACAAGACTACACCATCGTCACATTGTGACACGACTACACCATCGTCACATTGTGACACGACTACACCATCGTCACATTGTGACAAGACTACACCATCGTCACATTGTGACACGACTACACCATCGTCACATTGTGACAAGTCTACACCATCGTCACATTTGTGACAAGACTACACCATCGTCACATTTGTGACAAGACTACACCATCGTCACATTGTGACAAGACTACACCATCGTCACATTTGTGACAAGACTACACCATCGTCACATTGTGACAAGTCTACACCATCGTCACATTGTGACACGACTACACCATCGTCACATTGTGACACGACTACACCATCGTCACATTGTGACAAGACTACACCATCGTCACATTGTGACAAGACTACACCATCGTCACATTTGTGACAAGACTACACCATCGTCACATTGTGACACGACTACACCATCGTCACATTGTGACAAGTCTACACCATCGTCACATTTGTGACAAGACTACACCATCGTCACATTGTGACACGACTACACCATCGTCACATTTGTGACAAGACTACACCATCGTCACATTTGTGACAAGACTACACCATCGTCACATTGTGACACGACTACACCATCGTCACATTGTGACAAGACTACACCATCGTCACATTGTGACAAGACTACACCATCGTCACATTTGTGACACGACTACACCATCGTCACATTTGTGACAAGACTACACCATCGTCACATTGTGACAAGACTACACCATCGTCACATTTGTGACAAGACTACACCATCGTCACATTTGTGACAAGACTACACCATCGTCACATTTGTGACAAGACTACACCATCGTCACATTTGTGACAAGACTACACCATCGTCACATTGTGACAAGTCTACACCATCGTCAAATTTGTGACAAGACTACACCATCGTCACATTGTGACACGACTACACCATCGTCACATTGTGACAAGTCTACACCATCGTCACATTGTGACAAGTCTACACCATCGTCAAATTTGTGACAAGACTACACCATCGTCACATTGTGACACGACTACACCATCGTCACATTTGTGACAAGACTACACCATCGTCACATTTGTGACAAGTCTACACCATCGTCACATTTGTGACAAGACTACACCATCGTCACATTGTGACACGACTACACCATCGTCACATTTGTGACAAGACTACACCATCGTCACATTTGTGACAAGACTACACCATCGTCACATTGTGACACGACTACACCATCGTCACATTGTGACAAGACTACACCATCGTCACATTGTGACAAGACTACACCATCGTCACATTTGTGACACGACTACACCATCGTCACATTTGTGACAAGACTACACCATCGTCACATTGTGACAAGACTACACCATCGTCACATTTGTGACAAGACTACACCATCGTCACATTTGTGACAAGACTACACCATCGTCACATTTGTGACAAGACTACACCATCGTCACATTTGTGACAAGACTACACCATCGTCACATTGTGACAAGTCTACACCATCGTCAAATTTGTGACAAGACTACACCATCGTCACATTGTGACACGACTACACCATCGTCACATTGTGACAAGTCTACACCATCGTCACATTGTGACAAGTCTACACCATCGTCAAATTTGTGACAAGACTACACCATCGTCACATTTGTGACAAGACTACACCATCGTCACATTTGTGACACGACTACACCATCGTCACATTTGTGACAAGACTACACCATCGTCACATTTGTGACAAGACTACACCATCGTCACATTTGTGACGGACGTATGCCAGAAAAAAAAATCTATACGCATTAAACAATGCATTTGATCATCTAATTCTTTATGTTTTATTTTTAATCATAATGGAAATTTCATCGCTGGAAAGTTATATCCACCGTTGATAGTGATAGAGTTTTTAAAGGACAAATCTAAACGCTCTCCTTTTATTACTAAAAATTATTCACGTTAAAATAAAAAAAAACAATATATATATATATATATTTATGACAAATCTTTTTTTTATGAAATACAATGAACGCCAAATGGAACGGAAAAAATATCAGTTAACCAACAAGCTTTATGAACAATTTTTTTTGTCTCGGTTAACGTGTACATACAATTCTACCTGCTCAGCAGGGACCCTGACGCAAAGGCAGCAAACATCGTTTATCGGAGGGATGTGTGAAACAAACAAAAAAATACCTACTTACTTTTCGTTATCTTTGCGACTTTTGTTTGAGTTATCCTTCAGACAACGGAGTCATTATGAGTACTGCTTGTATGATTACTGTTTTTATAAGTACTGTTATTTTGAGTAATGTTATTATGAGTACTGTTATTTCGAGTACTGTCATTATGAGCACTGTTATTATGAGCATCGCGGCAGAGTGGAAGTGGAAGTTAAAAAAAATGAGTTCTATTAAAACATAAGAATGGCAATGCTATTTTATATTTTGTTTACTGTCATGCGTCTATAGACATGAAATCTTTGTATATTTTTCATTTCAGAGGAAAAAAGCAACAAACTCTTAAAATTAAAAAAAAAACAAATAAAAATATTTCTTAGGCTTGGACAGATCAATAGAATTCACATTGATTTCAATTAGAAAAGAAAAATCTATCACCTAGCGTTTCGGTTTACGAGCGGATTGGATGAAGCTCTTCATCCCAGGTTACATTGCATCCCCAATTATGAAAGAAACTTGGTTAATTAAGTCAGAAGGAAGATAAAATCTTAAGAAAACCTTGGATACAGATTTTTGTGTGGTCCAAAATTGTAAATAAAAAGAAAAAAAAACCGATAAACAAACGAAGAAGACATGTTTTGTATATACTAATATTCAACATTATATATACAAATAATGATACTCAGGATTTTTACTGTTATTATTATTGCAGGGATCGCTTCATCTTACGATTGATTGGAGTACTTATATAGCGATCATTCCATGCCATGATAGCATGATATCAGCTTGCAAACTTGTATTCGCGTGCAGTTTTTCAGATGGTTTTATTGGGATATCACAGTCAAAGAAGCTTCTAGAGAATTTATGATGAGCCGGGTGGGGTAGGGGGGTGTCGAGGTGTCTCGGGAATTATAGTAGAACATATGGATTATGTGCTGATATATGGATTATGTGCTGATATATGGATTATGTGCTGATATATGAATTATGATTTTGAGCAATTTTTTTCCATAATTCGATTCACAATAAAAATATTCGTTAAAATGTGTAAACGTTTCATTGCTTTTTCCAAACAGCCTGTGTGTGTGTGTGTTGTATGTGTTTGTATGTGTGTGTGTATGTGTTTATTGCTCAGCTTACTGATAATGTTTTAAACAGGACTTTCTCCAAAATTTTGTATAAACTTATTTTGAAATACATGTATCATAATCAAATGTGCATTGCTGAACTTCAAAAAAAAAAAAATAAATGAGAAACGCAGATTTTACAATTACAATAGATATCCTCTCACCGCTAATCACATAAATATGTTGAAATATCTTACACTAGGTATTTTAAGAACACTAATTGCTGGACACATGTTTATATTGTATAGTAAGCGTTGCTTAAAATAAAATCTAACTTTATTGTTGCACCATTGTGTTCCATTTTGTTATTGACAACACCAGTTGTGGTGTTAAAATGCTGACGTTTGGATAACACCATTAAATGTGACTTTTTCCCTCTTGACATTTTTCTTTTGACTTTTTTCACATGACTTTTTTCCTGTGACTGTTTTCGTGTGACTGTTTTCGTGTGACTTTTTCCTATGAAAATGTGTGTCTTTTTCCCATCCCTTTATTTTCCGCTCACCAAATATTTATCTGTTTTTTTTTTTTTAAATTGAAAATTGTGTGTTTTCAGTAAGGGTAAAAATATGTTTTCTTTAGCGGTAACTATGCGTTTTCTGTAAAGGTAACTATAACATTTCTGTAAAGGTAACTATGTGATTGTCACAGATAAGATGGACGTATGAGGTATGGCATGTCTATGGGTATTACCCATCGCGTACCTAGGAGTATTGGTGTTTGTTAATGCGGGGCTGCTCCTCTCTGTGACCGTTCAGTATCCAGGCGTTGAGGAATATGACGAAGACAACACAGACGCTAATGAATGACTAAGATATTCCTAATTAACAATTATAAACAAGAGAATTTATTGATAAACCCAATATAGTCTAGTAATGTTTCTTTCCAGCCGTTAACATCCATTTATCTTCAACCTTCCAAACTCTCCAAACATTCCCCACTTCCTCCGGATATCGCACCCGAGCTCATTTATCATTAAATAAATATTGTGCCAGATATCGGGAAGTTCCGAACAGAACACATTATAAATTACACGAATAAGCAATGGAGCGCCGATGTTGAACCCCACCACAATCATTTGTGACCTATGTCCCACACGATTTCAACATTACCCAAACAAATGACTACTCCATTACTAATGCTACGCTTTCTCTTCGTAATGCGCCGCCCAGTCTCGTGTCGTCCACTCTAAACTTCGTCAAAACTATCATTAGTTATATACATGGTAACCATTAATAAAACGAAATAATGGTACCATACAATACCATACACAATACAATCTTTGAGACTACAGTATCTTCGTGAAAAAGCAAAGTAGCGCCGTCTTTAATCCCCACCCCTTTTTTTTTCTCAGTGATTTGTGACAGTGATTTCTGTAAAAGAATACTGTTCGTTATCTTTAAAGTAAATTTTTTTTTTCTGTAAAGGTGGCTATGTGATTTCTGTAGAGGTAACTTTGAGTTTTCTGTAAAAGTATTTATGTGATTTCTGTAAAAGTTACTTTGTGTTTTGTGTAAAATTAGCAATGTATTTTCTGTAAAAGGGTGATTTCTGTAAATTTAACTGTGTTTTCTGTAAATGAAACTATTTGATTTCTGTAAAGGTAACTATGTAATTTCTATAAAGTTAACTATGTGTTTTCTGTAAAGTTAAATATGTTATTTCTGTAAGGGTAACTATGTGGTTTCTGTAAAGGAAATGGTGATTTCTGTAAAGGTAACTATGTGTTATCAACGAATGTAAGTATGTGTTTTCTTTATAGGTAACTATGTGATTTCTGTAAAGGTAACTATGTGTTTTCTGTAAATGAAACTATGTGATTTCTGTAAAGGTACGTATGTGTTTTCTATAAAGGTAACTATGTGATATCTGTAAAGGTAACTATGTGTTTTCGGTAAAGGTAACTATGTGTTTTCTGTAAAGGTAACTATGTGATATCTATAAAGGTAACTATGTGATATCTGTAAAGGTAACTATGTGTTTTCGGTAAAGGTAACTATGTGTTTTCGGTAAAGGTAACTATGTGTTTTCGATAAAGGTAACTATGTGTTTTCGGTAAAGGTAACTATGTGTTTTCGGTAAAGGTAACTATGTGTTTTCTGTAAAGGTAACTATGTGTATCTACGAAAGTACCTATGTGCTTTCTGTAACTGTAACTATGTGTTTTCGGTAAAGGTAACTATGTGTTTTCGGTAAAGGTAACTATGTGTTTTCTGTAAAGGTAACTATGTGTATCTACGAAAGTACCTATGTGCTTTCTGTAACTGTAACTATGTGTTTTCGGTAAAGGCAACTATTACGGACTGCTATTAAGAGAGAATTGTATCTCTTATTTTAATCTATTGGCTCGTTTCACAACAGTCCATAATAAAGGACGATACCAAAGTTTAAAAACAAATAACAGATAGAACGATACACAAAGTCAGGGCTAATTACAATTAATACGTTTTTAATGTGAGAATTTAATGATTTACAAAAGTAAGAGAATATCATTAAAATTATTACCTTACAGTATGACTGGTACCGGTACTGTATGTAAAAATACAATGACCACAAGTCATACAATGGAAGAAAAACTACACATAACCAAGCACTGTCTAGTATTAAATAATGACACACAGCACGTCTCGTGATCAAGGAAAAGAAAATCTCTCTCTCTGGCCCATTCAATCGGTCAGCCCCTTTATAGGCATTTCCTACTAATGTCTCTCGAACCGTCTAACGCATTGTTTATCTTTCCCGTTTTATCCAGATCCTTCTATAAGGTTCTGAATAACTAAGATATTGTAAACAAAGGGAAAGTTTTGCTAGACATACCTCATCATGGCCTCGACTGTAAGAGGTCGTGCACGTGGGAAGTGGGGAAGGCGGGCTTTAACTTTAACACGTCATCTTCATAACATTAACTATGTGTTTTCGGTAAAGGTAACTACGTGTTTTTTTTTAAAAATGAAAGCTTTAATGTACCCTTTGAACGTGCTTCAAACATCTGTGCTATGAGCCATGACGAGCAGTGTTTCTCTGTGGTCGAATGTTTGTATGAGTGAAGTCATTGCTGGTACCTGCCTTGTTTAAGTTAGCCATTTAATATTGTGCTTTGAAATTCTATGTCACAAAGTTGCATTTTTTAAGGCGCCTGAGAGGTTTTAATAAAAAATGTATTCTACTTATACCCGAAATAAAAGACTTAACTATAAAAACAGACACAATCTTTTTTCCTTATTTTTGGTGTGTTTTTGATCGTCTAACACCACATCAGACAATGACCATAAGGAGAGGTAACTCTAATTATCACGAAAGACAATAGAGTCGAAAAAAAAAGGATTTTTTACACGTCTGTTCATTACTCTGCGTCCAGTACACATCCATGTCTGGTCAACACAGTATCTACCACAAGTACACAGAAGTGTCTGGGCAAGTCATTTATCTTCCACAAGTACACATACATGTCTGGGCAACACAGTATCTACCACAAGTACACAGAAGTGTCTGGGCAAGTCATTTATCTTCCACAAGTACACATACATGTCTGGTCAACACAGTATCTACCACAAGTACACAGAAGTGTCTGGGCAAGTAATTTATCTTCAACAAGTACACATACATGTCTGGGCAACACAGTATCTACCACAAGTACACAGAAGTGTCTGGGCAAGTCATTTATCTTCCACAAGTACACATACATGTCTGGGCAACACAGTATCTACCACAAGTACACAGAAGTGTCTGGGCAAGTCATTTATCTTCCACAAGTACACATACATGTCTGGGCAACACAGTATCTACCACAAGTACACAGAAGTGTCTGGGCAAGTCATTTATCTTCCACAAGAACACATACATGTCTGGGCAACACAGTATCTACCACAAGTACACAGAAGTGTCTGGGCAAGTCATTTATCTTCCACAAGTACACATACATGTCTGGGCAACACAGTATCTACCACAAGTACACAGAAGTGTCTGGGCAAGACATTATCTTCTACAAGTACACATACATGTCTGGGCAACACAGTATCTACCACAAGTACACAGAAGTGTCTGGGCAAGACATTATCTTCAACAAGTACACATACATGTCTGGGAAACACAGTATCTCCCAGAAGTACACAGACATTTCTGGTCAACACAGCATCTGCCACAAGTACACAGATATGTCTGGTCAACACTAAATATGCCAACAGCACAAAGACATGTCTGGTCAACGCTATTTTTTTTTAGATCATCTTAGCTCTGAACTGACGCCGTCACACGTGCGTACTACAATAAACCTACTACTATACGCATGTCCTTGATCAACACAACCCAATCATCGGTACGAGTAGACGAATGTCCACCAAACCCAAGTTGAGAAGTTTTATGTGGAATCAACTAGTTCCCATGCCGCATTCCCTTTTTCACCTGTTCGAAGTAATTTCGCGGGATTTGAATATTGACTCTTGGGATTTTCTGTCGAGGTATGTGTACCCAGCTTCAGCCGGGGGTTTTCCTTGGTTGAAAAGCAGCTAGGGTTGCTAGTCGGATTTTTCCTCCTCTTGATACGCCCCTCAGTGGGGCGTTGCTTGAACGCTGCAGAGTACCGGGCCTCGGATATTTAAAGGGCCCAAACAGGTGAGGTGGATTTAAAAAAATGAAACTGACAACTTCGAACTCGGGGCGGGGGGGGGGGGGGGCGAACAATAACGATAAGTAGCAGGTGGATGCGTGGCGGTTTCGTAAGTCACACGACGGCTCTGGCCACTCATCAAGTTTGATTCAAATAAAATGTTTGTACGTGTGTTGATTTGGTAACCCTTGTTAAATTCTGGATTTCAGAAATGTGCACGCCTTTTAATTATTCCATACCAATGACTGATGATCCGACTCAAGGAAAAGAAAAAGTTAAACGTAAATTCAAAAGGAAATGTTTGCATAACTCTTATCTACGTTTCAAAACGTTGCATAACTCTTGTCTATGTTGGCACTTCCTGAATGCCTAAAACTTTGAAATGGCAAAAAGTTGTCGCCCGTAAGACAGCCGTGAACTTTGCACGGATGACTGCGCGTTTTGTGTTCTTCTCCGGAGGTTTAAGGTCTGTGCGTCGCAAAAAAAAAAATAAAAAAAAAAAAAAAAAAAAATGTCAACCTTGATAACAATCGCTTTAAAAGCTTTTTTAAAAAATCTTTTCATGTGAAAATATGTTAGGCGCAGTGGTGTACCCAGGGTTAGTGCCGACCCCTTCCACCAAAATGAAACATCTGCAGGAGGATGGAATTGACGTCATTAAATAACACAAAATAAAAATATCCGCTTGTGGCTAACCGCCCGCTCCCCCCCCCCCCCCCGCTCTTCTGCGCAACTTTTTTTTTAGCCTTTTCATAAAATTCGTTTTATAAAATATTAATAACAATATCCTTAGAGACCTTCATTGAAAAAAAATTATAAACTTGAACAATGCATGTGATTTTTAAAATAGCTTTTTTTTATTTGATGAGGAGTCAACTTGAATAAAAAAAAGCATTCAGGATGAAACACTTGTTGTTATTATTATATCGATTACACTTGCAGGATGTGTTAACGATCGAAAAAGAAGTTTATCAAGTCCTATTTGGGAGATATATTTGTTTACTTTTTAGCACTGAATTGAGGCAATTTTATGTGAGTGATAAACATTTCGTAAAACTCGATTAGTAGAGCCCTGATTATCCGAAATAAGTTAAAACCGGTGGTTGACAATACAAATATCCCATTTTTAGGATAAGCTTATTAGTTCTCTTATATATATATATATATATATATATATATATATATATATATATATTATTTTTTTGCATGACGATGGTGTGGAATTCGTAGGACGAGATTCACTAGGCCTGAATTTATTCTTCTAGGATTATAAGCTGTTTCCCAACAGCCAATCGCCTGGCACCAGTTGCGTCGCAGGAGTTGGCGGTTCATTGTATCTAACATTGTTATCAGCCTTTCGGGACTCCATCTCCGGGTTTGAATTCAGAGTTTCCTTCAAGGTTAACGAGTCCCTTCCACCTGGGATGCTGGTGATATTTTTATGCTTGGTGGGCTTTGGTGGGGATTGAACTCCAGACCATCAACTTGAGATTTGCATATGTGTATATATATATATATATATATCTATAATTGCCGGTCTCTAGCACCTGGCTTTAACAATATGTGGACCGAATTTGGACTGCTCAAATTGTATTCATCAAATTATTTGGCCGCAAATGACATCTTATATTAATACTTCATATCTTATGCATAGTCATATATTTAATAGCATTGTCGGCTCTTTAAGAATATAAATGAAACACATGAAAAACGGTTTGGATCGTACTTTCAGTTCTCTTACTTTGAAGTAGTTATCATTGAAACCCGCCCTAAATCTTCAACAGTCGAAGCGTTAGATATTTTTTATAATCTGATGTTGGTCATTATGAAGAATCGCTATCAGCTGAAGTAGGGGGGGGGGGGGCTGCTTTTAAAAAAAATGCTCAAAATGAAAAAAAATAACAACAATTTTTTTTGTTAACACTTTTGTAGTTGTGAAAATTCACCAGAAGAAACATTTATAAAAACCAAAAAAAAAAAGAAAAAAGCACACTTAACGTCTCCCATCCCGATCTCTAAACACCAACGTCACAACAACTCAGGATGGATACACACCCTCCCATACCTGGCTAGACGACTCAGGATGGAATCACACCCTCCCCTACCTGGCTAGACGACTTGTTTTAAATAAAACTGTGCCGTGAATTGTTCACACCGCCAAGCAACTCAGGATGGATACACACGCTCCCATACCTGGCTGGACGACTTGTTTTAAATAAAACTGTGCCGTGAATGGTTCACACCGCCAAGCAACTCAGGATGGATACACACCCTCCCATACCTGGCTGGACGACTTGTTTTAAATAACACTGTGCCGTGAATGGTTCACACCGCCAAGCTTCGTCCTGCAACTGTGACACCTTTAGTACCTCAGCTCTCATCCAGATTACTCTTGTCCGGAAGACTTTCTTGTATCATTGTTGTCATCCCACACAAAAACTAAACAAAAACAGTAGTTAACTCACGGTGCTCACCTATCATCTAAATTGGTCCCGTTGGTGGGGTGAATGGACATTTTTATAATGACTAAATAGCTACACACCGAGTTACTTTTGAACTCCCTATTCATCTTACCCAACGCAGTCAGCAATTATTCCCAACACCGAGTAAAAGCAACATAAAGAAGGATAATATAGTAACTGATTTTGTGTCCCACATGCTCACAATTGTTGCGCTGATTATGTGCTTAACATAAATTTCTGCAATCTGTCACATCACCACAATCCTTAGCTTTTGAGACCTCCCCACTTTCACATTTTACTACTTCTTCTGTGCTCTCACACGATTTCCCCACAATACTGAATCAACGAGCGGGGTTGGAAAAATACTTTTATTCCATTTTAAAAAAAAAAATCGCATAATAAAAAATGTCTCGTGCTGCAGCGGGTCATTTAAAATCAGCTATCGGGTCACGGTCCGGGGGTTTGAGCAGCACTTCCTGATACGAACAACGCGTTGAATTTAATACAGTAACAGCAGTATGGTTCACGAGGAGATTCACTTCAATGTTTGAAAGAACCCGGCGAAGCATGGAAAGACAACGCCTAAAAAAATATCCAGGGCATGTTACGGCCTGAAAATAGTCATGAAAGGAATTCCCCCAAAACTGAACCAACACCGAGAGCGACCAGAGATATTAAGGCGATAAAGTTTGTTGATAAAAGGAGACCTTCTATTCTGTTAAGTTTCACAAAGAAATAATTTAATACAACATGAATGCAGTCGTGTTTTCTTGTGTGTCCGTTTCAAAGTGGGACACACCTACTTATCTGTCGTGAAATGCTGAGTGTAGAGCCACTATGTTAGTTGTTGGGTTGTTTGTTTGTTTTTGTTTTTTTTGAAGAGGAAATGATAATACTCAAATTAACAATTTTGTTGGGTGCAAAAAAGTTATTCTCTGCTCATTACATCGTGGTTATCCCCTTCCTTACATCTTGGGTTACCTTCCGCTTAAATCTCGGGATAGCTCCTCCTTATTTCGTTGGGACCCTCCTCCTTAAATCGTGGCGACCCTCCTCCTTTAGATCGCCGTGTCCCTCTTTCTTACACAGGAGTTATAATCGTCGATACTACATGGTGACCCACCTCCTTACATCTCCGCAAGCCACCTCCTTACATCATGGTGACTACTCCTTAGATTTATGGGACCTTCTTCTTACACCATCATGACCTGCTCCTTACACAGTGGTTTCCTTCTTACTTACATAGTTACACCCCACATCTTACCATCATGGTGACTTTCACCTTTAAATCGTAATGACACTAAAATTTAAATCATGATGATCCCTCTGTCGTTTGGGGGTAGTCCCGCGTGTCCAGGGATCCCCTGAACGACCTATTTGCATCCATCTAGCATGAGCTCCAAGAATATATTGACCATTTTTATGTCCAAAGAGCACCTCGTCACAGCTCCTCGAGCGCACTGTGAGTCGGCGAACACTACGATGGATGGAAATGTTTTTAGTGTCACCAATCTGTGGTTTCAGGGCAATTAGGATATCCTCAATTTCTGCGTCAATAGATAGTGTTAGTTACCCCGCTTGGCCCTGAAATCTCCTCATTGGAGGAACACCCTTTGAGTACTGTATGAGTGCTCCGTAACAGGCTTGCTTCTTGATTCTCGAGTGCACACATGTTTGGTAACCTTTCCCCGACACGGGTGGATATTGTGCGATTGAATAGAAAAGAATGTGTTCACTTGTGCATGTTGGCTGTCACACCAAGTTTTTGTAACTTGTACAGTAGACCTACCCGCCAAATTTTATCGTATGCTTGTTGGAGGTCAAAGAAGACTGCTACACTATAATTTTTAATATGTAGCTCATCGGTGGTACTTTGGATGAATTGTATTGCCTTAACCATAGGCTGCCTCCCTTTGCGGAAGCAGCCTTGGTTTGTAGGGAATGCTCTTGGTTCGTTCCGAGAATCAGTAAAATCGTGTTTTTACCATTCGCTCTGCTACCTTTCCCACACATAATGTGAGAGAAATCGGCCGGAAGCTTGACGGAGTGTCGCTTGGCTTACCATCTTTGGGAATAGGGGCAATCACTGGTCGTTGCCACGCCTTGGAAAGACGCCTCTTGTCCAAGTTGTATTGACAAAGTTGAAGAGTAACTGTAACTGCTTTGTCGTTTTGCCCAGGTGCATAAGCAATTCGTTACAGACCGTGTCGGGGCCTTGCGCTTTACCTGTTTTGTACTTGCCTAGTTTCGCTTGCTACTCGGACATTGCGAAAGGAGCGGTGAAAATTTCATGGTGAGGTCCCATTAGTTGGGCTCGAGTTCCACACTTGCGGAGTTTATTGATGCCCTGGCTCTCTTCAGTCTCTCTGTTTTTTTTTGCTGACCGTAGCAAATTGTTCATTTGGCACTTTGGCACACTAGTCGTAGCTTGCCTCTGTGCCAGCCCGTATTTTTATGGGTCGAACAATTTTTTTTGTTTTTCCATGCCAGAGAGGTTATCCAATAACCGCTAGACCTTCCGTCCGTCCGCAAATTTGAGGTTCTCACACTTATTTACCCACATGGATTTTTTTGCTTTTAAAACTTCGGCATGAACTTGGGCCGTCAAGCATCTGTGCGCTGCTCGAGCTGCAGGAGTTTACTTTTGTCAGCCTTCCTTCGTGATTTGTTTTTTCTTTTCTCCACCAGCAACTTCAAAGTTTTTGTTCCAGTACGGTCTGAATTTTTCTTTTATTTGTTCTCGGAATTACTCTTCTTGCCACCTCGAGAATCTTGCTTATGTAGGGCTCATACTAAACATTATCTGGCTCTATAACCCGGACTTCAGCCAGCTAGGCTTCGATCTCTGTCTATTACTTTGGCCAGATCATTTTTTGGAAACTGCCAGTGCCTTGGTGGTAGCTGACACAATGTTTAAGAGGATTGGTTTACGGTCGCTTCCTACTTTATTCAGGACTACCAGACTGAGGCTAGACTCAGGGTCCACATAAATTAACGCCAAGTCTGACCGAGACTCCGTACTCTGTCCCGTACGTATAGTGTAATGTGGCAACATTGTTTTCGTCCTGTCAACGAATGAGGTTCGTAGCGAGGCAAATATACAACACGTAACGACCAGAAGCGTTACAGTCAGTGTAACCCCAGTTAGGTGATTGGGGGTTAAAATCACCTGCTATGATTTTTCTTTGGACATCAATATTGTCGCCTATGTTCAGGCTAATGGTGTTACTGGCTTTACTATACTCATTTGTGATCTGAAACGATTGACCATTTTTGAAGGCTTTGATAGCAAGGATATCTGTAACTTGTTACGATTTCGCCTCAAGCAGTTACATCTTGATGCCATTTTTGACCACTCTGGCCAGCCATCTGCATTGTTCACATTTGCAGTGGTACAGGGATTAGCTCATATTCTGAAATGACTTACCTTTCAGTAGCGTTTCTTGGAAGAGTGCCACTTCCTACTTGTGGAGTAGCTTGATGATCTTCACTCCCTATGTCTGATACCGCAGTCGTTCAGTTGTATAATCGATAGGTTTGAGAGTGGGGGCGACCCTTAGCGCCACGCATGCCACGCCCAGAAGCTTTATCTCACGTCAACCTGTCCTTCGAAGTTGACGTAAGAGGGGATCGGCTCCCCAACCCAGGAACAGTAATCTCGTCCCCGGCTAGCCCGTCCCCGGAAACCAATGAAGAAGGCTGTGACTGAGTTGACAGCTCCACTAATAATACTGTAGTTGTACTTGCCATGCGTACTCTGAGTCTGGGAAGCTTTGCTTCCACCCCATGAGGAAAAGGTTTTGCGTCGCCTAATCCTCTCTCCCAACGAGTCTTACGGTCAAACTTTGGCATAATGTGTCGGGTTTTTTAGCTCCGGTTTGTCGAGTCCACTGAACCGACCCGCCGCATCATGTCGAGGCAAAACCCTTGCAGATCGGTGTATCATTACAATTTGTTCTATTTTACTTTGTCCCCTTACACTTTGTACCATTACACGTTTGTTCCATAACACCTTTTCCATATTCACTGTCTATTTTGGAGATATTCCTGTTATTCAGTGTTTGAGAACATAGTATCTAGCAATCGTATTTACTTGCCTACATATACTCTTTGTTCTTCATCCCCCGTTGAGGCATTTTGCGCGGCACACCTAGTGTCATTTAGCGGCACAGCAGCGTGCGTTTGCAAAGAATAACTGAGAACATAAAAATCGTTCTAGTTGACATTATCTTTGTAAGAAAACTATTAAAATTTAAAAATAACATAAATATATTTAGAAAAGAAAATCTTGGACCATAAACGTAAGGTAAAAAGACGAATAAAAAAAACACGTTTAACTCTAAATCTGTGTATTTGTTCAAAAACATCTTTTAAACTAAAATTCAAGACTCATCAGATTGTTAGATCAATGAATTCATGAGTATAACACTTTATGTCATTTCCTCGAAGACGACATATTTATATGTTTAAAATAAATGATGCATGAACTTCTGATCCCAAGTTATTAAAGCTTTTTCATTTGTTGTGCCGGAGGTGAAAAAAAAAAAAAAGGTTATCTGAAAATAGACCTATCAAACTTCATATTTAGCAATTCTCATGAAATGAAAATTGATATAGGGAACAAATAATCTTCCCTTGTTTGTATTCAGTAAATATGAAAGTATTCTTAATAAACGGTACGTTGGAATGTATATAAAAAAAATTAATTAAAAAACATAAACAGTTAATATTGATTCGTAAATAAAAATTAAGGCTACTTTTAAGGGTTTGTGTTCCATTAAAAGCTTGGCAAAGTGAACAACTTTCCGATAACTTGACAAAAATAGTTTCATTCAACAGTGCTGACTTCATAATGATTGTATCTGTATTCAATACAAGTAAGGTAATAATGGGGGAGACTGCAATCAGGTTAGCACAATAGGGAATAAGAAGAACACACTAAGGTTGCAGTGGACTTACTTCTCCTCTTTTCTTTCACTCTTCCCTATTTAAACCTTTCTCCCACTTACTTTCTGTCACTAATCCTTTGCTGCCCTCTTGGATACTACTTCTGAGCTAAGTGCTATATTATATGTTTTGATACATTTTCATTTTATTGGTTTTTGTGTTTGTTCGCTGATGAAGGCTTCCTGCCGACACGTTCGTTGTTTTGTTTCGTTCCTTTTATCAGGTTTAACCTTACTGTGTTCTACTAATTCTCTTCAATACAAGTGCACTTTCCTTTGACTTAATTAGCAGATAGTATTGTTTCATCAGTGGTTGACTGATTAAAGCGTAGGGGCCCTAATTTAAGAAGACACGCCGTGCGTGTGTTTTTACAACCAGAGATGCAGCCCATCAGTGGCGTAGCAAGAGTGTTTGGCGCCCGGGCACAAATTTCATTTTAAAGAGACTCCCTTTCTTTTTTTTTTTTTTTTTTTTTAAACCTCGAACAAATTATTTAAATCAAAATAATAATTTCAATGCATGTTTTTGGTAACCTTAAACAGTCTTGCGCCCAGGGACATCAGCCTCCCCACTTAGCTACGCCTCTGCAGCCCCTGCCATAGGTTAAAAAAATATCCTGTCGTTTATTGTCGTTTATTTGAACTTTAACATCAACACAACCCCCTACCCCACTTATCTACGCCTCTGCAGCTTATGCCATAGTTCCAAAACATATATTCTCATTTATTGTCGTTTATTTGACCTTTAACCTCAACACAACCCCCTACCCCACTTATCTACGCCTCTGCAGCTTATGCCATAGTTCCAAAACATATATTCTCATTTATTGTCGTTTATTTGACCTTTAACCTCAACACAACCCCCTACCCCACTTATCTACGCCTCTGCAGCTTATGCCATAGTTCCAAAACATATATTCTCATTTATTGTCGTTTATTTGACCTTTAACCTCAATCCAACCCCCTCAACACGGACGAATATTAATGACCCATTTAACCTCATCGGACTAAGCACTTAACAGCAGCGCACCATTCACTGGTACCATGTCAAGGCAACTCCCATTCTAAATGTAGACCTTACGTTGTGTCAATACGATTGGAAGAGTTGCGCATGGGGTGTCATGTGGCAGTTCTTCCCCCAACAGACGCCATCGATGTCAAACGGTGTCTATACGTGGTTTATATGTGTACGAAAAAAAAAGTAGGACATATCCGTAAGGGGTCGCGACACTCAGGTTAAGAACCGCTGCTCTATACCATCCACATGTTGTACCAGCTGTGTAAAAACAACACATAATTTAATGTAAAAAAAAAAAAATAAGCTCATCAGTCTATGATCTGTATACTTTTTTTAAGATGAAAACAAGAAACAGTCGCACCAACATTACCAAAACCAAAATTAATTGAAATTGGCCCAACCCCAGCCATCTCACAGGCCCTCTAGCCCACCTCCTACCATCTCACAGGCCCTCTAGCCCACCTCCTACCATCTCACAGGCCCTCTAGCCCACCTCGTTCCATCTCACAGGCCCTCTAGCCCGCCCCCAGCCATCTCACAGGCCTTCTAGCCCACCCCAGCCATCTCACAGGCCTTCTAGACCACCTCCTACCATCTCACAGGCCTTCTAGCCCACCCCCAGCCATCTCACAGGCCTTCTAGCCCACGTCCTACCATCTCACAGGCCCAACACCTCATCTACTATCATCCCCGTGTCCACTATCCCACCTCATACCACCTAACAGGCCTACCAGCCAACCTCCCACCACCTCACAGGCCGATTAGCCCAAACTCCCATATGTTAGTAATGGTACTTAAAATATTTATACACTACAACATTATTGTTATTATAAATTTTTTTTTTACAAAATATCGTTTGCATAATTATATTAACCATTTGAAAATGTGGTGATATCCACCATAAAAAATAATTTGCAATACGCTTTGTCCCATATTCACACATGAGCAATACTGCAGTAACCCTGTATGTGCGCATACCAGCGACAAGTACAAATGGAATCTATGTGTAGACTACCTTAAAACGGGTTTTTTAGTTAATATTTCTCATACTTCCAGAGTCTAGTTTTGAATCACAGCCATCGGAAATGCCCGTAAAAATACTTCTCTGCCTACTGATATCTCCGCTTCACCTTGTCACTGATATCATACATTAAAATCCGATCCAAAGTGCCTATTTCTTGTTTTTCATGATAAAAAGAAAAGAAATTTCTGTGTATGTGTAACATTATTTAACTGTTTGTGAGATTTCAACACGATACCACCAAATCGTGAGGGTAAGTATTGTTTTTTTTATATCTATAGTATAGACATATATCTATGAGAATATTTTTAGTCACTTTTTCAGTATCGGTATGTATTTAGATTTAAAGACTTACTGGGTTTTTCTTATTTTAAAAAAAATATTTTCTTATATCTGATCTGAAAGACATTTGAAATAAATGCGCACACTCATCAAAGTATTAGCTAAACGGAAAGCCATTGGCAATCACAATGGAATGTGGTCAGTCCCGCATAGATCATTCATCCTTGCTGCCTTTGTTTAAATACCATTATCCAGCCAGTGCTGGTAAGTCAAAAGCAAATAAAAGAAGGGAAAAAAATTAAAATATAAAGCATGCCCTACCACTCAGATGATATGGTTTTCATCTTGATCTTGGATAACTTCCGGTTCGCTGATCTAGTGGTAAATCCTGATACAATCATCAGCTCATCACCCTTTTCAGACTCTTTTTGTATTGTTATTATGACATACACGTGGCACAACCTTACAAAACACATTCACAAGGCTCAAGAATTCCAAATGAAATATTTTATTTGTGTCTTATTCAGTTTGAAATTAAAGACCTTAGTGCTGAATGTACTTAAGTGACAAAATACACATTTTTGACATAGTCAAGTTTAAATATTCTTTTCGTCTATGAAATGTGATCATGTTCATATATTGTTCTTGTTTAATTAAGGGACTTAGGCACATGTTAACGTGTTCAAATTTCTGCAGTACACTTGGCTAAAAAGGATAAGAAAAGGTCACAGTTGATATTGATTTGCACAGCAATGTGACTTAAGTACTTTTAGCACTACCGTCTTCAATTGGACAGGGCTTATCGTTTTTTCCCCACGGACGCAAGTTACTTTAGTGAAGAGGGTGTTTGTTCATGTCACAAGACGGCACAGGGCTGACGCCAAAGTTTACGAAACCATAACAAAACTGTTGTTAAGGAAATACACCGAGCATCGGTATCCGGAAACTGTGGTCAGTGGTTTAAATGGTTAATTTTTGTGTTTATGATTTGGTCATTTCTGACCAGTTTATTTCGATTTCTGGTTTTCCGACTAAAGAAACACATCGACCAACTCTACCCTGAAAAGTGGCCGGTGGTTTAAACCAGTGGTTCTGAACCATCCTATGGCCGCGACCCTCTCATACAGTTCATCGTCTTGTGGCGACCCCCAGCCAAAAATTTATTTTTGGTTTATACTTCATAACTATTGAGCAAATGTGTTTTCAGATGGTATTAGGCGACCCCTGGAAAAGGGTCGTGCGACCCCCAAAGGGGTCGGGACCCACAGGTTGAGAACCGCTGGTTTAAACAGTTAATTCTGTGTGTATAATTGGGTTATTTTTTTATCAGTTTATTTCGATTTCTTGTTTTCCGGATAAAGAAACACGCCGACTATATCTATCCTTATTTGTGGGCAGTGGTTGAAATGATTTTTAAAGGCAAGCGGTATCACTTGCCAGATCTTGTGTTGAACTATACCTTAACAAAGAAAACAAAAGACACAACTACATCAACAACAACAAAACAAACACAAACAAATGAAATTAATGACGCAAAAAGTCTTCACTAGTCTTTGCCCTGTGAAATAGTGTATCAGTCTGTTATCATCCAAAATGTAATTCCGTTATGTTCCGTCAATGAATGCCTTTAAGAGTTTTAATATATTTTAACTTTAAGAAGAACAAAATAACGTTTGAGCCATGTATCAGTGTGGACTGCCGTAATTTCTAACAAGAAAGATCCCCGGATGGGTCACATTGCAGTAATTTGTATAATGAGAAATGAAGGAAACGTTTTCATTCAAGGCAAAGGGATTATATTTATATGTTCAGTGAAATCAAGGACTCTTCACGATTAATAATAATACATTTAGCCCCCGACACGGGAACATTTATTCTCGGGGACACTTAAATGTAACCAATATCGATCAACTTTATCAAAAAAGGAAAAAAAAAATCAATCGAATTTGTTTATGTATTATTGATTTCTTAGACATTAATTTGGTGGTGAGTAATAGTGCAGTTACAAAAAAAAACCAAAAAAAAAAACAACCCAAAACAAAAACTAATGAGATGAATATAAATTTTTGTTTTCAAAATTTAAATTATTCTACTTGTACATTATCATCTTTAATTTTTTTTAAAAATCTTTTTAAAATGGACCGTGAAAAACAAATTATCTTAACTTTTAAAACAATTGTATTATTTTGATATCTTATTTTTCAGCTTTAGTCATCACCCGCCATAATGTGCGCAGCAAGCCACACGTGCAGTGACATTTGTGCCGAGCTATTCAATGCATTACTGGGAGATGACCCATCAAAGTTCAAGCTCCTGCTGCGCACCAACGCCTGTGCTAACTGGGTCGACGCTCAGAAACGCACCGCTCTGCTGGTGTGTGCAGAGAAAGGACGAGTCCACAGCGCCAAACAACTGTTGCATCACAAGGCTAACGTCAACCATGCGGACGCCGACGGCGACACCGCGCTGACGAAAGCGGCAGTTCAAGGTCACTCAAAGGTGATCGGAGCTCTTCTCAAACACGGTGCAGGCGTTAATCACGTCAACCGCAAAGGATTGTCCGCCCTCATGTTGGCGTGCGACAATGGCGATCGTGTCACGGCGCTTCTCTTATTACGGAGTCACGCATCAGTGAACCAGAGAAACAGACACGGCTGGACCCCGTTGATGTTGGCTTGCAGCAAAGGCTATACTAAAATAGTGAAAGAACTTATCAAACACAAAGTGGACGTGAATATATCGGGGAATGACGGTACCACGCCTCTGATGATTGCTTGTATTCATGGACACTTTCCGGTTTTAAAAACTTTACTCCAAAACAAAGCTGATGTACAGGTGCAGAATCGAATCGGGTGGTCGGCATTGATGTATGCATCGCGATACGGAAGTCTTGGGTTTGTCGAAACACTTCTGCAACACGGTGCTGATGCCGCAACGGTGAACACTTCTGGGTCTACAGCTCTCATTATCGCTCTTCTGAATTGTAAAACAGATCTTGTCGAGCCCTTACTCAAACTCAAGAGAAGTGTAAACGTAAATCAGGAAAGGGATAACGGCGATACAGCTCTCTCCGTTGCGAATCGAAATGGATTAATCGACTCCGTTGATCTACTACTTAAGTACCACGCTTACACAGGAAGAACGGAACTGCACCGTTGATGGTGGCAGCCTCGGGGACAAATACTAGAATAGTAGATATTCTGTTGAGTAACGGCGCTGTGGTCAACCAGCAAGATTTTCAAGGCTTCACGGCCCTCATGTTTTCATCTCGAGCAGGACACACCGACAGCGTTAAAAAGTTGATCGAGCATGGCGCTGATGTTAACCAGACGAATAAGAAGAATCACACGTCATTGATGATGGCCTCGCAAAACGGACACACCCCTACCGTGAAGACGTTGTTGGCCAACGGGGCTGAAGTAGGCAAGAACCGATCACTGCTGTTTGCTGCAAGCAGCAACCGGGAGTGATCAATGCCCTCTGTAAGTTCGGTGTGGACATCGACTTCTGTGATCAGGACGGACATTCAGCACTGTCATTGGCATCGTGCAAGGGACACGTGGAAGTCATCAAGGTTTTAATTAAAAACGGAAGTGACGTCAATAAAGTTAACCGCTTTTGCGCTACAACCGAAATCGCAGAAGTGGTCGACATGGTGGTTACACATCCACGTCCTTCAGGAGGAATCGATTCTACTTTGGTGTCGATAACTGCGCTGCTTATAGCGGTTTATTTTGAACAAGTGAAGGCCGTCGAGGTTCTGATTCAATGCGGCGCAGATGTGAGCATTAAAAATGATTACAACACAACAGCGATGATGATTGCCAAACACCAAAATCACTCAACAATTATCGCACTGCTGTCCAGTGCTGGTGCCAGCGAACCAGTCGTTGGTGAGATGCAGCGACACGATCCATTGTTTGGGAACTGCGCGTGTCACCGTGGCATTCTCTCTACGCTGAACGGTGACTCGATAGATGCTGCTTTCGAAAGCATGGTGGCAAATGGAGCTGTAAAGACAGAAGGTGCTGAGAATCTCTCTGATGTGTGTTTCTGTGAGGACGCAAAGAAATTGCCGAGTCCCAACGAAACCAGACTTTCCGCCGGCGAAGATGTTTTAACTCGAAACGCTCGCAGCCGTTTGCAGTATCCAGACTGTGATAGGAACAGTAACGGGCATTTCGGAGCAGATGTTGTGAGTGATGTTTTACGCAATGCTGGGCTTTGTCACCATCATCCGTTAATAACCAGGTAAAGGAAATACCCCTTTTATATGCTTTAATAAAATAAACATTGATTTAATTTAGGTAACACGCAGATTTTGAAAATTTAAATGACTGATTTTTAAATTTTCAAGGACCAGCTTCCCACTTAACAAAACGTGAATGGGTTCCTTCACTTCACCAGCTCTCGCCCAGTTTAAAAAAAAAAAAAAGAGTCTTAGCTCACTAAGCTCAAAATTATGTTGACAAACTACCACTTTGAGGGTATAATTCTTACTATCACAATGATTGTGTAAAAATTATGTTAAGGAGAATGGTTCTCACCTTGTCGTAGTTTATGGAACATAAATTCAGATTTTGTCTGAAGACATTTCTTCTTTTGGTCGCTTTTACCACCAGGGAGGCGTTGCTGTGTAGGGGGCTCGGGGTGGCGTCGCTGGGAGCAGTCAAGGGGAGGCCTCTAAGGGTGGTATAATTGGACGGATTGCTGCAACGTGTTAGGCCTGCAGGAGGCTCATGTTGGGCCTTTTTTAAAATCCTTTATATTAATTTCTCTTTTGTTCATGGCTAGCAAAATCTTTTGGAAAGCTAATTTGCCCACATCCCCTCAACTAATGGAGCTGAAACTTGGAACATAGACTCGTTGCCAATGAAAAGATATTCTGTCAAATCTTCAGCCCCACATCCACACCCACACCCCCAAACATTGTTTTTTTCTGTTTTTTTTTCAATGGGAATATGAAGAAAAAATAATGACGTTTGATTTCACGAAATAAAATTCCCGATAACTGCACCAAATGAGATTCTTTAAAAAAATCGTAACTTCGTTTTGGTTTTTCCATGAAACATTTGTTTACTCTGGTTCTTGTTCTGGTAGGGTACGTTGCTGCATCCATATACTGGCATATATGCAACGGCTGGGGAAGCGATGCTGCCATCCTAACGGCTTCTAGCAGATGCCAGGGCAGCGTTGAAACTTTCGATAGATGTCAAGTTCACGGCGGTATTGTCCAGGTGGTTCCAAGCGATTATGTTGCGTGGAAAGAATGATTGTTTATGTTGCACTGTGTTACTCCGAGGCACAGTAAAGCATTTGCTATTGTTCCGATTGTAATTGCTCATGGAGTTGTCAGAGGTTAAGTCAGTGTTAAGTGACTGTTTGGCTCTAATTAATCGACCTGGCTTCTGTGGGGTCAGATAATCGTTTGCTGGGATGGCCGGCACTAGCCCCATAGCCACTTTATATAAGAAGGTTAGGCGGATCTTTTCTCGTCTGTCTTTGAGGGAGGGGATTTCAAATCTGTTTTTTTTAATTTTTTAATCTCGGGACTTTCATTCAGAGCACAGGGTTGACTCTGGCAAGTAAATGTTGTACATTTCATGCAAGGGTTGTACATTTCATGTAAGGGCTGTACATTTCATGATGTGAAAACGTTTTGTAGTTTGTCTTGTATGTTTAAGATTCAATAATAAATTTTTGTTTGACAGGACAAAACAGACAATCATCATTATCAACAAAGCGAGTCTGGCAGTTGAGAATGTGAAATACCTGGCCCTTGACAACAGTAACATATATTCAAGTCTATCGCATCATTAATAGAAGCTTTGTGGCAGAGTCCACTGCGCCGTCTAAACAAGTCAATAGAGCAATTGATCAAGCCTACGCCGCAGAGATCTTAGTTTATCTATACAAGTAAATTGGACAAGTGGTTAAGACTTAGGCAGGATCCATTGCGCAACAGTTGGAGAGTTAAAGATGCGGTTTCATACATTTTTTTCTTGATTTAACCTCTTTCCTTCTTTCTTTCTTTCTTTCTTTCTTTTTTCTTCTTTCTTTTCTTTCTTTCTTTTTTCTTTCTTTCTTTCTTTCTTTCTTTCTTTCTACTTTCTTCATGTCTTTCTTTATTTCTTCTTGCGTTTTTTCTTATTTCTTTTCGCTTTCTTTTTTCTTTCTTTCTTTCTTTCTTTCTTTCTTTCTTTCTTTCTTCCTTTCGATCTTACCTGCTTTCTTACTTTCTTCCCCTTTTTTTATTTTAATGCATAAAATACAACTCCAATAAATAATATATAAATAAACTATATTTTTAAGAATAGTATTAATTTAAAGTGTAGATTTGCACAGTATTAAATGCAACGAAACTGAGTTAATGTACATTTTAAATGATTGATCTTAATGGGGTATGTCCACATTTTTATGAAACAATAGTTGCTTTGCTTGAGGAAGTCGACTATTTTTCAATTTTTTTTTCAATTCCGGTTTGGTTCCAAAATGATCATGATTGTTTCTAAACTCGATCCCATTATGTTGAGCAGGGCTAATTTTAACAGACCCAATGTATAATATAATAATTTTTTAATGAATTATTTTACGATTTTTATGATCATTTGTGTTTGAATTTGAGTTTTAAAATTGAAATATTATTTACAATGATCGGACTATCAGGAGAAGGCTTCTACGCCAGACTGTAACCATGCCTTTGAGTTAGTTAAACAAAATCCCCCCCCCCCCCAACCTTTTTTCTCAACACGTTTACATTCAATGTCAAGGTATGATACTCGATGTTTGTGGGTCGTCACAATTTCGGAAATACTATAAGTCGTCGAGACACCAAAATGTTGAGAACCGCTGGGTTAGTATTTTAATAAGCTACTAGTGGGATGAAGACTTTAACTTTGATGCCTTTGTGATCGCTACTTTTTTCTACCCAAACAGTATTCATTTCCCAACTTTGGCTGAAACGCAGTAAAGAGAAATAAAAAGATAAAGCTTTGTTAGGGGGAAAAAAAAATTCCCCTCTGTTGAACCCTAGGGTAAGCATTAATTATTTGTTTCTTTATATGGCAATGAACCACAATACGTGAACAATTCTGTAATCATTTTTATGTAACACACCAGAGCTTCATATACAAGGGAAAGGACTCTTAAAAAATAAGATACCACTTTTAATAACTGCAGTGTTCCCTTTATAACAGGCCCCGTTGTTGGATTGACTGTACTACTTTATAAATTCATTTCCACACACACCACACACACATATATATATATATATTTATATATAATAGTTTTGCTATAAATTAAACACATAGTATGTCGTTCAGTAATTTATTTTATAAAATATATTTCTTTGTCTTTTTCCCAAAGGTGGTAGGACAAAAAAGTAATATCAATGTTGTGTGAGTGGCCAGAGCTAACTCATTGCTGTGTATATATCAATTATTCGATAAATATCTATTTATATGACTATTTATGAATCAGAGGAAACGTGGAATCAGGTTGAGTGCAAGGAAATATCATTCAAAGAGTTGGGAAAACCCGAAAGAATAAAATCATTAAGGTTGTTTGTTTTTTATACCTGATAGTTAATTTTTAATTTTAATTAATAAAAAAAAAAAAAAAAAAATTTATTTGCACCGTTTTTGTTCGCCGACGAATGCTTTTTGCCGAATCTTTCGTTGGTTTGTCTCGTCTTCTTTTACGCGTTCATGTTTTCATGCTTTCATACAAATTATTTGTGTTTTTTGAATTTTATTTTTCTCGGTAAGACAATAATTATAAGTTTGATTACGTTATTTTCTCATCGTAAACGTGTTCATTAAACTTTAAAAATGTATTTAATGATGTTACGTACCGTTATTAGTTTTTTGACAAATTTTATACCAGACACAGACATCTTGAGTCTCTGTCTGTCTTAAGCTGAATAATCTCAAATCATATATTTAAAAAAAAAAATCGTACTAGACTGCTGGCAGTGGTTTCAATCCCTTTAAAATGAAATACTAAACACGGTTACCGGAAATTTGATCGAAAGAAATTTCGTCGACAGAAAATTGATCGACGGAAATTTGATCGAACGGAAATGTGGTCGAATCTTTTTTTCAGTTCACACGTTAAAAGTTTCGTCAAATTTCTTTTTGAACAAATATATAATATAGAGTAAAACAAAATAATGCGTGTAAAAGTAAATTTGACGCAAAATTATAACGTGTAAGCTAAAAAAAAAGATTCGACCAAATTTCCGCTCGATCAAATTTCCGTCGATCAATTTTCCGTCGACGAAATTTCTTTCGATCAAACTTCCGTATACGACTAAACACACATTGAAATTAATCAATTAAATTCTGCGACGCAATATTTATAGAGACTGTCGGAGAGATGTGGTCAAGCAAGCTGTTATACCTGTCGGGAAGAAATAAGTGAAACATGGAATTGGGAAAACTTGAAAAAAAAAAAGGACGCAACAAAACAAGGAACGTGTCTGCAATAACGCTTCTTCAGCTAACGAACAACGAAAGATACAAAAATCCCCCCCCCCCCCAGTCCCTTTGAATTTAACAACCTGCTGCGCCCAGCGGCAACAACACCTGATTGATCACTTTATAAGTCATAATTGCCACTAAGGCAGTTCATTGACGTCTGATTTCTCCGCTAGACAAATACTTTAGATGTTTGGTGTTCTAATTTTTCTATTTGTTAAAATGTTGCCCTTGGTTGAAACATGTATTTATTTATGCGCTGAAAATTGATATGTACAATATAATAAAAACACTTCCATTTATTTGGATCAATGCATAATCTTAACTTATTTTATCTTATCATATGTTACAAGCAATGTATAAAAAAAATAATAAACGCTTTCTGGCAATGTAGTATCCGAGAGTACAGTAAGGGGAATGGTAAGTCATCAATAATCAAACTCCACCACCGTGTACAAACTGGTTCAAACCGACTTCAGGCGACCATGAGCAAAAATTACAAATACAGCCACGTTTTTTTTTTTTTAAAGTATGGGAGATAACCATCACTAGGGTTGTATATGACGTCACGCGACGTCACACGTAGCATAATTAAAAAAAATTCCCCCGAAACACTCAGACTGCCGTAGACTGTAATTTCATATTTCCAACTTAGTTATTGGAAACGTCCGGCTGCTGCGTTAGGCGCACCTTTGTTTGCACAAGGAATAACATACAGGGCTGTAGTTTCTTTGGTCACAGTGCTGATGCAGGTAGGTAGCACAATGAGTGTTCAAATACAGCGTCATAAACTCTCAAACACACCATTTCCACATGTACCGAGCGTGACGGGAATATATAATATTTTGCAAAAATCTATAAATGGAAATAGAATTGAATTGAAGCCTAAACTCAGAGAGACCAGACATTTTGTTGCAAGCATTTACCGGGTATAAAAAAAAAAGAAAGAAAAACAAACTTTTGTGTCTTGCAGCATAGGTATGAGAGCATAATTATTCACATAGAGTGTTTGTTTTTTAATTTGACAAACTGACAAGGGAGAGAATAGAAACGCGGTGCTGTTTGTGACAAAGTTCGTCCTGTACTAATTTTTGCAGGATTTGTCCTACCTGATTACTTAAAGCAGCGGTTCTCAGCCTGTGGGTCGCGACCCCTTTGGGGTCGAACGAACATTTCCCAAGACCATTAGGAAATACATATACTCTACAGTTAAGAAAAGCAACGAAATTAATTTTGTGGCTGGGGGTCGTCACAACTTGTGGAAATGAATTAAAGGGTTGCGGCACTGGGAAGTTTAAGAGCCACTGACTTAAAGGGTTTCATGCCTGTCACCCATTCCTCCCAGTCACCCCACCCCTCCCTCCAGCCATCCCTCCCTCCAGCCACCCCTCCCTCCAGCCACCCCTCCCTTTAGTAACCTCTCCCTCCAGCCATCCCCACCATCCAAGCTACCCCTCCCTCCAGCCACCCCTCCCTCCAGCCACCCTTCCCTCCAGCTACCCTCCCCCCAGCCACCCCACCATCCAAGCCAACTCTCCATCCAAGCCACCCCTCCGTCCAGCCACCCCTCCGTCCAGCCACCCCTCCCTCCAGCAACCCCTCCCTCCAGCCACCCTCCCCCAGCCACCCCTCCCTCCAGCCACCCCTCTCTCTAGCCACCCCACCATCCAAGCCACCCCTCCCTACCAGCCAATTTACTACATTTAAGATTTTTTTCTAACGTTCTTAATTTTGCCACCGTGACAAATAAATTTTCAGTTGATTTTTTCTCGTTCAGGCCTCAATGCAGGAGAGACTTACTCCAACCGACATATTTATTTTTATCGCTATAATTTGCTGTTACAATTTTTAACGTTAAAACAAAAAGTCTATTCTTGCAATCTCCCACTCCCCACCCCCTTCTTCCACTTTTTAGATTAAAAATTAATAATTTCAAAAAGTTGCTTCACTTTCTAACTCAGAAACTAAATGCCGCTTACTTTGCACAACCAAAGGGTGGAGATATGGCTAATGACGCCTATGGCATGCAAAGAATTTGACGCCACCCTTCCACGAAGTAAAATATCTTCCATTGCTGAAAATGCCACCTTTCCATTAAATTTTTTTTTTTTAAATGCTGAAACCCGTAGCGGACCGCCCCATTGACCCCATTCTTTTACTCCTTACTCCAGCCCTTCCCATAATCTTAACATTGTCGCCCTTGTCTAGATAAATTAAAGATGAGTGATTTCTCAGATCCCATTTTTAGCACCGTGATGATAACAATTTTTCTCAGTCCACACATCTGGGTTAGGTGTGCGCGAACATTGGTATAACGCTCGGCGCACACAAGTCACACAGCCCTACACCTGGATAGAAAACCCCCAGGATCCAGTTCAGTGGAAAGCTCCATTGCTGTTTAGATTCATTATTGCCTTTCGAACGTTCTTCTGTATGACGGACCCGTCACGCTATGGCTACTTCCAGGTCACTTTTCATTGACGCTACGCAGCGAGGTCCGTGCAAACATCCTTGTTGGCTGTGTTTGCTCAAATTTTTCCTGATGTAATGTTAAAAAAACTATTTATGGACATACATACATATATATATATATATATATATATATATATATATATATATATATATATATATATATATATGAAATAGTAGCACGATAAGGATCAGTTGTATCAGTGGTTGAACGATGTGCATCTCATTGATTTAGTGGGATAAAGAAATAGACATTCAATGTTATGGCTCATTTTTTAATTTTGTGGATATTTCTTTGAGAATCAACGCCCGGAATACAAATTTTTCAAAGCAATGCAGAACTCAAAACTAGTACACAGTGGTAAGCACAATGTGTCAATTAAATGGGTCTTATTTCTTAGACAAAATGATGACTAGCTCCTTTAGAACAGCGGTTCTCAACCATTGGGTCGCGACCCATTTGGGGGTCGAATGACCCCTTTCCAGGTGTCGCCTAAGACCATTGGAAAATACATATACTTAACAGTTAAGAAGTAGCAACTAAAATAATTTTGTGGTTGGGGGTTGCCACAACACGAGGAACTGTATTAAGGGTCGCAGCATTAGGAATGTTGAGAACCACTGCTTTAGAAGGACGTCGTCGTTTCCAGTTTTATAAGAGACAAACATGACAGAATATTAAAGTTTATATAAATATTTCTTGTATGCTTAGATAGATGGCTTGGATTTGAAGTCAGTCGTGCCATCAAAGGATATAAGAAACTGTAATCCATCCACTGTTTAGCTTTCTCTTGTACCAAAAAAAAAAAATTCAATTTCGTGTTTAAAAAAAACAACACATTTTCTGTAAAAAATGTATTTCATTTTTAACTACGTTATTTTTTATAATGTGTAAATTAAAAAGTCATAATTTTTAAAAAAAATTAAAGAAAAAAACGAAAAAAACCACAACCACCACAAATAGAAATCTTTATACTCCTATGCTTCATTCTACTTATATATATATATATATATATATATATATATATATATATATATATAAATAATACTTATTTTAATTTATATTTAGAAAAAAACCCCATTAAGATCTCACTTTGATAATTACAGAAGAAGAACAAGCAAAGGTGAGAAGGCAATTTCACGACTCAAGCGGTGGTCTACTGAGCGCGATCTAAAAAAAAACCAATGACGTACACTGTTTAATACAGCATTTATCAGAGTCAGATAAAAGTGGATTGGCTCAGCCTAGAAAGCAGGGATGAGAATCAAAAGAAATGGATTGCGATTAGCCAATGGATTGTGATTATTCAAGACGGCAAGGATAAGAAACACGATAGATGCATTGTGATTTTTCAAGAAGGCAAGGATAAGTAAAACGATTGATGGATTGTGATTTTTTTAAAGATGGATTGGCTTAGCATAGAATGCAGAGATGAGAACCACTAGAAATGGATTGCGATTAGCAAATGGATTGTGATTGTTCAAGACGACAAGGATAAGAAAAACGTTTGATGGATTGTGATTTTTTTTCATGACGGCAATGATAAGGAAAACGGTTAATGGATTGTGAATATTCAAGACGGCAAGAATAAGAAAAACGATTGATGGATTGACATTATTAAAACAGGTAAGATGGGGAACACGAGCATCACCTTGCACAGAAGTGGTTTCAGCTACTCTTCGGACTGCTTGGACGCTTCGAACAAATGCTCTAAGTTATTTCTCTTTACAAAAGAAAACAATCTCCAGGGGGTAAAGGACCTGCTGAAGATACGGTCCAACGTTAACGCAGCAGACGATTCCGGCTGGACGGCCCTGATGGTGGCCTCGCAGTACGGTCACATCGGTATCGTGAAAGTGTTACTCGGCGCAGGCGCGCGCATCGATGCCGTGAACGCCCAAAACTGCACCGCTCTGCTGATAGCGTCGTGGTACGCCCGGGTCGATGTCGTCGAGTACTTGCTGAGACGGGGGGCCAAAGTGAACACGAAGGACAGCGAGGGCTGCAACGCTTTGATGGCAGCCTCGGCGAAAGTTAACGCTTCCATCCCAAAGCTTTTACTCGAGAAAGGCGTGGACGTCAACGAGGCAAACGACGCCGGACTGACCCCGCTGATCATAGCCTCGCGTCACGGCAACGAGAAAATCGTTGAGTTGTATCTGAGGAAAAACGTGGATGTCAATATGCGCTGCAGGACAGGGGAGAACAGCCTGCTGTTTGCCGCAGCTAACGGTTACACGAAAATAGTCAACATGTTGATTAAAAAAAAGGCGGACATCGATATAACCGACCGCAACGGTTCTTCAGCGTTGGTACTCGCAGCTCGGAACCGGCATCACGAGACCGTGAACGCTCTGTTAGCTAACAACGCGGACGTGAATCGAAGCGAAGGCCACGGGACAACGGCTCTTCTCGCAACCGCTGAAACCGGCCAGACGGGGATGGTGGAGGCATTGCTGCGATTCCACGCCTCGGTTGATCACCAAAACATTGATGGTCGGACAGCTTTGATGCTCGCCGCCCGTAGGGGCCACTTGAAGACTGTTAAGCTCCTGCTGAGAAAGAATGCCGATCACGAACTGATTGATAATGCTGGCTACAGCGCGCTCATGTTTGCGTCGGAGGCTGGCCGGAGAGAAATTGCGGAGATACTTTTGGTCCAGGGAGCCAACGTCAACGCCATGAACAACCTCGGATGGACAGCGCTCATGTTCGCTGCTCGAAATGGACACGTCCGCACAGTAAAACTCCTGGTCAGAAACGATGCGGACGTGTTCATCACCAACATGACGGGATCAACGGCGTTGATGGTTGCCTCTCAGATCGATAAGCCGGCGACAGTGAAATTGTTGATAGAGGTGGGGAATAACGTCCAGGAAGCCAATGCCGACGGCTGGACGTCGCTCTGCATGGCCGCAGAGAAAGGTTTAGTGAACAACGCGAGTCTGTTAATCGCCAGTCGCGCCAACGTGAACTGTGTCAGCAGAAACGGCTGGACTTCCCTTAAGGTGGCCAGTCAGAATGGGCACACCAACATGGTGAAGCTGTTGCTTAAAAACGGCGCGGATGTCAACAAAACGACCACCAGCAATGTCACCGCTCTGATGCTGGCGGCCAGAAAAGGGCACCTCAACACGGTGGAACTGCTTCTACAGTATGGGGCTGACATCAATTTCATCAATGCGAAAGAAGAAACGGCGTTAACACTCGCAGCCCAAGCGGGACACGCTAAGGTTGCCGGATCGATTCTGGCGTTCGGCAAAACCAAGGGTAAAAATTTTTACTGTACGGGCAAACGCCGCGGACTTCTGCTGGCATCCTGCAACGGACACCACGACGTGGTCGACGTCCTCTGCCACGACGGCTGTGACGTTAACTTCATAAACAAGGAGGGTCACAGCCCATTGATCCTGGCCTCAGCACTGGGACACCAACGGGTTATTGAAACTTTGGTTTATCACAGATGTCACGTCGACGTGATGGTGAACAAAAGCGGTGGCATCGTGGTGGCAGACGTTCCCACAGAAGAAATGCTCACGGCTATCGATTCGGGCCAGCTCGTCTCCACAACGCCCTTGCTCGTCGCTACTTACTTTGGGCATGAGGATTGCGTCGAGGCCTTGATTGGAGGCGGTGCCGATGTCAATAAAGGAAACGGTTACGGCACGACGCCTTTAATGATAGCCGAGAACCGAGAGAGGCATCATATCGTCAAGCTGTTAAAAGAAGCCGGTGCTAAGGATGCGGCCGTAGAAAGACCGCTGGAAAAAGACCCGCTTTTGGGATCTGGTCTGACAGTGATCGAGTCAGTAAAAAACAATGTTAGGAGTTTTGAGATTGGTTTAGCTCAAACACAACTGACACCTGGAGTAGAGAAGAGGGCCTGGGCTCTCATGGACTCAATTAGTGAAATAAATATCTCTAGTTAATTTACGATATTAAGGGGAAGAGACGTTAGTCAGGCTAGATAGAAGAAACAAGCGACATAATTTATGGGATAGCCTGAAAAAATGACGGAACAAAACAAGGAGCGCGTCGGCAAGAAGCCTCCTTCGGCGAATAAACAAAGGTAAAAAAAATATTAAAAAATAAATAAACAGCCTCAATGCACTATTCGAGAGGACAGCTAACGGGACATCAACAGCACAGCAAGAGGACAGCAAGAGAGCATCAACACGACAGAAAGAAGACAGCAACAACACAGCAAGAGGACAGCAACATGAAAGCAAAAGAACAGCAAGAGGTCATCAACAGGAACTGTTGTTTTTTTTTGCTTCCTTTTTTGCAGCTTGCTCAATATTCTATTTCACCTCTTTCCTTCAAATCCTTTACTTTGGAATGTAGATTGTATGGTTGGTCTGCTATTTGAATTTTTAAAAATACCATTTTGATTATCCCTACATCATGTTAATAAACCTAGAAATGTGCCGGAAAGACGCCCGCTTTTCCATTTTTGAGAAAAGCAGTGCACATTTTATTCTTACACCACCTCCCCCCCACCCACACTTTTTTGTGTGCAAATACACCAGTGACGTTTAACTTAGACAGACTGACTTAGTGACTGACTTAGTGACTGACTTAGTGACTGACTTAGTGACTGACTTAGTGACTGACTTAGTGACTGACTTAGTGACTGACTTAGTGACTGACTTAGTGACTGACTTAGTGACTGACTTAGTGACTGACTTAGTGACTGGTTTTTATTTCATTTGTTCAGCACCCAAGCACAGACTTGTGCTGCTATCACATCTGTTTATCGGCTGCTGCTGCTGCTAGACAATAAAAATAGTAGAAACATGGTATGTGAAGAAAGCCTGTATAACACACGCAGACTGGTTTACGTCATTCAACCGGATATGCCCCAAGCCGGGGGGGGGGGAGGTATGTGTTTGTGTGTGTGTGTGTGTGGGGGGGGGGTGATACGTTTCCACAAATCCCTCTCTGTCCTGTGTCGTTAATATTGCTCTGTGTTGTTTTGCGGGAATGTGGGAATGTGGGTGTGGGGGGTTGGGTGGTGGAAGATTTCTGGGAAGTTTGTATTATTTTATTCTTTTTTTAAAAATATGATCCTGTAGAGCAGCGGTTCTCAACCTTATTAATGCCGCTCCTCATGCTGTGGCAACCCTCGGCCATAAAATTATTTTCCTTTCTACTTCATAATTGTAGACTAAATGTGTTTTTAGATGGTCTTAGGCGACACCTGGTAAAGGGTCGCACGACCCCCGAAGGGGTCACGACCCACAGGTTGAGAACCGCTGTTGTAGAGTGTAGACAGTCCCTACGAATGGTATCCTAACTACCGCACTACTTGCGAACTGTTTTTCTAAGTTTCGCAACCATTACGAAGGTAACAAATGTAGTTAGTTCTCTGAAAGGAAATATTTTAGTTGATTGAAAAGAGAGAACCATTAGGTTTGTAAAATACACTTTTGACTATTACATTTAGGACACATGTACATGAGAAAAAAATAATTATCAAAACATTGATCGGAAGCCCTCAAAATATAGCAAAATAATATGTTTTTAAAAAATATATATCCTAACTTAAAATTGAAGTGCTTCTCTGTTCTTAAATCATTTTCCAATGCAATGACATGTCATCTTTATGTTCATCTGAATGAAGTACAAACCGCGGAAGGAGAAATCATGGTCATTTGAAACATTTACATTCTGACCATTTCATTAATTCCATCAGCTGTGTTGGGATATTTCATTTGTCAAAGAAATACTTTTTGCACATCAATTATTTGAGTCAAACACTTTTTGCACATCAATTATTTGAGTCAAACACTTTTTGTACATCAATTATTTGAGTCAAACACTTTTTGCACATCAATTATTTGAGTCAAAGACTTATTGCACATCAATTTATTATTTATTTATTTAAGTGATGGTCAATTATTCAATATTCTGAGATTTAAAAAAAAACAACTACTTATGTCATCTTTTAATGCAGTGGTTCTCAGCCTTCCAATAGCAGCGACCATTTAATACAGTTCCTCATGTTGTGGTGACCACCCAACCATAAATTTTGTTTTAGTTGCTACTTCATAAATATGTGTTTTCCGATGGTCCAAGGAGGCACTTGTGTAAGGGTCATTCGACCCCCCCAAAGGGTCACGATCCACAGGTTAAGAACCGCTTCTTTAATGTGATTATTTGTTTTCTGAAATCGAATGCCAGCATTCAAAATGTTTCATCGTATCCAATAGAAACTCTGGTGGTCGATGCCTGTTCCCACCAACGAAATAAGCAGTCCCAGTATCGTATCAGAAATCCACCAACGGCTGATATATTTATTAATGTTTTGCTGTAATAAAATGGTGCACTATAACTAGATTTAAACGCCCGAACGATATCTTCAACGGAAAGGGTCCGACTACTCTTGCTTTTTTTTTTCCATTTCATATGAGTTATCAAAAGTAAATTAAATATCACTTATGACTAAAATCTTACAAAATTCAAATCTGAAAATGAACCAAAAAAAAGATTTCTGCGCAGAAGTCTGTTATTGCGGTCGGATTAATTCATTGCTTGAGTGTCTTCGGCTCCTCCGATGCAAGTCTATGCGTTGATCGCGTTCCTTTGAGAAATTGCGGTGTAGACCAATGGAAAGAAGCATCAAATTTCATTGCGTGGATTGTTATTAGTAAAAAGTGGACGGTGCAGTTTTAAATGTAACTTCACTAAACCAAAAATCAGCTGACTGAAATGCAAAAAAAAATATTATTTTTTATCTGTGGGGGGGGGGGGGGGGGGGGGGGGGGGCTGGACTTCAAACTTGATCGCAAGTTTCACTATTTAAAAAAAAAAAGGGAAGACCTTTAATACACAGAAGATGATTGTAAGTATTGACGATCGATAACAAATTTTCATAAAGTTGTGTGAGCTCTTGTTGCGCTTGGTGCACTTGTTGCGCTTGGTGCACTTGTTGCGCTTGGTGCACTTGTTGCACTTGTTGCGCTTGGTGCACTTGGTGCACTTGTTGCACTTGGTGCACTTGTTGCACTTGTTGCATGATTCACCTTCTTTCCGAATTGTATTGCTTTCCTGGAAAAGATTCTGATGACAGCGCTTCTTGAACCGATTCTGTAGTACCGCAGTCAATAGACAGATGGGTCAAGGCACTAGAACGGGCCCTTCCCATGAGGTGATTTTAAATGGTCAAGAAAATTGGTGGGCCATGTCGAAATCCTTTCGGAAGTATTTAAGTAAAATGCCTAAAATTGTCCCTTAAAATGAGTCAAAAAACTCCAGAGAAATTTCCTCTTCAATTATAGAACTGCGCTCACGAGCAATGGAGGAGTGGATATTGTCAACTATAAACCCGGCAGTATTTCATTATGACATTTGAGCGCCATATGAGATACCAATCTTGGGCGTAGATGCACCAGTCCCGTAGATATATACATTTATACTCTATTTATGCAGCTTATATAAGGAAGAATATACTTGGACCACTGATCCCCCAGAAATGAGTCATTTTCCGTGTTGTTAGGATCATAATATAATGTAAATGAACATTTTGTATTTAAACTGTGGAAGGAGTGTCTGCCGGTGAAGTGTAAGTCGATGACATGTATGTCGGTGAAGTCTCTGTCGGTGCAGCGTCTGTCGATGAATTGTAATTAGTGAAGCTTCAGTCATTGAAGTGACGGTCGCTGAAGTGTCAGTCGATGACGTCTCTGTATGATGAAGTGTCTGTCGCTGCAGAGTTAGTCGATGAACAGTCATGTCACCAGTATTTTTTTACGATGTATTTTGAATCTTGACTGTAATTTTTTTAGACAGTGCCCTATGTAACAGAAGCTAGCCTTAATTCCAGATCTCTTACAAAATGTAATTTTTGTCTTTAATGTAACGTGACAAGTGTCAAATCAATATTTAAAAAGAGTCACTACATCAATCGCTTTCATTAAATCGTAGATGCACAAGTAACACTGGCTAAACGATTAGAATTCAAATAGTTCAGTAATAACGTTTTTTTCTCTCTCTTTCTCATTGATAATTTGACTTGTATGAAAGCTATTGTCCTTAAATTAAATGTATTTACTTCATTTTTAAAATGATTATTCAGGAGACCAATTGCAAAAACTGCTGTCACTTTTTTAAAAATAAATGAGTTATCTATCTTGGCTGTTTAATTAAGTGTCAATCTACAGTATTTTGTGTAATTATTGATTAAAAGGCTTTATGTAAGTCTAAAATTCACCATTTAAAAATATATAAATGCTATATTCGGTATATAAATGAATTTATAAAAACTCATTTATCTCTAAATCAAAAAGAAGTTACTTAGCAAGGTTTGCAAATTGGATTATTCTTCGAATGTGAACGAAGAGTTTATTGGATCTTTCTTCATCGCTTTCTTTGATATTTTTATGATAATGAACATAAAATCTATAGTAAAAAAAAAGGTTGTTTCTTTGGTTTCTCTTTGTTGCACTTCTCACAAAATGTGGTTCACGATTGTAAAGCTACTCTACGGAAAGTGACCAGTGAGAGATAAGAAGAAAAGCCTGTTCAATAATATTTGCCACCTTAAAAACGGTTCAAAAAACCCCTCAACAGTTTACATACACTGTTTAAATCCACCATCGTTATGTCTTGAAGGCGTAAATACTTGGGATTAAGCTACGGTGATTTAATTTCAAGACTTTAGCTTTGTATATTACACTTCAAGGATATAGCTTCTAGAAATTCACGGGCTTAACTTCACGGGCTTAACTTCACGGGCTTAACTTCTAGGACTGAGCTTCTAAGAGTTAGCTTCTTAATTTGGCTTCTAGAATTAAGTTTCTAGGATTGAGCTTCGAGGACTTAGATTGTTGGATTTAGCTTCTAGAATTAAGTTTCTAGGATTGAGCTTCGAGGACTTAGATTGTTGGATTTAGCTTCTAGAATTAAGTTTCTAGGATTGAGCTTCGAGGACTTAGATTGTTGGATTTAGCTTCTAGAATTAAGTTTCTAGGATTGAGCTTCGAGGACTTAGATTGTTGGATTTAGCTTCTAGAATTAAGTTTCTAGGATTGAGCTTCGAGGACTTAGATTGTTGGATTTAGCTTCTAGAATTAAGTTTCTAGGATTGAGCTTCGAGGACTTAGATTGTTGGATTTAGCTTCTAGAATTAAGTTTGTAGATTTCAGCCTCGATGACTTAGGTCCTAGGAATTAGCTTACAGGTATTAGCCTCTATGAGTTAGCTTCTTTAATTTAGCTTCTAGAATTAAGATTCTATGATTTAGCTTCAATGATATAGATTCCAGGATTCAGCTTCGAGCTTTTAGATTCCAGGATCAAGCTTCTAGGATTTAGCTTCGAGTACTTAGATTCCAGGATATAGCTTCTATGATTTAGCTTCTGGGATTTAGCTTCTAGACAGCTTACTGCTTGCGGGCGTGTGCCAGTCAAGGACAAGTGTCGAAGATGGACGGATACCAAACATTAAATAGATAGACAAAGTATACCGCTCAATACAGACAGTAAAACCGTCCATCACACTAACAATGTTTGATACATTTTTTTTATGCGTAAAGAAAAATTAGGGAAGGTGCTGACGATGAGGCCCTACAGATTGAACGAGCCCTGATTGTTTAAGGGCTCTAAGAGTGTAGATTAGTATAGAGTATGGATCCTGTCATATGAGGTGCACCTTAAGCTCCACAGCCTTATATAGAGTTTTCAATATCAGCTAAAGTCTTATAGAGTGTTAAATATTAGCCCCAGCCTTATAGAGTATTAAAAATCAACGCCAGTCTTATAGAGTGTTCAATATTAGCTCCAGCCTTATAGAGAGTTTAATATCAGCTCCAGCCTTATAGAGTGTACACTATTTGCTCCAGTCTAATAGAGTGTAAATATTAAGCTCCAGTCTTATAGAAAATACATCAAAATTTCCAATTTTACAGTGTGCACATTATTAGCTCCAGTCTCATAGTGTGAACATTATTAGCTCCCGTCTTATTGTGTACACATTATTAGCTCCAATCTTTTAAATTGTATATTATCTTCTCACGTCCTATAGACTACATATTAAAAGTTCCAATGTAGTTAAGCATACACATTAGCCTCAAACGTCTAGAACACAGTTCTCCATATCCAGTCTTGCAAAACATTTATGAAGGAACAAGGATGGACAATTTTTGAAAAAACCCAAGGCCAGCTGGGATGGTTTTGGAGACAGATGTGAACACTTGCCGCGCTGAAAAACAACGTGTTGGGTTTCCTTTCCAGGAATCTGGCGTCGTAGGCGTTCCGCATGAACTGTCTTCAACGTTTAAAGTGTGTCGTTGATGCAATGCACAATTCACTGTCGGCCAGTTATCTTTTTTTACACCACATGCCGACGCAGAGGAATTTCATCGGAGTATGTATTATGATTCGTTCTGCAGCATTATATTATTATTTGACTTGTTTTTTTTTAAAATAAATATTTGGCTATCTCGCTGATACGTTGCAAGTTTTCGTCCAGTTAACATTAACATCAGACGCATTGACAAGTGATATGTTATTATTTAAAGGTGAAGGAAACGTCACATTTTAAAGTTTGTTAAGAAAAAACAAAACCTGAAATACTTTCAAATTATATAAATAATTTTCCTTTAGTTACCGATTAAACCGAAGGAGCAAATTTGAGGCATTCTGAAATGAAATTTCTTCAGTTGTCCTGTCTGCTGAGGATGGCTCTCAGCCGAAGCTCTCTTCTTTTACTGTCTCGGCTAACTTTTTCAAGCGTCCACATACCTCGTCCTATTATTTCTTTCCCAGAGGTTGAAAACATTCAAACGTTTATTATCGTTAGTGCAATAAAAAAAAAACCAGAGGTGTAAGAAGATATGAAATGACGAAATCAAGCTATCAAAACAAACAAATTAAGCTAACTTTTAATACAACTAATACAAAAGGGGTGGAGTGGGGCGAAGTGAGTTGGATTGCAACCAGCTGTTCAGACATCACATATCACCTGCTGTTCAGACAGCACACATCACCGGCTGTTCAGACATCACAGATCACCACCTGTTCAGACATCACACATCACCGGCTGTTTATACATCACACATCACCGGCTGTTTATACATCACACATCATAAGCTGTTCAGACATCACATATCACCGGCTGCTCTGACATCACATATCACCGGCTGTTCAGACATCACACATCACCGGCGGTTTTTACATTCACACAACACCAGCTGCTCAGACATCACACTTTACCAGTTGGTCACAACACAAAGAGAGTGATCAGTGTACATGATTTAGTTGGTATTATTTTAAAAGTAAACATTTTGTTTGTTTTTTCCCCCTCTTTTTCAGCTTCTTTACATTTATATCAACGTTAAAAAATGAGGTTCACACATGCCTTTATTGTATGGAAGTAAAAATAGTTTGAACACATTTTGATCTCATTGATATATTACAACTTTTTTTTTGCTTGTACAAACATAATGAAATACTCACTAAGTCCGTGCTATGAATAACTTTATTCCTTCAATCTGAACTTGTTCATTTTTATGTTCTTTTATTTAAATATATTTCTAAAAAAAAAAAGAAACAAAAAAACCAACAAGTTAAGGGTTATAGGACGTAAATATATTTTCTTGACACAAACATTCAAGAATTTAAAAACTTGCTTAAACATCGTGCTCAGCAAAATTCAAACTAAACTTTACAGGTGCACGTATTAGAAGAACAAAGAAAATGGTTCAGATCTATACATTGATTTTACTGAGTTCAGTCTTATGGGAAACTCGGCAGGGCATTGTGAATTCAAAACAGCATCTGAATGGATGGACGTCAACCGGGTCGCAGCTGACCACTGTGACTTTGGCGAACACCGTAGTGGAAAGTGGCGGGTCAGTCTGTGACCTCCACGTCGATGACGTCTACAATGGAAGTTTAGCGAACTGCACGAAAAGGGGCTTGACCTTTATCAACCAGACCTGGTTCCCTTCCAACACAACGTTGCTCCTCCTGGACGGCAATAACTTCAAGCTTTTAATGAATGACACCTTCTCAAACATGACTAACTTACGCTACCTGAGCATAGAGTCATCGAATATAAATACCATAGAGGTAAGCGATTAATCTTTTTATTTTAAAAAAATACAATTATGCCAATCGAAATCCGTTTCCACTTTTTTTCAAAATTTAATCTCATTGAAACTTTTGAGCCGCATTTCAAATTGATAATAAATCAGTAATTGCTTTCTATAACTATGAAAATAATCAAACAAAAGATATGCTTTCTGATTTTTTTTACGTTATTAAATATCAATTGCGCAATCATAAAAGAAGACACTATATTAAGGTAAGATTGGATACGATAAGATAATAAGATTCTTTTATTGATCCAAATGGAAATTCTTTTTTGTATTGAATTGTACACATACATTTTCGGCACAAACATAAATAGATATTTTAATAAAGTCCACATTTTTCAAGAAAAACAGTTTAAACATAAGACACCAACATTAAATTCTTGCACTAGTGAAAAAAAACACCAAAAAAAGCCAGTCAGTGAGCTCTCTTATTCATAAAAGGGACTTAGTTGTTCTCATTTAGATTTCTGACTTCTGGGGGAGAACGATGGCTAATTCGTACAAAAAGGAATACAAAACATAATTGTTCGGCTGCATTCATTTGTTCACGAGAAAATTATTATCAATCTTTACCTTTAGAGCAAAATGTCCGATTTATTTTGAACAAATTTAGACCAAACGCACAGAAATATTTAAAATAAATTAAATAATTTTGTTTCTCAATATTCACTTCATTTGTATGAAAATTCTTTTAAAGGTGAACGCCCTGAGAGGTTTGATGGGCTTGGAGGTCTTAGACTTAGAAGATAACACACTGCCCATTTTGAAAAAAGCCTTTCCTCATTTACTATTCAGACATGTTCCTCATCTAAAGGAGCTCTACATTTCTGACAACACGATCATTGAAGGAAGCCACTGGCTAGACTCGAGCCGAATTGTGTGCGATTTGCAATTCCCTGACGTAATTGATATTTTTGATCACCTTCCTTTTTTAAAACGATTATCGATAGATGCACTACAGGAACTTTACGTGGGGCCTGAATTCTTAAAATTTAAACATTTGACCTGGCTCAAGTTAAATTGCATTGCTGTACACACAGTATTCAACGACAGTTTGATGGGACTGACAAACACGACACTCAAGGATCTGGTGATCACTCAAACTTTTGGTACTTACAAGCCAGTCTTACCCACTTCAGTGTTTCAGAGCGTGACCCAGATCGAGACCCTGCATATCGATTCGTTTCATGTCGGTAACCCCAACGTCCTTAGATCCCTTTGGCCGTTTGAAAACAGAACGATGAAAGAAATTAATATCAATTTCGTGAGTTTTTCACGTTATGTCGAGTCCCCGTCGTTAACGTTCAACGACGGGATTCTCACAAAGAGTCTTCTAGAGCCCCTGTCCAAGGTCTGTCTCGCCAAGTTTGTTTTATCTGCGAGTAATATCTTTGCTATTGAAAGCGGGTCATTTCTCCAGGGTTACCTGAAAGATTGCCTAAGGACTGTGGATTTTTCGGCAAATCTTTTAGGCATCTCAGGATGGAGAGGCCTGTTGTTCGATTTGCATCGACTGCATGCACTGGAAGAATACACTCAGACGGACCAATTCTCCTGGTACAAGGAAAGCCATACCATTCCTTTAAGCTCGAGAATCAAGCACGGTGCTAAAAATGAATGTAAAGATAAAAACGAAATTTCTATGTCTTTTAAAATTCCTGATGACTTTATCGAAAGCCCGAAGCCGAGTAAATACATTGTGGGTGACTTAATTGCATCTGGTATTCAGAAAATATTTTGGATTCGATTTCCAAAAAGCATCAAAACGATTCGACTTGATTTGATAACACTTGGAACTTATTTAGTATCTGGAACCACTTGGCTAATTTTGGATGCAGAAAATATTCAGGAGATATACGCAACGAATATGCCATATTTTCTTAGAACAACGAAACGGCTACTTGGCTTTGAGAGTTTAAAATTCCTCGATGCCTCGGGTTCTGGGTTCGACGTGGAGAAAGAGTTTTTTGATGATTTCCCAAACTTGGAAGTATTAATTTTGAGTTCGATATTTCCAAGCGGCTACTTTGAGACAACAGTGTCTCTGAAACGGATTCTTCAAAATTTAACAGAGCTGACCTATTTGGATATCTCCAGAAATGGTCTGAACGCAATACCGCAAGGAACTTTCTCCGCCTCACATAAACTTGAACATTTGTCCCTTGCAAAGAACCGTTTTTCCACAATACCGTTTGATATTTCGAGTTTAGCCAATTTGAAATTCCTCGACGTAAGTGACAACGCTGTATCGATTTTGAGAGACAATGAGATGGATGACATGGATCAACAAGAGAAGCGTCTTGGAGGCTTTTCTCTGAAATTAACTGGGAACGCCATCTTGTGTCTGTGCTCAGATATTCGATTCTTGGGTAAATATTTACCCAAACAAATTTAGTTACTTTTTAAAAAAAAATATCAATTAAAAATATCATAAGGAATTTGTTTGTTGTTGATTTATATATTTAAAAAAAATATCAATTGCTTCTTTTTAAAAATATTTTCCACTTGTTTTTAGGATATTACAACCGAGATATCCCTGATATGCTAAATATATAAAATAGTTCAGAATATTCTGAACAATCTTAATTAGAGCCTGATAGTAGGGGAGGAAAGGTGGATATCTATTTATTCTCATTTGAAATTTCGAAATTATTGCTTCTTTTTCTTTAAGCCTAAGTTCTCTTAGCTAATCAGCCCATGCATTTACTTCCGCGAATTGTAAACGAAATAATGTAACACTAAGTGTCTGAAAACTCATTCGTGAAAGTGTCAATTGCTGAATAGACGTAACTTTTCTTTATAGAGGTGAACACTGGACTGGACCTGGCAAATGATCTCTGTTCTGATAAAATTTAGAGGCAGGAATTGTTGGAACTCCATTAAATTACGCTATAGAATAAGTATATTTTGTATTATGCATATATTTGGTTTCACGAAGGGCACAATACATAGATTGTATCACTTCAAAGATAAATTTTAATTTCGATAATATATATATATATATATATATATGTATGTATATAACATTTATTCTAAAGAATTCTTACGTTCATCTTCAATTCACATAAATATCTGACGTAATCAGGGTGGCTCCACACTACTCACGTGAGCCTCGACAATGGCGGCAACTACACGTGCACATCAGAGGACGGAGTCATCACGAGTACAGATTCTTTCTCAGATATTAATGTTATTTGGAGGAGGTGTATAGGAAGGTAGGTGAAATAGAACAAATTAAATAAAAAACGGGCAATCTTAATTTAGAGGAATTTATTCCAATATTTTTACGTTGTCTAATGTTATTTATTTTATATTGAACACTCTTTCATTCGAAATCATACAAATTTCAGCATCTATTATAAAGAAAAAGAAATAATTTTATTTGAGCCTGAACATGTATTAGTTTTGTAAACAATTTGCATCAAAGGAACTAAATCAAAATATTAAATTGGAATTGATTGAATTTCATTAAAAATGTAAATTAATTACAATAATTTGTTCAGAATCATATTTTAAAACTATTCAAAAAAATAAAATAACCCTTTTTTAAAGCCAGTTAAAAAATATTGAAATGACTAATATATATAAATAATTTTTAATACATATATTTGTTTTAATGATTAATATTTCCAGAAACATCCTGCTCATCAGCTTGATTTTGGCTGCTGTGATGGCTATTGGATTTCTGTGCGTGTACCTGTTGGGCAGATTTAAGACGTCCATCCTGACATACGTCCTTCACCTTGTCGCTCCACAGTTTAGAACTATGAAACGTGAAGATTACAAGTTTGGTGTTTTCGTGGGTTACGCAGACGATGATTACAGGTTCGTGGTTCGTCACCTGAGCCGGTGAGACAGTCAAGATATTTTTCTGTGCACGAACTCACTATATATTAAATATTTCTTATATTATTGCTCTTACTAATTGGGCGCCGACTACTACATATGTTGGCAGTGGTTTTTGACTAGGACTAAGATTTATCATCTTCAAATAAAAGCACATGTTTTTTTAGTTATTTATTGGATGCTTATTGATATAAAGTATGATATGTCTTTTGCTATGGTATAAAATAATAAAGTTTTAATGATATATAACGATACTCATTTGTTAGAAAAAGAATGTTTGACACAATTATGGCTGAAATCAAAACAAGTATGAATTAAGCCCGGCTTTTCAAACAACCGATTTTATGCATTTGTTAAAAAATTTTTAACTTAATTATTACAAGTATTCTAATGTCATAAATTATATATATATATATATATATATTAAATGAAATATATTAAGGACATAGCAGTTACTAATTACAATTTTTTTAAAAAATTTACTTACTCAATAAGAAAAGAAAGGAATAGTTTATGTTCCTTTCCGTTGTCTTAAAAATTATTTTTGATTTACACAATACAAAATGTAACCTGAGTTTCTCTATCACCATTTTAAAACCACTGTCAATAACCACTTTACGATAAATTTTACAAGTTTAATGTTTTAGATTCCTGGAAGACGAGCTTGGCGTCTCCACATTTGTCCACCAGCGGGACCTGACGGCTGGCTTCACCGACCAGCTGTTCTACGAGGCCATACAAGACAGCTGGCGAGTTCTTCTGGTTATAACGGACAACTTCTTGAACCACTATAATGTGGCCAGCATCGTCATGAAGGTAACAGAATAATGCGAATTTTCATGACTGATATAATTTATTATATTTTTTGTAAAGCCCTTTTTATATTACATTTCAGCAAGCATTGCGTTCACTTGTAAAGATATGTTAAATTTTAAGTTATAGATAACAAGAGCTCCTGGGGTTGATTTGGAACTATTGTATAGATTTTGAGAGCCACCAGATTAAAGAGCAGGAAAAAAAATCTGTTACAATTTTCATTTAATGTAGATTAAAATAATTTTTTTTAGTCTTTATACTTTTTTATGATTATTTCTTCATTTATTCCATCGTAGTACGCAAGCCACTCAGTGGGTCCGGTCAACCAGAGACGTGTGTTCGTTCTGGTCGAAGAGACGCAAGTAAACAACATCCCCTATTACCTGCATGACGTTCTGGACGACAGCAGGATAGTCCCCTTCTACGACCTTGACTCGCCCTTGAACTATGAGCAGTGTCAGAATGTTAAAAGATGTGTTTTTGACCAAGCCATTTGAAAGAATATCTTTTTCTTCCAATTTAAGAAAGCGGTTGTGGTGAAGAAAATTGACCTCGGATTATCTTGGGTTTTTTTAGAAGTTTTTAACACAATTCATTTATGTTCAATAATTAAGTCTAGTTTTTTAAAGTTGGATTTCTTGTCTTTTTGTGAGTGTTTATCGCTCTTAACATTTAATAATATTGAATAAGCAAATTTTGTTCTTCTTTTTTTTTTTTTTTTTTTTTTTTTTTTTGATCAGAGTTACCAAAAAAAAAAAAGTATTAAAAAAATCATTCAATAATTCATTCTAGTTTTAAAAACTTTGATTTCTGGTCCTTTGTCAGTGTACAAATGTTATAGTATAGGTTAAAGAACGATCACATGAATAGATAAGGAATATGTTTTCAATTTGATTATCTTTCGACTTCCCACTGACTCAGTCTGGTTGTAAAATACTTCACTTTCCTAACGCTGTTATTATCTTTGAGAATCTACAGTGTAGTTGATTTAGTTAAAATAAATTCTAGCTTAGTATGATAAAAATATATATATATTTGTTTTACAGAAATTGTATTTCTAATAGTAGAATATTCAAGCTATAAATTGTTTTACTTAAATATATACACGACTTTTTTTAAATTGTAAAACTGAATCATTAACATGAAATAACATTTCAATAATGTATTCCTCGTACATATTATCGACATAATTAGATACATTGCTTTTTTTTGTCCCTCTGTATTTCTATGGGCATTAGTAAAAAAAAATTGCCCCATTATTTTTTTTTTATTTCTAAATTTTGAAGGGAAAAAATATTTGAAAATTTACAAAAGAAAATAAAATGCCATCGATAAAGGAAAGTAAAATAAATAAATCAATCAATAGCAGTATCAGGTGAGACAGATGATACCCATCAGAGGATTTCTGACACCCTTTAATAATTTTCATAGTTGAACAAACAGCACGGATGTGTGAGCTATTGTTCAGAGTAAATTATAGTTAACACACTTTGAACATTATATTTATCTTGCAGTTAAATTCATATATCTCGTTCCCTCCAAAATGGAATTTATAATATAAATTTTTTTTTACAGAAACAATCCTTGTATGATAACATATAAAACATAATCCATGTTTGATAATATATAAAACATAATCCATGTATGATAACATATAAAACACAACTCTTGTATGGTAACATAAAGCACACTGCTTGTATGACATATAAACACAATCCATGTATGGTAACATATAAAACATAATCCATGTGTGATATCTTCTATAATCCACCTCCCTCATACACCTGCAGACGCCCCCGGTCCAACCAACCCATCCCCCTCACACGATGTGTACGTACTACATGTTAGCCCATCCATGTGTACGTACTATGTGTTAGCCCATCCATGTGTACGTACTACATGTTAGCCCATCCGTATATAACAATGTATCGAAAGTAATTATGTGCTTACATGATTGGACAGGTGGGGCGACTGTGAATGAAAGAAAGCGGAAAGGGAAGGAGATAAAAAAACAAACTATATGTAGAATTAATGATCAACTGTTATTTCTTAATATTCAAACAAATGAACAACAAACAATGTGTGTATGTTAGACTATTTTTGTATGTTAGAGTATTTTTGTGTGCTAGACTATTCTTTAAGGCTAGACTATTTTTGTATGTTAGACTATTCTTGTAGGTTAGACTATTTTTGTATGTTAGACTATTCTTGTAGGTTAGACTATTTTTGTATGCTAGACTATTCTTGTAGGTTAGACTATTTTTGTATGTTAGACTATTCTTGTAGGTTAGACTATTTTTGTATGTTAGACTATTCTTGTAGGTTAGACTATTTTTGTATGTTAGACTATTCTTGTAGGTTAGACTATTTTTGTATGTTAGACTATTCTTGTAGGTTAGACTATTCTTGTATGCTAGACTATTTTGTATGTTAGACTATTCTTATATGCTAGACTAGAGAGCATCGAGTCACCCCTAAACTTCACAAGTAGCCCCGGCCGTCACATCACGTCACCCCTAAACTCCATAATTAGACTCGGCCGTCACATCGTGTCACCCCTAAACTTCACAAGTAGACCCGTCCGTCACATCCGTCACCCCTAAGCTCTAAAAGTAGACCAGCCCGTCACATCGCGTCACACCTAAACTTCACAAGTAGACCCTCCCGTCACATCACGTCACCCCTAAACTCCACAAGTAGACCCGGCTGTCACATCGCGTCACCCCTAAACTCTAAAAGTAGACCAGCCCGTCACATCGCGTCGCCCCTAAACTCTAAAAGTAGACCCGGCAGTCACATCGCGTCACCCATTTACTCCACAAGTAGGCCCAACCGTCACATCGCGTCACCCTTAAACTTCACAAGTAGACCCGCCCGTCAAATCGCGTCGCCCCTAAACTCCACAAGTAGACCCGGCCGTCACATTTCGTACCATTGTTCACGGCATTTTACCCTTAGTAAGAAAATAACAATCCCTTTGATCTAAAGTAAAAACATTCAGCTAATAATTGCTATGAAAATAATGAGCTTCTGGTAAACAAAGAGGAAAACGAATAAAACAAAAATGTTGCGATTCCAAACAGTGATTTTAAAATGAACTAGTTTTGAAAAAGAAAGCAGGAGCAGGAAAGATTTATGAATTATTGCTACTAATGCAGTTGCTATTGTATTGAGAATGAAATTTGATGATTTTTTTTTATCGTAGAAAAGGCCTTTTTGACTAATTCCATTTTGAAAATGACCAATCTAACGGGGCTCAGAATTTCCCCGCACTCGTCACTTTTACACACTTTACGTCAATTTTATTAGCGATTCTTTGATACTGTGTCAAACTGCTTCGATTGACACAATTATGGTTATGCATTACCCACAGACTGACTTTTTAAACTTTTGATATGATGTATATACAATATTCAAAGCGTGTTTTCTCAAGACCACACTTTGGTTATGTTTGTCGCATAAAATTGTAAAACATAAACTTTTTATCCGATTTTCAATCGTTTTTTTACCATTATAATCAACGTCCAAACCTATACAAACATTATAATCAACGTTCAAACCTATACAAACTTAATAAAAATCTAATTAGACTAGTCGGTGAGATTCGACTGAAACCGTCGATGGGGTCACATTATAGACATGAGAACGGGGAAAATGCCCGGGACGCATTAACACTAAACTTTGCTGTCAGATAGGGGGCGGAAAAAAATTGTCTTGCGGGCCTACAATGACCAGCGGGCCACGAGTTCGAGACCCCTGCACTCCAGCATTAAAATAAACATCATCGCTATAAATAGATACAACAACATGATAAACAGACACCACAATAGGATAAAAAGAAACTAGATATGATAAATACACACTTCAATATGATAGGCGCTACATTATAATAAATAGACTCTACGTCATGATACATATATTCTTCAGCATGATCAATTGATGCCATATCCTGATTAATTAAAGCTAATGTATGATAAATTGAAGCTCCTTAATTTTAATTATATACTACAGAAGGATACATATAAGGCAAATTATGTTAAAGAGCCGCTGCATCATCATAAGAAGACGCTACATCATGATAACTGGACTCTACTGTATGATAAATAGACGCTACTTTATGATAAAAATACGCTACATCATGGTAAATAGAAGCTACTGTAATAAATACACGCTACATCATGATAGATATAAGCTACTGTATGATAAATATACGCTACATCCTTATAAATAGAAACTACAATGTAATAAATAGACACCCCAACGTGATACATACGCTCTCTTTTGGTTTCCTGTGCATCCTGTTTTCCATAGTATTTATTTATAGCGCTGATTAGCTAATGTAAAAAGCCATAAGGGTTTTTTTCTTCAAAGAATAATGTCGATGACGTATGAAGAAGGAAGTAAAATGGGGAAAACCCACAAAACACGTTCAGCTGGTTATAAAGAGAGTTGTGACGAGCGGCAACGTTGGCAAACGACATCATGTGTTGACATAGAGAGTATTTGTCGCAGACGTTCTGCATGAATCGCCTTTAGCGTTTCCAAGTGTGTTATTTAAACTATTCGACATTCACTTTTGCAGAGCAAGCTTTTAAAATATAAGTTTGCACAGCAGGATTTTTATCAAATTATTTATAACTAGCGAGAACCCGGCATGCGTTGCATGCCACTCAATGAAAAAAGTGTTTGTGTTTTAATTAAGTTTTAAAGTAATTTTTAAATAGAAAATATGTATTGTTTTTTTTTTCCGTCTAGTGCGTACACAAATAAATTAGAAGTTTTTTCAAAGCTTGAGCTGGCAACATATAGCTGTCCAGGTGAGAAGCGTGTATTTTCAAAATTTAGTCCACACACTTGTAGCGATGGATCCACCCACGCAGTAGCTGTGTTTTAAATTATATTTAGATAGCTCAAATGTTTATTATTTTTAAAATAAGGCCCTCGGCCCCAAACGTAAAATTTTAAAATGGTTGTACTTATGTCACACACAAACTGAAATGTCGTTTGTATTTGATTGATTTCTAGCCACCCATGCAATAGCACTGATTGAAATTATATGTGTATAGCTCATATAAGAAAAAAATAATTTGGGGCTCCGGCCCGAAAAGCAATATTTCAAAATGGATAAACTAATTCAGAAACCATTTGTGCGCACAACAACTTACCAAAGTTTTATCGCAATCGGATGAAAGGCATAGGAACGCATACGAAAATTATATTTAGCTCATAAAAGGGGGGGCCAAAGTATTTAGGTCCCTGGTCCCAAAACGGAATATTGTAATAAAATGTGTGTAATAATTCAGAAACATTTGCATTTTTTTACAATTCACACAATTTTCATCACTTTGGATTGATGGTATAGAAGCACATACGGGATATACTTATTTATGTATAGATATAGTTTACCGAATTAAGATAACTTTTTGCAATTATTCAAAGATTATCTTTCTGTCTGTCTGACGGTCTGTCTCTCTGTCTGTCTCTCTGTCATTCTGCCTGTCTCCCTATGTGTCTGTCTCTCTGTCTGTCTCTCTGTCTGTTTCTCTGTCTCTGCCTGTCTCTATCTCTCTCTGTCTGTCTCTCTGTCTGTTTCTCTGTCTCTGTGGCTCTGTCTGTCTCTCTGTCTATCTCTCTTTCTCTCTGTCTGTCTCTGTTTCTCTGCTGGTCTATATGTCTCTCTGTCTGTCTGTCTCTCTGTCTCTATGTTTGAATCTCAAGCTGTCTCTCAGTCTGTCTCGCTGTCAGTTTCTGTCTCTCTGTCTATCTTTCTGTCATTATGTCTGTCTCTCTGTCTGTCTCTCTGTCTATCTCTCTGTCTGTCTGTCTGTCTGTCTGTATCTCTCTGTCTGTCTCTCTTTCTGTCTCTCTGTCTACATCTATGTCTGTCTGTTTGTCTCTCTGACTGTCTCTCTTTCTGTCTCTCCTTCTGTCTCTCTGTCTGTATGACTGCCTGTCTGTCTGTTTATTTATCTATCTACCTATATATCTATCATCTACCTATCTACCTATCTACCTATTTACCATCTACATGCCAGCCTGCCTACCTACCTACTTACCTACTACCTACCTACCAATCTACCTAACTACCTACCAATCCAGCTATTATCTACAGACCTGTGTACCCTCAAAATCTTAAAATCGTACAATTTAATCACAAAATCGTTCAATACATTATCTTAAGAGTAAAAAACACTCAGTATATATAATGTATACACATCAAAATCGTACATTGTACGCCAAAATCGTAAGAGTAAACAGGTCTTTATCTATCTACCCATCTATCTACCTATCTCCCTACCTACCTACCTACATATCTATCTACCTACTTACCTACCTACCAACCTACCTGCCTACCTACCTTTCTACCTACCTATCTATCCATCCTTCCATCGACCCATTCATCCTCTCACCCACCCACCCTTCCATCCATCCATCCTTTCATCCATCCATCCTTTCATCCATCCATTCATCCATCCATCCGTCTAGCTATCTTTTATCTACATCTCTATCTATCTATCATCTATCTGTGTATTTGTCTGCCTGTCTGTCTGTCTTTCTATCTCTCTATGTAATAAAATCTCTATTTTTAAAATTAAATTTTCACTTGTGTAAAGTGATTAGATTTTGATATCCCTGGGAATAATTATGGAAATATTTTTATGTTTTGTTAAAGTCATTGATTTTCTTAATTGGTTAACATATGTTCATATGTAAAATGAGAATATAACTTCTTTTTTTTTTTACAACTGAATTGTCATTGGATTGAAAGATATTGTCATCCAAGTAAAAATGCATGAACTCAATTTCCTAACATCGATATAAATGTATCGAAGAATGTTTATTATTGATCAAATTTATTCTGAGGCTTATCTTGTGCTGCACTAGGCAAATTGAATGTATAGTGTATAGTGGGCTACACAGATTTTAACAAAAATTAATAAATCATCCACTGGATTGTAGCTCCCTTACTTACGCAGAAGATTTTTTTTTGCATTTAATATGTTTATTTCTCATCTAGATCAGTGAAATGTGCATTAAAATGCTATTTGGCTATTTAGTTTTGCTGCACCAATTTAATTAAAAGGCATATTCTTTTAAAATTATTTTCAAATGTAGAGTTTTTACTACTTTATAAATTTCATAAAAGTTTATTTTTGGAATGAATAAAAAGTACAAACTTATTAAATGTTAAAAATACAAAGCTAAATTAGTATTTAAGTTTAGCAATTTAAAAAGCAATCAATGCTATTTATTAATTTTAATTATAAGAAGGGGAATGTACATCATCAGTTTTGTCACGCTCTTTTATTAAATCAGATAATTTTTAGCTTTGGCTAAATAGGCAATTCGCACTATGACGTCATTTGAGTGATTATTTAGAACTAATTAATTTTAATTTTATTTCGCTTTATTGACAACGCGCTAAAGAACGCACTAACAACAACTGATGTTTAGGTTTTCCAGATAAATGTGATTACTGTGTATTTCTTTGATCATATTTTTTCTATTTAATTTATTTTTCATAACTTTTAAACGCATATAAAATGCTTAAGATAGTTCCTTAGTTGTTTCTTTATATGTATTTGTAATTTATAATAATAATACTTAAACTTTTGCTAAAATAAAAGCGGAAATATAATATTTTTTGCGCATGTAAATTTATTCGATTTCCATAAAATAATAGAAAATAACTATGTTTGTTTTTAAGAGTCCGAATGTATCAAAATATTTTCGGCTCTTTGGCGTTATGTCCCTATAGCTCATTCTTATACAAATGATTCGTTCTGGAGTATTTTATCATTAATTGTCAATTTAAAAAAATGAAAATATTTTTCTCTATTGTCAATATGTTTGGAATTTGTTCAAAGTTGATATTAAGATCTGAGCAATTAAACTTTGATATGTTATTATTTAACATGTGAAGGAAACGTCATTTAAAAAAATTAATTAAAAAAAAAAAAAAAATAAATAAATTTAAAAGCCGTTCTAATAATGTAAATAGTTGTTTTTTTTTCTGAATTAACAAAGAAACTACGATCGCAAATTTGAGGTCTAACGATGGTTTAATGTAAAATAAGCTGAATGAGATGCAATTGTAGAGAGCAACCATTTTAAACGGACATTGCTAGCGTTGGAGAAAAATCAAGTCGAACACATTTGAACATCAATTTGTTTAAACAATAAACCGATGAAGTACACCTGCTACGAAATGTTGGACTAATTAAATACATTAGTGCTAAAAGTACTTAAGTCACAAAATGCACATTTCGAGATAATCAAGTTCAAATATACTTTTCGTCTATAAAATGTGACTATTTTCATTTTTTTTTGTCTTGTTTAATTAAGGGCCTAATGCATATTTTAATGTGTTCAAATTTCTGCAGTACACTTGGCTAAACTGGGTAAGAAAAGATCACAGTTTAGATTGACTTTGACAAAAATGTGACTTAAGTACTTTTAGCACTAAGGTCTTCAATTAGACTGGAGGTAGTGGGCCGTGTACCCTAAATAATAATGATCAAACAAACAATACATGTATTTTGAAAAAAAAATAAATTCTTCGTGTTTAATTCTCCTAACATTTTACAATTCTTTCGTCGGTTTTAGGCCGGAGCTCATGACGTAATTTATTCAAAACCAGAGCATAGGAGAAGCAGCGCAATGAATGGTACCGGGGACAGCCACGATGAGCTCATCGAGAACAAACACAGATGCACCGACAAATGCCGGCTTCTTGTGCTTCATGCAAAAACAGGAAGCGCACCAGTCATCTCGACGTTACTTGAATCCGGAGCTGACGTCAGGCACACACAAGATGATGGAAACAGCGCCCTCTCGGTGGCAGCCGGGGCGAACAATCTAGAGGTTGTCAAGGTCCTTATCTCTCACGGTGCGGTTGTTGATCACCCGAACAACGACGGGCAGACGCCCCTGATGATTTCCATTGACAAGGGGCACGTTCACGTCGCAGAAGAGTTATTAGCGAATGGGGCTAATGTTAATATAGAAGACAAACAAGGCTGGTCTCCTCTCTTTTACGCTGCAAATACACGACACTGTTCAGTGGTGAATCTTCTACTTCGAAACGGTGCAGGTCCGAATAAGAGAAACGATAAGAACATCACAGCGCTCATGATAGCCTCAAAGACGTTGTACCCCGACGTTGTGGAGCTGCTACTTAAAAAAGGCGCTGACGCCAACGCGGCCACGGTCAATGGATGGACGTCGCTGATGTACGCCGCGCAGCACAACCGCCAGGACAACATGAAGTTGTTGCTGAATGACGGCGCGAAGCCCGATCTCGCCACCAAGGAGAACTGGACGGCCCTGTGCATGGCCGCGAGGAACGGATCGATCGAAATCGCGAGGCACCTATTGGACAAAAACGCCTATATCAACCATCAAAATGCCAACGAATGGACACCGTTGATGTTGGCGTCGCAGGAGGTCGACCACAGGACCGCAAAGCTATTGGTGGAAAGAGGAGCCGATTTAAACCTCCGCAACAAGGATAGACTCAAAGCCGTTCAAATAGCAGCGAGTAGAGGGTTGAGAGAGGTCGTTAAAGTATTGCTGGACAAGGCGAAAGATGAAGAGTTCGTTAAGAACTGCCAGTCTGCTCTTTTTATGGCTGCGAGTCGGGGGCAAAGAAGTGTTGTTGAATTATTAATATCAAAGGAATTCAACACTCGAGGAGGAAGCAAAGCGCTGGTGCTGGCTGCACACAAGGGCCACGCCGATATCGTGCAGCTGTTGCGTGACAACGGAGCGAGGTTGAATTATAAAATCGAAGACGGGTGCAGTGCACTGGTCGCTGCCACTGCCCAGGGACACGTGGAGATAATCAGACTGCTCCTTGGTCCGAAATGCGACATCGACTCTCTCTGCAGCATTGAGCCCGGATCGAGGCTGTTACCGAAATTTCAGAACGAAGAACAGCCGGCTACCGTTAGAACAATCGATGGGGATCGGAAGCTGTCCGTCACGGCTCTGCACGTGGCTGTGGTGTTCGGGCGTGAGGATTGTGTGAAAGCTTTAATTGACGCGAAGGCTGACGTGAACAAAGCCAACGATAACGGCACCACGCCACTGAAGTTAGCCAAACTGAGGAAAACTGATAACATTGATAACATTACAAAGCTTCTGAAATGTGCCGGCGCAAAAGAAGATATCTGTTCGTGGGCCTATGAACCTCTATATGATTTTATGCCATCTATGCTCCCGGCAGCTCAACAAAGCGAAAAGGAATGTGCCACCATTCCGCCTTCTGGACGCCAACACAATGTTACGGACAGAAGTGAATCGTCCTGGGATTCCCACACACCACCCACCGTGGCACCCGAAGCGAGACAAAAGCGTTCCGCGGAGCGTAATCCAAGCAGGAGCAACTTGCCACCACCCTCAGCTGATGCTAAAAAAGGTAAGAGTAGCTTTTTGAAGTGAACGGTGACGATGTTATTTCCGAAGATGCTATAGTATGATAAATAGACGCTACATTATGATAATATAGACGCTACAGCAAAATAAAAAACCACTGCAGTATGTTAAATAGAAGCTAAAGTATGATCAATAGACACAACAGCATGATAAATAGACGCTAAAGCATGACTCATAGGCGCTACAGCACGATAAAAACTCATGGCATAATTTGTGTTCTTATTAGTTTTCAAGGTATTCTCGTGTTATATTAAAATAACTTTTTATTGTTTTGTCAAGTGTTAGTAAGAGATTTTAATTTCTGGATTCTACTTTAAAACACGTAAAACATTGGATATTTCCACAGTGTCGAGTGTCGAGCAACCAGCATTCTCGGAACAAATTTGTAAGACATCCGGAATGTCGTCTGCTTGGTTAGTTCAGAAATTGTTTTTTTTTAATTTTTTAAAATAACTTTTCAATAACAAATTATTATTTATATGAAAACTATTTTAATAATAATTCAAAGAATAAATATTAGCATTGTTTTCTTGTAAACCCATTCGTTCTAATCGTACTAAATAGAATGAAATAACCAACCAGCTATAACTCTTAAAAGTAATGAGCCTCAGTGTAAACGTGATATAAAGAGCAACCAAAAAAAAAATTATATTTAAAAAACAAATAATTAATAGAAATGGGTTTATGACACACAACTAACTAACTTACTTAAGAAAATCAGCAGACCATCGAGCCAAGGCTCATAAGGTCTTCCCCAACACACCTCCACCGCCACCAACTGGCATTCAACCACTCCCCGCGTGGTCTTTATTCCAGTCAGGCCGTGAAGCGGCATGCCGAGGGCTCCCCGCCCCTGAGACAGCCCCACCCACCCTTCCACTCGATTGACTATGCGAGTGAGGCCGCATCAGAGAAGGGACGCCTGGCCAGCCGGGTTGATGCTTACACAGCAACCGGGCCGGACTTCCTTGGGCTGGGGTGGATATAATTTACGTCTCTAAAGACCCCCCTTCCCACCCCGGGGGGACTCGTAGGTGTTAACAGACGCCCTCTAATAGGGTTTACGTGGTTTTCTGCGGCATGACTAATTCACATCGCAGCTGGGAAATGACAAAAAAGAGAAGGTTGCCTAGGAGCAGTACCCTCACGTCTGCATATTTGGAATCATCGGCTAGGGTCGCCACACGCCTTCGCCTCATATCCATGCGGCAACTGTAATCATATCCCGACCTGTTTCTACGTTATTTTCGGCTGCACTTGGTAGGAAACCATGCAGTCGTGCTCTTTCTAACGCAGTTTCCGTGCGTTACCTTGGCCTTTCGGCGCGGGTCCCCTACACGGTGATCATGTCCCCCGGGTAACGTTTCAGGGGGTTCGTGGCAAACGCCTCTTTGTCGACATGCCATTTATGGGACGGACATGCCGACTAGAGCCCGGGGGGGATGACACACAAATATATTTATTGAAACAAAAGCAACCACAAAAAAACAACAACAAAGTTTTGTGTAAAAATTCTATATATGCTTATTCGTTTGCAATTTGTGTAACGAAACATGTACAATTGATCTCACCACCAAAACCAGCACCCGTTGATGAAATTATGAACATTCCCACACCCACTTTAAAAAAAACAGGAAAGAATGATTTTTTGCGGTTTAGGGGCGTGGCTAAAAAATTGGTTGCTTTGTCATCGGCAAGGAGTCTATGTGCTAAGTTTCAGCTCGATAGGATGACTGAAGCGGGTCCATTAGCCTTCCGAATAAACAACAACAACAACAAAGAAATACACGAACTAAGGCGAAGGTACTATAAAGTATAAAAGAAACAAAAAAAAAACCACATTAAAAAAAACAAGAGTTAACTGAAAATGCCTCCCATGGCCGCTATTTTTAATGGTGAATTATGGACCCAAGATTTCTAAAATGTTTAAAGTTTTCCCATATATTATATTTTTGAAAGTAATAAATATCACATACATTATTTTCGACCAACTCTTATTTGAAAGTATCCAGAAGAAGGTAATATCATTATAATTAATGTGTAAAGGCGTAAGACGAATACAAAATTAGTCTTGCAGGCATAGGTGTTTTTAAAAGATATGTTTTACTCTTAAGACGCATCAAGTGATGAGAAATTCCATATGCAAATATTTTTTTTATTTCCCTAAATATTGTTTTTCTTTCCTTTACAGTCAAATGAATGCTCAAGTCATGTAAGTAACTTACATTTTTGACCAAATATAGATATATCTATATATATATAATAAACTGCGTCGTGTGAGACGTATCTGTTTGTTGTATTGGAGTCTTCCACCCAATGATGTATAAGTGGATAAACGAATGAATGACCTAGTTTGAATTGTGAGAAGGATAAAGTGGAACGAGGTATGTGGAGGCTGAAAATAAAAATACAGGACAAGAAAGGAAGAACGATTCGGCCAAGAGCCTTCCAAAGCAGACATGACAAAAAAAAGAACAACTATTAACAGAAAAGTAGTTAAAAATTTAGGATGTTCGCCACTAATGTTATTGTATAAAGTTTGTGGAGTTAGAGTCTTCATACATGTGTGCAGAGGTGAAATATATGTTGTAGAGAACCTTAATTCGTCTCTGTCCTACCTTAAAACTATATCTCGTTGTGTGGATGATGACACTTGCTTACTGTCACTTGTAATTCAACATCTAAGCAAATGAAAACTCGTAGACGGTGGTTGCAGTTGTTTAACATTTTTTTGTCTGCCACATCAAAATTTTAAATACTCTCTCTCTCTCTCGCACTCAGCTCCGAATGTCTCGGTTCGTCTCTCTACCTTTCGTTAAGGGTTTCTCTGGTATGTTCTCTACTCCTGTCCGGAGGAGCTCTCCTTCCCGACTGTCTTCTTTCCTGTCCGTCTGAGTTCTCCCCTAGTCCCGTCTAAGAGTCCCTTTTTATAAGCCCCGCGTCCCTAGAGATGCCTTACCAGGGCTTTAATCTATTTTTCATCACAGGTACTAAAATTTGTTTTAAGGCTAACCTCCCCTCCCCGCTGTTTAAATGGACAATAACTAATCACTACTGTCACCTAACGTTCGTAGAATCCTCATCAATATACGCAAATTCGACCATGCTAAAACTCTTCTGATAGAATTGCATTGTTGCCGGTCCGCGCTCGCATAGAGTACAAAATCTCAACTCTGTGCTACCGCTGCTTGCATGACCTGGCGCCGTCCTATCTCCAAGCGCTCATGGCGCCTTATGTACCCACTAGACAACTCCGCTCATCCGATAGTGGCAAACTCTCGATACTGCGTGTTCGCCTTGAAACTTACTGAAAGCGCACGTTCGCATTTGCTGGCCCAACCATTTGGAACACCCTTCCTGACGCTCTCAAAAACAGCCAGACGCTGGAGTCCTTCAAAACAAATTTAAAAACTCATCAATTTCGCAAACACCTGCTGGAATGATGTTGTCTACCATCTTTTCCAGCTTGTTATTATCTCCCAGCTTAGTTTTTGTACCGCGCTTCGAGCCTTTGGGGATGAAGCGTGATTTTTTCAAATGAACTCTATTATTATTATTATTAATATATATATATATATATATATAAATATATATATATATATGTGTGTGTGTTTGTGTAACAAAACACCCATACTGTTAGTTAATGCGTGGGAGTAGCGAAAAATTGCACACATTCAATTTTGCGAATCATTCTGAGCCATTGTTTTAAATTTAAAAAAAAAATGAAAGGCACTTGTTTCATTATATTTCATCTTTGTTTCACCCCCAGCAAGATCTACCCCCAGCAGTGGACGATTAACAGCGGAACGAAAGTCGAAATAACAAAAGGGGAAACTATTGGCATCAACAGTGTCATTAACAGTGATTCTCAAAATATGCAAAATGAAAACGTTAAAGAAGATTAAATGACAATGTTTCAATGCAACAACAACAAAAACATATGTCTCATTTATTAAAATATATTTTATAGTAATTTTAGCTGGAGATTTGATCTTTGTTAAGCTAACTTGATATTGGAGCGTTGCGTGTCGAAAATGTGTACACATCTTAAGTGTAAAGATGACATCGCAAATACTGTATTTACCAGATTGTTTGATTAAACAATATTTTGTATATTTTAAAATGTTTTTTTAATATTATTATTTTTATTATAACAAGTTATTTTTTAGCGTAGTACCCCAACCTAGGGCTGGGCTCACCACGCTGTACATACAAGGTACCCCAACATAAGGCTGGGCTCACATAGCTGTACACACAAGGCACCCCAACCTAGGGCTGGGCTCACCACGCTGTACATACAAGGCACCCCAACCTAGGGCTGGGCTCACCACGCTGTACACACAAGGCACCCCAACCTAGGGCTGGGCTCACCACGCTGTACATACAAGGCACCCCAACCTAGGGCTGGGCTCACCACGCTGTACACACAAGGTACCCCAACCTAGGGCTGGGCTCACCACGCTGTACATACAAGGCACCCCAACCTAGGGCTGGGCTCACCACGCTGTACACACAAGGCACCCCAACCTAGGGCTGGGCTCACCACGCTGTACATACAAGGCACCCCAACCTAGGGCTGGGCTCACCACGCTGTACATACAAGGCACCCCAACCTAGGGCTGGGCTCACCACGCTGTACACACAAGGCACCCCAACCTAGGGCTGGGCTCACCACGCTGTACACACAAGGCACCCCAACCTAGGGCTGGGCTCACCACGCTGTACACACAAGGCACCCCAACCTAGGGCTGGGCTCACCACGCTGTACATACAAGGCACCCCAACCTAGGGCTGGGCTCACAACGCTGTACACACAAGGCACCCCAACCTAGGGCTGGGCTCACCACGCTGTACATACAAAGAATATACAACTCAACAACATCCTCTCCTTTAAACAATGAGCGTTTGAACAACGCTGCTACGTTGAGTATTTTTTTTTAGTTGATGAAGAAAGTAGAAATTTGAAAGGATTTTTTTTTTTTTTTGTAAATTATTTTGCTATACTTTATTTTTTTTTAAAATTTGAACTTTAGTTTTTTTATAACTTCAGAAGGTTTAGCGTAGTAAGAAGACTTGGAAATGAAATAAACCATTTAGTTAGGTACAATTTAAATAAGATGTATGATATTTGTATATTAATTGAATTTCTAAATTAAAAAAACTATTTTTTCAGTCAAAATATATTTTCAATATTCTTAATATTTTTAATTTTTTTAAAGGAATATTTTAAATATAACTTCATTAAGTTTAGCGTAAAATTATGACTAGAAAATGAAACAAACCCTTCTGTTGGGTAATATTCAAATAAGATTGAAGATACTTATATATCAAATAAATTATAACTTGACAAAACTATTTTTTTATAGATTTTGTTTTATAAGTTAACTTAAATGGATTGCGTCATATGAGTTATCATACATGGATTGTGTCTTATAAGTTATCATCCATGGGTTGTGTTTTATAAGTTATCATAAATGAATTGTGTCATATAAGCGTTTTGTTTTATACGTTATCATAGAAATATTGTATATTATAAGTTACCATACAAGGACTGTGTTTTCTATTACTTGTTAATTTGTTATACACATATTGGTGAAATGAGATATTCGAATTCAACTGTGAGCTGCATGCAATGCTGAAAGCGTGTGAGCAACGGATCACTCTGATAAGTAGTTCACACATCCGTGTTCTGTATGCTCTCCCCCTATGCAAAATATCGGTGGGTATCTTCAATCGTCTGATGAGTCTCAACTGGGGCCACCTGTGGCTGCGCAATTTTATTAGTTTACTTCTTCTCCCGATAGCATTAAAAAAAAAGAAAGTGATATTTTATTACACACTGCACTTAGTAGCTGAAACAAAAACCAATACATCTAATGCTGTCGACTAAGTTTCTGATGAATGAATAATGTTAACTACCGTGTTAATTAGGTATAATCGTTTAACAGTGGCAAAAAAAACAAAAAACTGATCAATTGTAAGATGAAAAAAAGTGTACACATGTTCTTAAGTACACTATTTCATATCTTGAATGTAAATTAATTTAAAATAGAATTTCGGTAAGCAAACAAATAGTTTAATAAATTCAACAAAAAACCAAAAATCAATGAAACTAAGGTAAAAATTAAAAAAAAAAAACCCAATTGACCACACAGCACATTTAGTAAGATACTAATCACGAGGCAAAGAAGGGAAATAATTCAAAACTGACCGAGTCAGTGGAAAGTATAAAGTTATGCAAAAAAGAAATAAAAACATTCAGTGGCGTAGCGAGCTTAACTCGCGCCCGGGGCACAATACCTTTTTAGCGCCTCCCATTCGAAAACCCTAGAATAATATATGTAAAAATATACCATTTGGCGCCCCTTTGTGAGTAGCGCCGGGGCAAGATGCCCCCCTTGCCCCCCCTCGCTACGCCACTGAAAACATTTTGCTTATTCAATATTATTAAATGTTAAGAGCGATAAACACTCACAAAAAGACAAGAAATCCAACTTTAAAAAACTAGACTTAATTATTGAACATAAATGTATTGTGTTAAAAACTTCTAAAAAAAAACCAAGATAATCCGAGGTCAATTTTCTTCACCACAACTGCTTTCTTAAATTGGAAGAAGGAGAAGTTATTTCAAATGGCAGAGTCAAAGACACATCTTTTAATACTGTGACACTGCTCGTAGTTCAAGGGCGAGTCAAGGTCGTAGAAGGGGACTATCCTGCTGTCGTCCAGAACGTCATGCAGGTAGTAAGGGATGTTGTTTACGTGCGTCTCTTCGACTAGGACGAACACACGTCTCTGGTTGACCGGACCCACTGAGTGGATGGCGTACTAAGATGATGGAAGAAATGAGGAAATAATAAACAAGTGAATAAAATATCAGCTTTATTTTTTCCACCACATTTACCTAAGAGGAAAATTTTAAAATGTGTTATCGTTAACCAACTATTGTTAATCTCTAAAAAAACGCAAATTTGAGTGGTATGGCTGCGGCTTGTCCAGAAAACAAGGGCTCGCCAAAGAAATCATGCATGGCACAAATAGAGGAGGAAGAAGAAGAGGAAGACAGAGAAAAAGATGGGAAGATAAAATCAAAGAGTGGACGGGATGAAAACTAGGTGATGCTATGCGTAGTGCAGAAGACCGAGGGGAACGGAGAAGGATAGTTTTCATGTCATCTATGGCGCCCAACGGTCCAATGAATCAGGGACATGATGAGGATAATGATGATGCTGATGCTGATTGTTAATCGAAGAATAGGTAGCTATCGAAATCTATACAGTACTTCCATAGCTACTCGGCTGATTTTGTTATTTAAAACGTATATTAATCATGTCTTTAAAACTGGAAGCAACGCTGGCTGAAAGGTAATGCGAAACATCTTTTGAAAAGAAAACTCTCTCAGTAGTGAAAATTCGCATTGGTCTTTTACCTTCATGACGATGCTGGCCACATTATAGTGGTTCAAGAAGTTGTCCGTTATAACCAGAAGAACTCGCCAGCTGTCTTGTATGGCCTCGTAGAACAGCTGGTCGGTGAACCCAGCCGTCAGGTCCCGCTGGTGGACGAATGTGGAGACGCCAAGCTCGTCTTCCAGGAATCTAAAACATGAATATTGTAAAGTTTATCGTAAAGTCTTCGACAGTGGTTTTAAAATGGAGATAACGAAACTAGAATTGCAATTTAATAGGTTATTTAAACGGTCAATGAAAAAAAAGTTTAAGGACAACAAGAAGAAAATATATTCTTTTCATTGTCTTATGGATTAAGAAATGAGAAAATATAACTATTTTTAAAAAAAAACTATGTCTATTAAATAGAAATTTCAATTTCCGTAATGTTGATAAATTTAAATGTTGAAAGAAGAATACTTGTAATTGATTGTGAGCAATATTAACAAACACATAAAAATCGCTTTGTTTGAAAAGTGGCCCTTAATTCATACTTGTTTTGAATTCATACATATTCGTGTTAAAGTTTTATTGAATATCTCTGACAAATGAGAAGAGACATATGCCATTAAAATGTTATATTTTTTCAAAATAGCAGAATAATTATTGTACTTTTTAAAATGAATATCTCACAAATAACTAGACATTCTACAGTTCTATTTTAAAAATGATAAAGACATTTGTCCTAGCCGACATCCAGAGCCAGCATAAGCAGTACGTGGTATCATGTAACTAAGGAAAATAAAAATAAATACATTATTATTTAATTTATAACGAGTTCGTGCACATAAAAATATATTGACTGTCTCACCGTGTAAGATGACGAACCACGAATCTGTAATCATCGTCTGCGTAACCCACGAAGACGCCAAACTTGTAATCTTCACGTTTCATAGTTCTAAACTGTGGAGCGACAAGGTGAAGGACGTATGCCAGGATGGACGTCTTAAATCTGCCCAACAGGTACACGCACAGAAATCCCATCGCCATGACAGCAGCCAGGATCAGGCTAATGAGCAGCATGTTTCTGGAAATATTCATCATTAAAATAAAAATAAAATATTTTAACATATTATTTGTAATAGTAGTTAGAATTGTTATTTATGAGACAATTTTTTTTGGCGTTAACATAGCGTTATTATATTAACATGCTTTAAAAATATAATTCTGAAACATTTACTCGTCTCATTTATACAATAGGACCAATTTAATGTAATTAATTTTTTGTTTAAATTATTGAAAGTGCATGGATGAAAATTCCTTAAGAACAATGTGTATATTTAGTTTTATATGAAAAAAATATAATTTTCTTTATGATACGTGCAAACATTTTTTTATTAAAACTAATTCTTGCCTGAAAATTAGGGAGTTCAATATAAAATAAATTATATTAGAAGATTGTAAATTATTTTAGTGAGTTCCTCTCAAATAAGATTGTGCCTTGTTTAAATTTGTTCTATTTCACCTACCTTCCTACACACCTCCTCCAAATAACATTACTATCTGAGAAAGAATCTGTACTCGTGATGACTCCGTCCTCTGATGTGCACGTGTAGTTGCCGCCATTGTCGAGGCTAACATGAGTAGTTTGTAGCCACCCTGATTACATCCGACAGTTAAGTGCATCGAAGATGAAATACGAATTCATTAGTTAATAACTTTTTAAAAAAAAAGTAATGCAATCTGTTCAGTGTGCCGTTCTTGACATCAAAAATATACAGGACACAAAAATAAAATTTAACGAATTTCAAAGTATTTCAAATTTCTGCTTTGATTCCTAAAGACCAGAGATAATCTTAAATATCTTTCCTGTGTCTTCCATAGCAATGTTTGTCTTTAAGCATACTTAACGATCATTCGGCTTTTAAATCATTTACTGCATGGCTTTAAAACACTTAGTGTTACCTCATTTCATTTAGAATTCGTTTAACAATGAATGAGCTGAATGGCAAAGAGTAGGAATGCTGGACATCTTCGCGTGCGAAAATTAACTATTAAAAAAGACAATAAGCAACACACAAAAAAAGATTTAATCCAAATTTTTTAAAACGTAAATTTAAAAAAAAACGAAATAAAATTTTCCTCACTCACATTTCATCAGGATCTTAATACGATTTTTCAGCACATTCTAAACCAATTTATATTTTTAATTTAGACGGAAATTTAGTATTAATAGCTTAAAAAAATAAGACAATAATTGAAACTGAGTGAAATTAAATAAATCGTTGGGATATTTTCAAAATTATATTAAAAAAGCACTAAAGGAAGTATTCATTTTTGTAAATATTTACCCAAAAATTGAATATCTGAGCACAGACACAAGATGGCGTTCCCAGTTAATTTCAGAGTGAAGCCTCCAATCCGCTTCTCTTGTTGATCCAGGTCATTCATCTCATTGTCTCTCAAAAACGATACAGCGTTATCACTTATGTCGAGGAATTTCAAATTGGCTAAACTCGAAATATCAAACGGGATTGTGGAAAAACGGTTCTTCGCAAGAGACAAATGTTCAAGTTTATGTGAGGCGGAGAAAGTTCCTTGCGGTATTGCGTTCAGACCATTTCTGGAGATATCCAAATAGGTCAGCTTTGTTAAATTTTGAAGAATCCGTTTCAAAGACACTGTTGTCTCAAAGTAGCCGCTTGGAAATATGGAACTCAAAATTAATACTTCCAAGTTTGGGAAATCATCAAAGAACTCTTTCTCCACGTCGAACCCAGAACCCGAGGCATCGAGGAATTTTAAACTCTCAAAGCCAAGCAACCGCTTCGTCGTTTTTATGAAGTGTGGCATATTCGTTGCGTATAAATCCTGAATATTTTCAACATCCAAAACAAGCCAAGTGGTTCCAGATACTATGTATGGTCCGAGTGTTATCAAATCAAGTCGAATCGTTTTGATGCTTTTTGGAAATCGAATCCAAAATATTTTCTGAATACCTGATGCAATTAAGCCATCTACAGTGTATTTACTCGGCTTCGGATTTTCAATAAGATCATCAGGATTTTTAAAAGACACAGAAATTTCGTTTTTATCTACGAGTTCATTTTTAGGACCGTGTTTGATTGTTGCGCTAAAAGGCAAGGTATGACTTTCTTTGTACCAGGAGAATTGGCCCGTCTGAGTGTATTCTTCCAGTGCATGCAGTCGATGGACATCGAACAGCAGGCCTCTCCACCCAGAAATGCCCAAAACATTTGCTGAAAAATCCACAGTCCTTAGGCAATCTTTAAAGGACCCTTTGAGAAACGACCCGGCTGCAATGGCAAAGATATTACTCCCAGATAGAACAAATTTCGCGAGGCAGACCTTGGAAAGGGGCTCCAGAAGAGGCTTTGTTAGAATCCCGTCTTTGAACGTTAACGGCGGCGACTCCGAATAACGAGAAAAACTAACATAATTTATATTAATTTCTTTCATTGTTCTGTTTTCAAACGGCCAAAGGGATCTAAGGACGTTTTGGTTCCCGACATGAAATGAGTCGATGTACAGGGTCTCGATCTGGGTGACGCTCTGAAACACAGACGTGGGTAAGACTGGCTTGTAAGCATCAAACGTTTTAGTGATCACCAGGTCCTTGAGTGTCGTGTTTGTCAGTCCCATCAAACTGTCGTTGAAAACTGTGTGTACAGCAATGCAATTTATCTTTAGCCAGGTTAGTTTTTTAAATTTTGAGAATTCAGGCCCCACGTAAAGTTCCGGTAGTGCGTCTATCGATAATCGTTTCAACATCGGAAGCTGATCAAAAATATCAATAACTTTCGGGAACCGGTTCTCAGACTTGTTTGGGTGTAACCAGCTGCTGCCTTCAACTATCGTGTTGTCGGCAATGTAAAGCTGTTCTAGATGTGGAACATGACTAAAAAGTAGTGGGGGAAAGGTTTTGTTTAAAATGGGAAGTGTGTTGCCTTCTAAGTCTAAGATGTCTAACCTCACCAATCCTCTTAGGGCGTTTACCTTAAAAAAAAAAATTCATAAAAATGAAGAAAAATTTGAAAATTAGAACTGTTTAACGTATGTCAAAAAGGGATTTGATAAAACAAAAATAATTATCAAATGAAAATAAATCGTACATCGTGCCTTTACGATAATGATAAATAATAATAATTATCTAATGGGCGAATACATAAAAAAACTGTGAACAATTTTGTGTGTGCATCTCCTTACTGTATCAGGTGTCTCTTTTATGATTGGGCTATTCACCTTTATTGATTTATTAAGTTAGAGGAGGAAGAAGAAGAGGAAGACAGATAAAAAGATGGGAAGACAACATAAAAAGAATGGACCTTGATTAAAACTAGGCGATGCTATGCGTAGGGCAGGAGATCGAGAGGAATGGAGAATAATAGTTTTTTTTTTATGTCATTTGTGGCGCACCGATGGTCGAAGGACTACGGGACATGATGATGATAATGATGATTCATTTTTATTAGCTAAAAAAAACATTTTTTTTTTCATAATTTTTTTCATAGAAAGCGAATTGCTGATTTATCACACAGTTTGAACTGCAGCTCAAAAGTTTAAATAAGATTACAGTTAAAAATGTGCAACTCAATATCGGTTGACTTAATTGTATTATTAAACAAATAAAAATACTTATCGCTTACCTCTATGGTGTTTATTTTCGATGACCTTATGCTCAGGTAGCGCAAGTTCGTCATGTTTGAGAAGGTGTCATTCATTAAAAGCTTGAAGTTATTGCCGTCCAGGAGGAGCGACGTTGTGTTGGAAGGGAACCAGGTCTGGTTGACAGAGGTCAGACCCCTTTTCGTGCAGTTGACCAAACTTCCATTGTAGACATCATCGACGTGGAGGTCACAGACTGATCCACCACATTCCACTGCTGTGTTCGCAAAAAACACAGTGGTCAGCTGCGACCCGATCGACCTCCATCCAATCAGATTCTCTTTTGATTTCGCATTGTCCGGTCGAGTTTCCCATAAGGCTGAACTCAATAAAATCAATGTATAGATGTGAACCATTTTTTTTTATAATAAGCGCACCTGTAAAGTTTATTTTGAATTTTCATGAGCACAAAAGTTAAGCAAGTTTTCCTTAAATTCTACTTCAAGTAACACTCGTTAACTTAAAAACTTTTAATATAGAGCAACTGATATAGACAGATTATAATTATCTGTAGCACGGAGTTTGTGAGCAGGTGATAATGCTACGAACAAGAAAAAAAAAAAAGGTTATATATCGATGAGATTAAAACGTCTTGAAATATACCAGTACTGTCCTACACTAAAGGCAATTTTAACTTCCATTTTTTAAACATGAAAATTAATTTGTAAAAATTGGAAAGGAAGGAAAAAAATAATATTTGCTATTAAAATGAGGCCAAGTAAATCATCTAGTCGTAATACTCACTTTGTGTTGTGACCGTGTCCGACTGCTGTTGTGTGATGTCTGAACAGCTGGTGATGTGTGATGTCTGAACAGCTGGGGATGTGTGATGTCTGAACAGCTGGTGTTGTGTGATGTCTGAACAGAAGATTATAGTCCAGCTTTCTACCCTCCCCCCCCAACCCACCCCACACCTCGGCATTATTTGTAATACAACAGATCATATTACATTCTTTAGATGTTTCCATCTCCAATGAAATTCCCTTCTTAAAACATTTTTTTTTAAAAAACTATTTAATTCAAAGCTAAAAATTATTTCAAAGACACCTGTCAAAAAAGACGGAAGTAAAATCTTAAGAATAAATTGAAATGTAATGATCGGGTTTTTTTATTGTCATTATTGGACAAACGACAGTGTTTATTTGGCAAAAAATATCAGATTGTGATTTGTGTTTAAACTAAATATTAGTTTCTTATTTAAAAATAAAAGTGTTTATTTACCATACTTTTAGATAGTGAATGGTGTATAGTCTAAATATCAAGTTCTTTATTGTACATATGAAAGTGATCATTTGCCAAAATTTTAGACTGTGATTGGTGTATAGTCTAAATAGCAAGTTCTTTATTGTACATATGAAAGTGATCATTTGCCAAAATTTTAGACTGTGAATGGTGTATAGTCTAAATATCAAGTTCTTTATTGTACATATGAAAGTGATCATTTGCCAAAATTTTAGACTGTGATTGGTGTATAGTCTAAATATCAAGTTCTTTTTTGTACATATGAAAGTGATCATTTGCCAAAATTTTAGACTGTGAATGGTGTATAGTCTAAATATCAAGTTCTTTATTGTACATATGAAAGTGATCATTTGCCAAAATTTTAGACTGTGATTGGTGTATAGTCTAAATATCAAGTTCTTTATTGTACATATGAAAGTGATCATTTGCCAAAATTTTAGACTGTGAATGGTGTATAGTCTAAATATCAAGTTCTTTATTGTACATATGAAAGTGATCATTTGCCAAAATTTTAGACTGTGAATGGTGTATAGTCTAAATATCAAGTTCTTTATTGTACATATGAAAGTGATCATTTGCCAAAATTTTAGACTGTGAATGGTGTATAGTCTAAATATCAAGTTCTTTATTGTACATATGAAAGTGATCATTTGCCAAAATTTTAGACTGTGAATGGTGTATAGTCTAAATATCAAGTTCTTTATTGTACATATGAAAGTGATCATTTGCCAAAATTTTAGACTGTGAATGGTGTATAGTCTAAATATCAAGTTCTTTATTGTACATATGAAAGTGATCATTTGCCAAAATTTTAGACTGTGAATGGTGTATAGTCTAAATATCAAGTTCTTTATTGTACATATGAAAGTGATCATTTGCCAACATTTTAGACTGTGAATGGTGTATAGTCTAAATATCAAGTTCTTTATTGTACATATGAAAGTGATCATTTGCCAAAATTTTAGACTGTGATTGGTGTATAGTCTAAATATCAGAGTCTTTATTGTACATATGAAAGTGATCATTTGCCAAAATTTTAGACTGTGATTGGTGTATAGTCTAAATATCAGAGTCTTTATTGCACACATGAAAGTGATCATGGCTGAACATCAGTCTGTGACTTTTTTAAAACCTGAACACTGTTTATTGGCGCACACTTTTCTTTGTTGTGTGTTTCTGTTCATCAAATAACTGCAACGAGTTTTGTTTCAAATGTGTATAATCAATACGAAATGCCCTAAGTTTTACAAGTTTACGTGTGAACAGAGAGAAGCTTCAGTTGCTGGATGCAGAATAAAAAAGACCCATACTACTCGTAGAAAGAGAGCACAATCGAGGATCTATCAAAAAATATACAAGCCACAAAGCGGTACATGCAAAGAAGACATTGCTGTAGAGAGGTAGCAAGGCGTAGCGTAGAGAGAGAGAGCAAGGCATAGCTGTGGAGAGATAGTGAGGTATAGATGTAGAGAGATAGCAAGACATAGCTATATAGAGAGGTATCATAGCATAGCAGTAGAGATAGCGAGATTTATTTGTAGAATGATGGCAAGGCATAGCTTTAGAGAGATTGCAATATATAGAGAGATATTTGACATCACTTTTTTTTAGACAGCTGTCAGTGAGGCATGAGATAGAAAAATTTGAATCTTTACATGTTGCTTACCCCCCACTTTGGAAGTTTGGTCCCCGGGACTGCGGACTTCGGCAGGCTCAACGGATATATTACATTGCGAAGTTCCAGGAAGTAAAACATTTTTACTCGATCTTAAAGAGCAAAAAATCAATGGATTTACACTCATAAACTAGTTTGAGTTAGGTCCACTCATTGAAGACTTAAGCACTGTAGCTGTAGGGGATGTTTGATTCGGGAGAGTAAATGCACTTGTGCGTGAGGCCGAAAAAAAAGGGGGGGGGGGGGATCTGCATAAGTACCTTTAGTAGGTACCTTTTTTAAATATACTGACATTCTGACACTCACTAACATTTCTTCTAATAAAGCCAACTGACATACACAAATTTCTGGAAAAATCCATGACGTTTATTTATTTTTGAAAGACTTAAAAGAAATCGCCACGCAATGTTGTGTATCCATCGTCACACCAGCTGTATTGTGTGACGAAACTGGTGACGTGATTCATTCTTTGAGCTGGCCCAAACTGCTGCACTGGTGACAAATATCAATAACACAACTTTTAACATGCTTATGTCAGTGCTTTTGAAACTTTTTTTAAAATAAAAAAAACCAACATAATTCATAACCAGATCACATTAAATGTTTAAATACTACACCAACTCAAAACAAACAAAAAATGGGGCGGGGGGATGCAGCCTTGATCCTATTTTAAAGCCAATTTGAAATTGAATTTTACAACAATTAAGGCTTCAAGATTCAAAATTGTAGGTTGAAACTAACAAATAAAAACTAGGTATGTTTGTATAGCAATAAATGAAAAAAAACAACATATTTTAACATTACGACCCATCACCCCCTCCACCATGCTCGAAACAAATACATTTATTACATCTTAGAGCTTTGGCGTATCTGGTTTTTGTGGACCCCTCACCCCCTGCCCCCGGTGGTCAGCTGTTTTGGCCCGCCGCTATCCCAAAAAACTCAAAAGCTCTGCTCCCTTCAAATATTTTCTACCCACTGTGAACCACATCTATTTCCCTTCGCCTCAATCCCACAACCCCACAAAACCACAATCGAAAAATGCCACATTTGCACAACCCCACAACCGCACAACCCAACAATCCTGAAACCCCGCAATCCCACAGTTCCACAACCCCACAATCAAACAACCCCATAACCCGACAATCACACAGCACCACAATCCCACTACCCCACAACCCGACAATACTAGCAACCCCCAATCCCAGCACCCCATAATCCCACCACCACACAATACCCGCACCCCACAATCCCAGCACCTTACAATCCCATTGTGAGGACGTGTTCCCAAAAAATCAAAAGATGCAGTAAAGGTTTGGGGGGGGGGCGGGGGGCATGGTTCCCAAAGTAAAACGAAAGATGCACCATGGGCAAGGGGATCTAATATTTTACATTTCGCTTTTGAAATAATGGATGCCATCTTTATATAAATCAATCGATTAAATTCAACACAAATTAAAAAAAGTTAATAATTGTTGAAAAATGGGTGCCAAATATCCTTAATTTTTTTAGCAACAACAAAACTAACAATAAAACAAAATAACATTCCTTAGGGACAAAATTCATAACCATATTTGGTAGTAATTTTTTTTTTACAAAAACAATTTTTTCTGGTTAACAAATTGCTAGAAAATGTATTTATAAAAAATATATCCCTTATACAATTATGACCTAAATCTTGGTGGTTTATCGTTGTAATGTCTTCGCTGTTTTTCAAATAGATCAGCCATAGAGGAATTACACCCAAATAGATCAGCCATAGAGGAATTACACCCAAATAGATCAGCCATAGAGGAATTACACCCAAATAGATCAGCCATAGAGGAATTACACCCAAATAGATCAGCCATAGAGAAATTACTCGCAGTTCGCCTAAAGTGGGGTATTAGAATAACAATAACAAATAAATCTAACTTGTGGTAGTCCACAAGACACTTTTCCACACAACCTCTTGTCCGCTTGAAAATAAACCCTATCTCCACCCCGTCTCTGCGGAGGACATTTATTGACAACCCATTATCTCCACTACAACTGAGGAAACGAGTAGGAAAAAAAAAAGGAATTGAAAAAACTAAAAGTGTTACGATGTACACATTTTGAGAAACCTTGTTTTCCGTTATTTAACCAAAAAGTCTTGCTTAAATGTCTTTCGTGTTCCTAATACCCTTTTCACACTTCCTCGTCATTCTATGATTGCTTTCTCTTGTCCTTTCTCCTTGACTCTCCCATTCACCAACCCCCCCCCCTCTTCCAACTCCTTCCCCGTCGTCATTCGAAAAGAGATTAAGAATTTGTACATAAAATAAAAGGAACAACGTGAAAAGCAGCAGTGACTGTGCGTAAAGACACGCATTGAATTTACTGCAACGAGAATGTAATCGATGTTTTCAAAATTGTAGTCGAGTATAATAACTTTATATCTTCATCTTAGATTTGAAAAAAAAAAGTAAAAAAAACTTCTCACAATAGCATGAATATGGCGAGCAATTAATTATTTTTTCTCCATAAAATACATTCTATTTTCTTGTTATTTCTTTATTTGTCCTGTCTGCTGAGGAAAACAGTTAGCTGAATCATTCTTGTTCTTTGATTGTCCTGTCTTACTTTCCAGGTTCCTCGTTGCCAATGACAACCCCATACCCAAACCTACCCCACTGTTTTCTCAATGGGAAAATGAAGACGATACGATGAAGCTGATTTTGCGAAATAAAATTTCCCTATTCAGGGGTTGTTTAATTACTCATTCCCTCTTTTGTCAGTGATATGTAAAATACTTTTATAATTAGTTAATTATGTAAAATAAACATCCAATTGTGAGTTTTTAAGAAAAACTTTGTAGCATCGGATAGACGTATGTATAAACGGAGGCTTTCATTTACTACAGACGGCACTCGATAGAAATAAATGTATAACTGTTCCAAACCCAGCCCCGAAGCCATCCCGACACCCTCTCAGTAAAACCGATTCATTCTCAACTTCATGATAAAGCTAGCCTTGTTGTATCGGTTTAAGAAGGTGGTAGTTATAACCAGTAGCACTCGCCAACTGTCTTGTATGGCCTCGTAGAACAACTTGTCGGTATACCCAGTGCCCAGGTAACGCTGGTGAACAAACGTGGACAAGTGAAAATCCTCTTAAAGAAAACTGAAAAAAACAACACTTTTTTGAATGTTAGATATTGTATGGACACATAGTCACCGTTTGGAAGAGATCACACAATTGCATATCTTTAAAAATATTACGTTTTTTAATAGGAATATAAAGTATATTTTGTGCTACCTATTGTAGTTGGAACTCCATTTTTAGATGTAGCTCTACACTAAACGTGTTTTATAGCAGCTCTACACTAAACGTGTTTTATACGTCCTCGGCAAATTTTAGCAAATTTTTATATTTTTACTTTGCAAAAAAAAACAAAAAAAAAACTTAGAATCTTCTAAACAAAATGTCAAAAAACTACTACTCTACGGAGCAAAAACTTGGAGACAATAGAGAGCATTTTGCAGAAAGTACATACAAGTTTTAAAAAAGATCCTCAACATCAGACGGCCAAACACCATCACAAACAAAGACTTACTGGAAAGGACATACCCATATCAGACCTGCTTACTCTTACGATTTTGGCGTACAATGTACAATTTTGAGGTGCACACATTATATCCACTGTATGTTTATTTTTTACTATTAAGATCATGCATTGAATGATGTTGTGATGATGTTGTACATTTTTAAGAGTTTGAGGGTAAACAGGTCCGCTATAGCACATTGCTGAAGACATCATAAGGAAAACGATGGAGGTGGACAGAGAACACTCCTTTGTAAACCCCCAGATAACACCATCAGACAATTCATAGCACGGGATCCACAGGGAAAAAAAGAAAGAGAGGAAGGACTAAGAATATATAGAGACGCGAGCTAGAGGCAGACACTCAATGTATGGGATAATAATGGAAACAACTGGAAAGCAAAGCAAACGACAGAGATGAACGGAATTTTTTTTAATGAGACAAGACATGTCCAGCCGACTCAAAGGCAAAAGTAAGTTAGTAGATGTGTAAAAAAAATTGTAACAAATATGAACCGTATTAAGAAAGTAACAAATTTCCTTAATCTTTTGCTTTTTTTTAAAATTCTGAAAATATAAACTAAAACATAATGTTATTTTAAAAAGAAAACATAACAAAGAAAACTATATTAAAATATAAACACGCTAAATAAAAACCTTATCGTTAAATAGTTTTTAAACTTCTAACCCGATTTGGTCACGGACTACAAATCTGTAATCATCGTCTGCGTAACCGACGAAGACGCACGTCTTGTAATCTTCACGTTTCATAGTTCTAAAGTGTCGAGCCACTAGGTGAAGGACGTATGCCAGGATGGGCGACTTAAATCTGCCCACCAGGTGCACGCACAGAAATCCAATAGCCGTCACCGAAGCCAGGATCAGGCTGATGAGCAGCACATTGAGCCTGTACAACAACAACAACAACAACATATCTGACATTACTCATAGCTGCTGAAAACGACTTGATATGAAATTAGCTACTCTGCATTGACGCTGACATCGTCGTCATGGCGTACAGCAGGTTAGCCATTCTGCGTAGACGCTAATATCAGAAACATGGCTTACATAAGGCAGGCAAAGCACATATTTAAGGGTGTTTGGTAGACGCTGACATCGGCATCACATAAATGTGAGCGTACGGCACTCTTATCGATGGCAATAACTGATATATTTCTTGGATTATTTGAATAACGTGAAATTATTTTTTTGTTCGTTAAAAAAAAGCTTTAAAATTTAGATGTTTCACATTTTAATTTTTATACAGGATAACAATTCAATTTCATTGAGATTCTAATGCGTTTGAACTCATGCTTAAGTTTAACAGTCCGAGAGGTCTCACAAATTAATAAAGTCTCAACCTGGAAAACAACAACCTTCCCATTAAGAAAAAATATTTCCACAAGACAATGTTCAGGTATTTTCCCAATCTTCATAAACTGTACATAGTTTCCAATACTCCCAAAATGAGTGACCACTAGTTCGACGGAAATCGTTCCGAAATCGTTCAGTAACCGGATGTCATCGATGTTTTTCACGATCTGTTCAAATTGAACAAACTGATCATTTGATGCCTCGCCTGTGCTGGCGCAGCTCACGAGCCTCGAGCTGTGTTTCATAGCCGTCTTCGTGGCTTTGAACGACTTCTTCATTTGTCTGTCCGGCTCTGCGAGTCAAAGAGCTCTCCTTGCTGACGTCTTCCGACGTATTCGAAGCATCGCTGCCCACGGGTTTGTGAGCGTTCACAACATCCTTCGCGCAATGCGGCGGTTTTCGCGAATGAAAGCATGAGAAAGATTGTGATACACTTTTAGAGACACAGAAAAAAAAATGTTCATCTTTGCACATCTTAACTCTAGCATAGTTAGTAAATATAATTTAAATTCAGCTATACAAATTGTTTGACTTGTATAATTAAAAGAGTTAAGGTAGAGATAATCAAGGAAGTAGATCGAATTTGTCGCATAATTATATGGACATTTTATTCCGTTTAGACAGTATTGGAAGAGGACTGAAAAATGTAACGGGTCTATTAGCTCATATAATTCCGACAGGATGTATTGTATAATGACGCATACGTAAATTATATTAATGTAGGTAATATAAGGGGGGGAAAGCGAATTTAGGGCCCCCGGCCACAAACGGAACATTGTAGAATGGTTGTATTACTTCAGAAACCTACTTATTATGTCACACATAAAATTTGATTGCGCTATGTGTATTAGATGAAAGTCTTTAGTTCTATCCACCCGTGCGTTATCTCTTTTTAAAATTGTATCTATGTATTTCATATAAGACAAAAACGAATTTAAGACGCCTGGTTCAAAAAGAAATTTATTAAAACGGTTGAATTATTTAGAAACCTTCTGGGGCTTTCGCACAACAACTCGTCAACGTTTTTATGCAGTCAGATAAATTGTAAAGGAGTGCATACGGAAATTATATTTACATTGCTCATATAAGAAAACAAAAGAATTTGGGTCAACGACCCAAAGCGGAAAATTTTTAAAGGGTTGAAATGACTTGGAAAAGTGCGCGAGTTTCTGGACAACAACTCACCAAAGTTTTATCGCTAGAATGCTATAGGAACGCATACGTGACATACATACATAAATAAATACAGACATTCATATTTATATATTTAACAAGATAGATTTGCGGGGTAAACCCATAAAAAAAAATGTTGCTTAGAACTCGGGCAAATTATCGGGCCTAAATACTGATCTAGTGATATGTGTATGGAATTGAGATGGAGTTTTATTTCATGGATTGACAATCCTTAACTGATGTAGCATCAGTAGGCTTGTGAATTAGCCCAACAGAACAAGAGGATGTATTCATCAACAGTATCGCGTTACAGACGCATAACTCATTCCGATAGTGTATGTATCGTTTTTCTTTGCATACCCTTTTAGTCCCTTTTCACGTGAGTATTGTTCAACACATGAGACAAAACTTAAAAAAAAAAGATTAGATTTGTAAAACCATACAAAGGTGCGCAACATAAGGGTTTTAAAAAAAAACAACTTAAAACAGGAATGAAAACAAATGCGTTTTACGTTTCTAATCCATTACAACGTGGCCTTAACTAACTTACTTTTGTTACGCCTTTTCACTATTTGATTGTCTGCCCTCGTAGTACCATCGTATGACAAGTAACGGCACATTCTAAACGCATCATTCAATAACTTACGTCGTATTATTTTGCACTTCAAATTCTTGTGCGTCTCATGACTTGCATATAATGAACGCATATTCTTCCACTTCCGCAAAAAAAGCATTTCCTATAAACAAAAAAAAATTATCACTGAGCTAAATTAAACGTTCATTTTAAAGGTTTGAGAAAGTATGATCAGGAATTCATTTCGTTAATTATTATTGTTTATTTTTTTTTATAGTTAAGAAGAACTTAATCGAGTTTATCTGCCAGTACAATAGGCAAGCATTTTAAATCTATTGGTTTGATAATGTAATAATTTTAAAGAGATATAGCAAAAAAAAAATGGGTTCCTATATAATTTGAATTTAAAACATATTCGGGTAATTTATTATACGTTTAGGTTAGTACGATACCATCCAAATTATGCAGTGATGAGATAAATTCTTGGACATAGAACGTACCTTAAAACCCTCGGGGCTCATAAAATTATCATACTTTTTAATCCCTTATTTGTTGTAAACAATTTTAAAGATTAATTTATGTTTCTGGTCTGTTGCATGTTCTTCACGTGACTGGCCGGGCCCCGTGCTTGTTTTTTGTTTAGTGCTCTTGCATTTAATGGTTGTAAATCATAATCTTTGGGCCACTATGAGGCCCCACAGAGCTTCTGGGCACAACTGGGGACAGCTGGAGAGACTTTCCCAAGACCGGGATGCCTGGAGAGCCTTTGTTTGTGGCCTGTGCCCCGGACTGGACGACAGGCGATGATGATGATGATGATGACAGAGCTTGTAGGATTCATGCGAAGACTCTTACATCATTGTATAACTGTCTATCATATCTTTCCCTTAAGTTACGAATCACGTAATTTTGTTTCGTTACAGGCAACCTTACGGTAACACATCGTTATAGCTCATCTTAAAGTAACACATCGAGCGCCTCGATGTTGAGTTACCCCAGGCGCAGTCCCATATGGATACACATACTGGTCATTACCCTGAAATGTAAGCAGTCATATTCTCAATCCTTCAGCTTTTCGTTTTTCGACTCTGTTGTAGAGTCAGTTCAAGAGGAGAGTGGCTTGGGTGGAGGGAAGAGTGGGTCAGATTAAGAAGAGAGTGGGTTAGATGGAGAGAAATGTGGGTCAGGTTGAGAGGAGAGTGGATGGGTGTGGAGAGAATAGGGAGTGAGATAGAGAGGAGAGTGGGTCAGGCGGAGAGGAGTGTGGATCGGGTGGAGAGGAGGGAGAAAGAATTCCCGACTGAAGCTGACCCCCCCTCCAAAAAAAAAAAAAAAAAAAACACCTTTTGCACAATCTCGTTCTACGCTTCGGGGAATAATATCAAGCCTCATTTTATTTTGGAAAACGAAAATATTTGAATTCAACTGAATAATGGCATTTGCTTTCGAAAACTTTCTTTTTCTACTTTGTATATAATCTCCGAGCCTAGTACAATTGCCTGATTTTTTTTTTCCCGTTAAAGTCCTGCTTTTAACACATGCATCTTCACTTCAGGTCTCCTTTCCAAGTGTCCGGATGGCCACAGTGAGGTCGGCGACGTCTGCTATAAAGTGTTTCGCATTTATTTAACCTGGGAAGATGCCAAAGTATATTGTGTTATTGCTTGTCACATTGCGCCAACATGGGCTGTGTTTATTTAAAATATAGATGCACGCAAATAATATTTTAAATAGTATTTGCGTGCATCTATATTTAAAAAAAAAAAAATATATATATACACATTCAAACATGTTATAATTTAGACGTTTTTTAATTAAACACATTCAAACATGTTATAATTTAGAGGTTTTTTTAATTAAACACATTCAAACATGTTATAATTTAGACTTTTTTTTATTATACAAGAAAGTTAAAGAGTTATATTTACATTTGGTAAGCGAAAAACGCGCGTCCAACAAAAAAAAATGACTTAGAAAAATCTTTATAAAATACGTTTGAAATTTCTATACGTAAATCATTTATTAATTTAATAGGATTTAATGACACGGTCGTAGGCTTATATTTAATAAATAAAACCCGTTTAAATTATTTCATTATTTTTCTTTTTCCATAGAAATGGTGTACAGCAAACAAAATGTACATTGCTTGGTTAAAAAACCCGGATAACAGCAGCTTTGAGCGGGAGAATCTGACAGGTATATGCTTAAAGAATTCAAAACATGTTTAGTTAAAAAAAGAATGAATTTGTAAATATTGTAAAGAGAGTTCTTGGTCAGGAGGGTGCAGCAAAGGGCGTAGCAAAAGCTGACCCCCCCCCCCGGGGACAAGGCCAGATATTTTTTGCACCCTCTTCCAAATAGTATAAGATCAATTCCGCCTTTGCACACCCTGAAGATGGCGCCCGTGGCTGATGCCCACCCCCCCTTTCACCAGCTTCTGCACCTACTTGTGTACAACCTAGAGTAAATATATTTCACATTGTAGTGCATATTGTGTTACGCTTACTTTTATTTAGGGTTAGTTTAATTCTATACTCCAACAAGTTGTAAACCACTAACGTTTTCTTATACAAAACATCACAACATCTTTACACTGTTATGATGTTCTTCTTAAGTCCTACATTTGTTTGAATCTTAAGTAGTACATTTTTTTTTGCGCACCAAAACCAAGTTAATATAAAAAATTAAAATATATTATTAGAGCACAGACTACGGTACACGCTTACCAGAGTATTATGTTAAGTAACTGTAACTTGCACCTTCGCCACAGCCCATTAAACACCTTAACCTGTTAAACTGCATGTTCTCCTAAACTTCGTTGAATAAAATTACGTGTTGTCCTGTTTCAAAGACGATCTGTGGGTCGGCGCCAGGCGAGACACAAACGCTGTGGCCCACAGTTGGGATTTCAACGGCGCAACTATTTCCGCCAATGCCTCTACACATCCCACTGACCGACCGCCCAGAGGCACGTGTGTATTTCTGTCTTACAAATTGGGATTCGCTGAGGCCGATTGTTCGCTTAAGATGTTCGTTTTGTGTATGCTGCCAGGTATTTTTGTTACAAAATTCAAACGTTAGTAAGTTTTCAAACCGTATCTACTTAAGTATATGTTGAGGCGACAACACGTGACTCATTTGCGTCTATTGCCCCAGGCCTTCCAACCCCCAGTGCATGATACCCTCACTAAGTAACTCTTGCAACCAGTGAAATATCCTCATCAACACCAGGCACAAAAACATTGCAAATCCCATCTACATTTATAGGAGCCATAATAATCAATAAATTGATCGTGGGCCCTTAATATACAGAAGAAGAAGATATATGTATAAATACTTTAAATGATATAAATTGTTTTTCACCTTTTATTTAACAGGAAAATCTATAACAGTAAAACTATTATTTAACACACACAAATTAATTAAAAATTGAAATAGTTTAAGATTTCTATGAAGACATTTTGAATTTTTAAAAAATAATAACAAAATGCAATTTTTTTTTTTCGTTAGCCGCTGGCATTGTTTCAATAAAAACTGCATTTTAATAGCTCTTTAGAATAAATACCGTTTGAAAAATGAAGACTGTGTTCATATATATTACTATTATCAATAAGGAAAAAAAATTGAAGTACATTTTTATTAATGAGGCTAATGTATGTAAAAATAAATTAAGAATACCTCCAAATAATAAATACTGATTTTTTTTTTTTTACATTCTCCAAAATAATGACAGCGTCTGTTGTTGAAAAAAGATCGGCCCCTGATAACAAAAGTAAGTAGTAAATCCTTTATCTGTCTTTAAATGTGAATACAAATGTTAGTCTTTTAAAAAAAGAAATATATTACATAAATATAAACAGTGTATACATATGTATTATAACATAAACATTTATCTTATATCCATGTCTATATTGTAGCCTGCTTATCCCCTTTTAAGTGGATGCAACAAATATAGAGATATGGCTTTTTTCAATTAAATAAATTTGAACATTTCCATAGGAAAGAAATCGATAGTGCTATTTTTAACCCGTATATTTAACGGGTATTCCCTGTAAGTTTTTCCCAGTGCCAACTTTAGTCACCTAAATTGTAGCCTACTTTTTTCTTAGATATTTTAAGACAAGGTTAATTTGAAATTTCCATCCCAAAGACCAAAATGGGGTTTACAATACAAAAGTAGTTTAATCTTGAAAAAAATATACGTGAAAAAAATGCTAAATTAAATGTTAAAGCACAACGCAATCGAACGATTATTAAAAGTTTTCGTTGCTCACAACAAATTATAAGATATACCAATTCTAATATCCTTTTAAAAGACTTAGCGGGAACGGGGCCCGCATGTCAATGTTTTGTTTTTAGCAGAGCACCTACCGTTAGAGTTAAACTCTGAATTGTGGCCCCTTTCTGAATATATATATATATATTTTTTTGGGGTGGGGGGGAAGCTAAAATGTCTCTTGCTGATATTTTATGAATATTATTTTGTAAGTGGCGTTTTTGTAAACGTTGCCTTACTCTTTATCACTTGGCTCTAAACAGTACTCCATTATTTTTAAGATGCTCTTTATCACGTGGCTCTATACAGGGCTCCATTATTTTTAAGATGCTCTTTATCACGTGGCTCTATACAGGGCTCCATTATTTTTAAGATGCTCTTTATCACGTGGCTCTATACAGGGCTCCATTATTTTTAAGATGCTCTTTATCACGTGGCTCTATACAGGGCTCCATTATTTTTAAGAGAACTGTTTAAGATCTGGGATTTCTTTTAAATGAGAGCAATTTAACTAGTAGCATTAGTTCTTAGAAGACGTGGAGCCGAGATGACCCTTACTTACGGTGTTAACTGATAAAAATACAGAGATGACTTCGAATAATGACCCGAGAAATATAGCCTATATTATCTAGTACAGCGGTTCTCAACCTGTGAGTCGTGACCCAAAGTGTTGAACCACCCTTTTATTGTTATAATTAGAAGTTTTTTAAAGCATAGTACCCCAACTTAGGGCTGGGCTCACCACGCTTTACATACAATTTTAAAAAAAACTAATCATGAACTAAAAATTAACATACATTAATTAAATAAAACAAAACAAATGTGTATTCGCCCAACCATTCCGTAACATTTTAAATGCCAAGCCATGGACGGCACCCAGTAGTATCGTCTAATGGTCAGAGGGGGGAATCAGTTAGGATAGTAGAGTTTAAAGAGATGTGTTTTGAGTGCAGGTTTGAAGGCTGTAATGGTTGGTATATTGCGGATGCGTATTGGAAGAGAACTCCATTGTTTAGGGGCACATAAAGAGAAAGGTCTTTCATCGTATGTTTGTGTGCGAGTCTTGGGGAGAGAAAGAATAAGCGTCTGTGGAGTAGCGAAGCTGTCGAATAGGGTGAATAGACAGAGAGAAGTTCAGTTAGCTAGGAAGGGCAGGAATTCGAGAAAAAGTTGTGGCATAGACCTTCGAAAAACATCTATACTCTATAGTTATGAAGTATCAACGAAACTAATTTTGTGGTTAAGGGGTCTTCCAGTATTAAAAGGTCGCGGCATTAGGAAAGTTGAAAACCACTGATCTAGTAGATATAAATATAATTGATATTATAACATAAACCATTAATCTCACACATCTTGTACACAGCAGCCTGCCCAAAAGACTGGTTCGGCAACAAGTGTCAGTACCAATGTCACTGTAGGACCGGTCGGTGTAACAATGACGGAAGTTGTTTAGCCAATGACACGTGTCAAGTGGGTTGGTTTGACAGTCACTGTCAGTATGGTAGGTTTTTCTTTCCTCGCGTCCGTCCACAGCAGTCACTGTCAGAACGGTAGGTTTTTCTTTCGTCGTGTCCGCTCACAGCAGTCACTGTCAGTATGGTAGGTTTTTCTTTCGTCGTGTCCGCTCACAGCAGTCACGTTAAGTTCAATTTAGCAAAGAAGCAGATGCAGTGCCGGGGAATCTTGTTTATAAAGTTGTTGTTTGCAATTTCTTATTAATATGATTTGTTGTGTTTTGGGTGGAGGTGGGCGTTTATAGCAGTGACTATGTGGGCATGTAACCATTAGATGTATACAGTATGCTACAGGTACTGCATTGCTGCTTACCTTTGAGATATTTAACTCCGGTATAGGTAACTGTTGGAGCATTTATATTTATTCAGAGACGGGCAAAAGCGAAACAAAAATAATATTGTCAGTCGAATTCTTTATGTAACAACCCTCCCCCCCCCCAACCAACTTTTAAGCCGAGATGCTTTTTACGACGTGTTGTTTGTAATTTGTACTGAAGAAAAAATGATGTCTAAGCCTAGATCTTTCTTACGCAGCGCCGGACGTACTAAAGACAAAAGGAATTCTAAGCCTTTATCTTTCTTACGCAGCGCAGGACGTACTAAAGACAAAATGAAATCTAAGCCTAGATCTTTCTTGCGCAGCGCCGGACGTACTAAAGACAAAAGGAATTCTAAGCCTAGATCTTTCTTACGCAATGCCGGACGTACTAAAGACAAAAGCAATTCTAAGCCTAGATCTTTCTTGCGCAGCGCCGTACGTCCTAAAGACAAAATGAAATCTAAGCCTAGATCTGTCTTACGCAGCATCGGACGTACTAAAGACAAAATGGATTCTAAGAATAGACCTTTCTTACGCAGCGCCGGTCGTACTGAAGACAAAATCATTTCTAGGACAGAGATTTCAATATGGAATTTTAACAAAAAGTTAATAAACTGAGGATTTTTTTTAAAATTGAAAGTCGAAGATGAAAATATAACAACACTTTTTGACAGTGTTTTGTTAATGCATAAAACTAGCAAATGTAAGTCTATCATTGAACGTTTAACAAAAAAAAGCTGTTATTGTTATTGGCGCACGCACTAATTGACTGCCTGACGCTCACCCGCAGCCGATGCAGCTGTCAACGCCAGGGGAGTATCCCAAAGTCTGACGGACCAGAATAACAAAACTTGCCTCTACGACGTGTTCAACATCACGCTGGAGTGGCCGAAGAAGCAGCTGTTCACATGGATGCGGGTATACATACTAAATATTGGTAAATATTTAAAAAAAAAACACCAAAAAACTAATGAAGCGTGACCGTCTTGATTATGTTATCTGGCAAGCATGGTTTAAAAAAAAAAGTTTTCATAATTTTTCTAGCCCCACACTTTCTGATTACAGTCGGTGTGCGTGCAATAAACAAGAGCATATTTGGAAAGAAGAAAAAAATATCCCGATATAGGATTTATGGTCCCGCTTGAATGCAATTATTTTATTTGTTTACTCATAAAACCATTTAGTTACATTGTATGACGGCTGGTAGACAATATGACGGAAAATGTATTTTTTTCCTTTTTATAATGATGAATTATTAGTGGAAAAGCTATAAGGCTCTTTACGATAAATATGTAATCGGCTGCTCCGCCTGTGATCACCCATCGGGGGTGCTCGCTTGATAAAATGTGAATGTGGCGCTAAAAGAATAGTGCACATTGAGAGCGTTGCTGAAATTTTTTTGTTTATGGTATATGAGTTACTGCTATCAAAACGAGGCAAGTCAATGCACGGTGGAGTAATATACTATGTTTAGGCTTGAACGGCAAAGACGCGACAATCAAAAGGATGTTTGGGCTAATTGCCTCATTCGGCAGATACGAATAAACAAATGAATATATATGAATTAAACAATTTAAAAAAAACACGTAATGTTTGATGATCCCATAAAAAGCTCTTTGTTTAGAAACTGAAGCGCTTGATGCTAGAAACGGAAGTTACGATGTTCAGAGCAAAAACCGCACGCCGCACATTGATCGTGGCAAAAATCTTCAGATTTAGCTGCTTTTTTTTTAGAACATTTTCTTACAACATCAAGCACGACCAAGGATTTATTTCAAAATTTACCATTGAAACCGATTTCTAACATCTTTTGATGAATCAAAAAAAGTACCCTCTGACACACACCCTCTGGGGAAACTTCGGTGTGATCAGCCCTTTAAATCACATCCCCAACGACAGAAAGCCTGGGCAATGTGACACTGCATTTCCAAGACGGACCGAACGACCAGCCCGTCACGTGCGACAGCGTCACCTACAACAGGTACTGGAAGTACGTGCTGGACATTGCCTGCTTCCCTCATGTTGTCAAGAGGAGGCTCGTACTGAAATGGAAGAACGCTGGCTTCGTGTGCGAGGTGAACGTAAACGGTGGTAAGGTAACAATAAAATTAAGATAATTCAGTTGGTTTAGATAATCGTTGGTCAGTCGCATTACTGCCATGAGACAGCTTCTTGGGCTCTATATTTTTTTTTACAAAAATAAAAATTATTATAAAACTGATAAAACGATTCAAAATGAGCTTGAAATAATATATTTTAAGTTTTGCGACCCAGTCATAAATTCTAATTTTTCAAATACGAAAAAAAGAGGGGTTCAAGGGAAAAACCAGTGATGTCAGTTTTTCAAAATGTGCAAGTTATCTCCCATGTGGCTACTTTCAAGTCAATAGAATAATATGACACATAGGTCCAACTGAACAAGCAGCGTAGTCAATAAATAAATATTTAGACGTTTTAAAATTTTTATGACGTTTATGAGGAATTTTCAAATTTATTGTCAAATTTTCTCGAAACTCTCAAAACCTGACATCACTGGTTTTTCTCCTTGAGACCTTCTGACAGAATTATTTAATTTAAATACATTTTTTTGGGTAAAATATTCATCAAAATATTCATTAAAATATTTACTAAAATATTCATTAAAATATTCATAAAAATATTCATTACAATATACATTAAAATATTCATTAAAATATTCATTAAAATATTCATTACAATATACATTAAAATATTCATTACAATATTCATTAAAATATTCATTAAAATATTCATTAAAATATTCATTAAAATATTCATTAAAATATTCATTAAAATATTCATTAAAATATCAACACATAAAGTCATGTAGCTTGTTTTAAAAAGAAGATAATAACAACACCCCCGCACCCCCCCCCCTCCAAACCAAACCCCACCCATAGGCCGGAATATGGCTTTAAAACAGACGGTTAACATCTCGAGCTCCGTAAAGGACGCCAGCACACTGCAGATCTCTAAGAACCTGGTGGACAGCGAGCGGGACGCCAAGTGCGTCCTGATCGACCAGGGCCCTGATAACGCGAGGCCGTACGTGAGCGTCGTGTTTGACCATGACGTGATGCTGACGCATCTTATTTTAAGCTTCGGTTTGTATCACACTTAATTTTTTCAAATATTTTTTTTTTACACGAGGTACTATAAAAACAAGTAGATATGCGTGCTTATCTTTGACAAACATCTTTGATCACATCTAAGAGTCTTTTGGGAGAATTTGCTCACATTATAAGTTAATATTAATAAAACATTTAAAGTGAATTTTCATTTTTTAATGACACATCTAATTATCGTCTTAAAAATAAATTTTAAAATTAAAAAGATTTTTGAAGGAACAAGGAGACAGGCTTCGTTATAAAAAGGCACATAGCGTAGTTTCCACTAGACGTATATTTTCTTCAAGGCAAGCGTGTGTTCTAAAATATGACATCTAAATAAAGTTTTACTGATAACTATGGTGTTGTGAACTAGAGTTAGTTAGCCTGATGTTTTGGTATGAAAGTTGTACATGCATGGTGGGAGTTTGTATGAGAGCCACTGTTGTAAGTGTGAACACTTTTTGGGTGCGTGAGTTGTTATGAGTTGTATTAGTGTAGCTGAATGATCATTGGATGACAGGGAAATTTAAATAAACAAGTGAGTGGATATAAAAGGACCGGGTGTTAGTTAGTCGAGAGAGATCGTATAGTTAGTAGGGAAATTTTTGTTTAGAGAGACCGAGAGATTTGTACAGGAAGACCAGAGAGAAGACAAGAGTTTTGTTAGAGATTTAGGGATCGTGATAGAGGAACACCTGTATCAGTCAGAGTTTGTTTAGTTTTCACACCTGTGTAATATGGATTTCAAATGATGTATTGGTGACTCTTGGTAGAACCACAATTTGTATATAGCGAATAAAGAATCGACCGATGAAACTCGAGGTATTATTGTGTCATTGTATGGACCCTAGACAAGGAGGGTAGGCCGTAGAGTATGAGGCCGTAACATTAGAGGTTGTAACATTTGGAGGCCGCAACGAAAAGAGGCCGTAACATATGGCATTAAGTTAGCTGTGGGCTCCATAAGGTAACTCTGGCGCTCCATTTTTCCAGTGACAGATATATTACGGAGCTGCAGAGTTAAACGTCAGAACAATGCAAAAATGAGAAAAAAAGTAAATGCACAAAGAAACACAGAATAAAACTGTGTTATTATTTACTGGTAGTATTTGTAATTTAAATATATAAAGCACACCCTAAAGGTGAAATCGCATTTTTATATTAGGAAGGCGTGTCTGCACGGGATGGGGGGCGATAGAGGATCCTGATTTTAGGATCAAACAAGAGCCTTAAAAATGGGAAATGCACCCCCACCGCCACATCCAGCCAATTTAAAAATAATAACTTTATACACTGGCCAGTTTATAAATGCCAAGTATCATGGTGTCAAAACAATGAAAGAGAAGCCATTAAAAAAACACGTTCACATGATCGACTACGTTAAAATAATTATGATCCACTGCTCAGAAATTGTTATGGCAACGGATGTAATCCCCCTTAAAAGGCGACGAGACTATATCTTTCTATGTTGACAAATTATCAATGTATTATGTAAATTAAAAAAAAGAAAAGAAATTATAAATACATCTGTGCTATTAATAGGTCTGAGAATGCCAAGAAGGTCACCACCCCCTCACATTCCTCACGAATGAAAATAATTGGAAACCAAAAAAATTAATTTAAAAAAAAATTGTAGGTAGAATTTATGAAACTATAGTTTGAAAATATACATTTCGCTGATTTTGGTAAGTAAAACAAATAAAAAATATATAATATATGCTTTGTATTAGACTTTAAAAAACCATGTTTCATTTAATTCCCAGTAACCATAACCCTAACACAGATAATGTGAAGAAACTTATTATTGTAATATCCCATTTGTCCGATCTCATCTCACAGGTCCACACTCCAATGGTCTCATGAGTGTGCAGGTCGTTCTCAACAAGCATAATACCTATCCGTACAATGAGACGTTCCCCGGCCCTTTCGAGAAGACGACGACCCTATTTTTACGGATGACGTTCCCAGTGCGCGAGGTGAAGGTCACTACGAGCGTCAGCTTTCTGCACATCTGTGAGGTCGAAGCGATTGGAGGTAAGTCCTGGTCAGTGGCCAATGTCTCAGGGTGGTAATATATTTTGTCAGGTTCGGACACGTACACTGATGAACTTGTGATCGAAATAAATCAACTTTAATCTGATATCGAATGGTCGAGATGCGTATCTCATCTTAGATAAGCCATTACTTTAGAAAAAAAAGGAAGACAGTACCAAAAAAAAAAAAAAGTTTTCATAGTTTAGATTTCTTTACAAGAAATAAGAAGAAATTTAATGATACTTTGCGTTCAAAATGAATCCAATTTTTCAGTTCCATATAGTCGAGATTATGTTTTTGATCTAAGATAATTTCTTGAAAAGAAAACAACAACCGAACAATCTTTTAGTCTTGGTTTCCCCCCGGGGCTCTAGTCGGCATGTCCGTCCCATAAATGGGATGTCGACAAAGAGGCGTTTGCCACGAACCCCCTGAAACGTTACCCGGGGGACATGATCACCGTGTAGGGGACCCGGGCCGAAAGGCAAAGGTAACGCACGGAAACTGCGTTAGAAAGAGCACGGCTGCATGGTTTCCTACCAAATGCAGTCGAAAATAACGTAGAAACAGGTCGGGATATGATTACAGTTGCCGCATGGATATGAGGCGAAGGAGTGTGGCGACCCTAGCCGATGATTCCAAATATGCAGTCTTGAGGGTATTGCTCCTAAGCAACCTCTCTTTTTGTCATTTCCCAGCTGCGATGTGAATTAGTCATGCCGCAGAAAACCACGTAAACCCTATTAGAGGGCGTCTGTTAACACATACGAGTCCCCCCGGGGTGGGAAGGGGGGGCTTTAGAGGCGTAAATTGTATCCACCCCAGCCCAAGGAAGTCCGGCCCGGTTGCTGTGTAAGCATCACCCCGGCTGGCCAGGCGTCCCTTCTCTGATGCCGCCTCACTCGCATAGTCAATCGAGTGGAAGGGTGGGTGGGGCTGTCTCAGGGGCGGGGAGCCCTCGGCATGCCGCTTCGCGGCCTGACTGGAATAGAGACCACTGGGGGAGTGGTTGAATGCCGGTTGGGGGCGGTGGAGGTGTGCTGGGGAAGACTTTATGAGCCTCGGCTCGATGGTCTGCTGATTTTCTTAAGTAAGTTAGTTAGTTAGTTTAGTCTTGGTTAAGATGTCTTTAAAATGTTTCAACATCTTACATTGAAACGACTCCAGTAAAGCGCCTGCTGTCATGTCAAGAGACGAGGAATGTGTTTAGAAAAAGTTGCTTTACACAAATAATTTTTTTTTTCTTCATGGCAGCGCATGTCAATTATTTCAAATTTTACTCTTTGGATTTAAACATAACACAAGAGTACGAGTGAGATTTGTCCAGCTTCAAGCTCCCTGTGAGCTCGTCTCATCTCTCTGACATACACATCGGTTAATCTTGATTCTCAAGTCTTTCTTTTTATCTCTTGCTTTCTATTCTGCGTAGTTTCTTATAAATAAATGATATATTAAAGGAGACTTCGTTTTTTTTCCTTGAAGTTAAATATTTTCATGCACAAAAAACAAAAAAAAACCAACAAAAAAAAAAGATTTTTTGTTAAATATTTAAAAAAAAATATATATAATAAAACAATTCAAAACTGAACATGAGTTTTTAAACTTTTCTCAAAGGGTTTGAGATAACAATTTAAAAAAAATTATTATATTTACTTTTAACACTTGTAAAAGATGTCGCCTCTGTGACCCTATCGCCAGCTTAACCTTCTATTTTTATTTCATTCTTTTATATACCATTATTTCTACAAAATGACCGTTGACATCTGCATTGTGATCGGGCAATTCTTAAGTTTTTCATTTAACATAATTGGTTAATCCCTGTTGTTCCATAGTCTGCCGAAGAGGGATTTTAGCCGAAACATCCTTTAAATATTTCTGTCTGTTTTATTTTTTTCAAGCCTGAACATATATTGATTCCAAACTCATCTACTTCACTTCCAACCTGAACCATTCTTGATTCCCCACTCATCTACTTCACTTCCAACCTGAACATATCTTGATTCCCTACTCATCTACTTCACTTCCAACCTGAACATTTCTTGATTCCCCACTTAGCTATTTCACTTCCAACCTGAACATTTCTTGATTCCCCACTTATCTACTTTACGTAGCTTGGGCTTGAACCTTTCTAACCCCACCACCACCCCTTTCTCACACCACCCCCATCCACTTACAGACATACACTTACAGACATCCACTTACAGACATCCACTTGAACCAAAAGCCTTAAATTCCGTTTATACTTTTTAGTACTCGTTTGAAAATATGTTATTAAAAAAATTCCAACGTTAAATTTATATATATTATATATATATATATATTGCAGAAATCTCTTAGAATTCCTCCAATATATCTTCCTTCCTAGGCAGACTGCTTCCCAACACACCACGGTTTAGACTGCTCGCTTCCTTGCAGCAATCGCTGCCTGGGCTCAAGGTGCAACTACTTCGGGATGTGTCAGCGGTGTCACCAAGGCACGGCCGGCCAGTTTTGTGAAACCGGTAGGCGTAATGGTTGATGCATTGAATGCCCCCCCCCCCAAAATAAGCTAGCTTTATTTTTTCCCCACCCGCCGGTGTGAATTTATTCACAATAGACATCAACGGCCCAGTTAGGAAGGACACAACTTTATGACGCACAGTTTATACATTTTGTAACATGTTGAAAATGTGGTTTTGGACGTAAATTAATTAGAAAAAAACATTGTGGCTTGTATGTGATCAAAATTAATCATAGAAAAAAAAGAGGAAGAAGGGCGTGAGTGTTACATGGTTACTATATAACTATATCTATATCTATAACGCTGTAAGGGGGGGGGGGAACCTATCATGTCACCGCCTGATTTTCATTTTTTTAAAAATAAAGTCTCTCGCCGTTAAGTTGTTGTCGTTATGATAACCATCGCATTCAACATGCAGACACGGAAATCCCGAAAGATGTCAATTTGCACACTGCTCAGAGCGAGCACCAGAACGGCGGTTTCCTGCTCGTCATCCTCACCTTGCCTGTGATGCTCTGCGCGTGTGCGTGCTATGTGTGGAAGTACCGGAGAAGGGCGATGGCGCCAGTGCCGAGAAACGACTTGTTCCTTGTCGACGAAGGTAACGGGAAAGAATACACAGTTTAAAACATTTGTTACTTCTCATCGGCAGTTGCGCAAATAATCTTAATGCCCCCCACCTCCCCAAATCACTTTCTTTGGGGGGGGGGGGGGGGGGGGAAATAGTCATTATATGACTGCTAAAGAAAGGTATATTTTTCTATCAAATCTTATTTGATGGAATATTCTTCGGTAATCATCTCCTGTCTCTCCATAATATTTCATCAAAGCTTTTTTTTACATATGCATAGTGAATTTATAATACTGAGACTTTTCTCAGGTAGTCTAATTAGCAATGGATTTGTCCAACTGTCTTCACTACAATTATACGACATGCAAATTCTTTCAAATTGTTTAAGATAGCTAGTTATCTCGTCATTAATTTTTATTTTTTTTTGGAAGTCCATCAAATTTTGGTTTATAATTATGGTAGTTTTCTCTATTATTTGGAGATGGATTGATATTTTCTGGCTTTGTCATTGCCTTTTCCCTTTTTTTTATAAGTTTAATATCTTTTTGTTCTTTTCATTTTATGCAAGTCATTCCTCTCTTTTTTTGTATCTTTTCTTCTATTACTCTTGGTTTTTCCAAGCTTTTTGATTGTCTTCCTTAATCTGATTTTTTTGCTGCATCTGACGGTAGTTCTAAATAGCGTGACATCATTATTAGTCAAATTTGAACTAGAATTGTGAAATATTTAATGAACTAAATGTTTCCCCAAATTCCTTATTCTCAAGTGAGTTTAAAATTAAACAACAGTGTCCAACATCTACTTGGTGATAACATTGTCAGTTCCAGTAGTTAAAAATGAGATCAAATCAAATCTCAAGCCAGTCACAATTTAGTGCCAAAATTGTCATCAATCGGAAAATGTCGAAAAGGAATGTACACCATCAATCAATCCTAAATAACTATTCACTAAGTGAAGAATTCATATTACAATTCCTTGTATCAACTTAGATAATCAAATACATACTAAATTATTTATTAGCAGTATATATATAAAATTTACTTTAAATCAAGTGAAGTAGAAAAAATAATAATCCGACATTTAGAGCCTGAATAATGTAAATGACACGTGAAGTTAATAAATCAAAATGATAATGTAAGATAATGAATAAATAGATAACAATATCAATACAGATAGTTACACGTATCAATATATATACAGACTAGATATCAATCACAAAATTACCTTGTGTACTATGAATACCGCATAGAAGAATATTTGAACAGCAGAATACAACACTGAAACACGATGACGAGATAGATGTTCACTACAGAAACACATATGACAACGTGAAAAGAAAACTAGACCTGACGACAGCTAGCACAGATTGTTCCATAATGTTACACTTTGGGCTATATATAAATGTATGACTTGTTTTCCTTTAAAAAAGCCTCCTTAAAAAGTAACAGCGGGAACCATTAAAGAATTCTATAACATACAGAGGTGTAACAACGGCTTGGCATTGGTTGGAGTTGCCATGGGTGCCGGCCTGCGCCAGTTCAAAAGGGCGCCGCTAAATCTCTAATTTTTAAATTTTTATTATTAAAAAAAATAAATTAGCCAAGGGCGCCAAAAAACCCGGTTACGCCTCTGATAACATAATCCCAAAGCCGTTCAAAAAGAGAAATAAAATACAACGCTATCAAATTAAGTGGTATGATGGAAAAACATTATAGTCGAATATAAAGACAAATAACAAATAACGATATTTAATCATTAGCAAAATAGTTTTTCACTTATACATGTGACGTACATTTAATTAGATTTGTTGGCTTTGCTTCTTTCAATACAGCTACATTCACCCAGACTATAAAATACTTCAATGTCCCCTTGATATACTGTAATGTCCTCGTTTCACTAGTTAAATTCTTTGGTACTCTTCAAATTTAACAGTTATTTGGCAGCTTCAAGTACCCCGGAGCAATAGTCTCGGAAGAAGGCTCCAAGCCCGAATTGATGGTCAGGATTGCGCAGACCACAACAGCACTAAAGAGGCTCAAGAAAATATGGAACGACAAAAACATAGCTCCCAGCACCAAAATCAGGCTGATGCGCTCATTAATCCTCTCCATTTTTATATGCCTGTGAGTCCTGGACATTAACAGCAGAGCTTGAAAATAAAATAAAGGCGATGGAGATGAGATGTTTCAGAGGCATTCTTGGCATCTGCTATAGAGACCATATCACCAATGAACAGGTAAAAGAAAGGATTCGTCAAGCAACTGGGCAGTACGATGACCTCCTGGTGTCTGTAAAAAAGCGAAAACTTGAATGGTATGGCCACGTGACCAGAAAACAAGGGCTCGCCAAATAAATCTTGCAGGGCACTACTAGAGGAGGAAGAAGAAGAGGAAACAGAGAAAAAGATGGGAAGATAACATCTAAGAATGAAGGGGATTACAACTAGGCGATGCTGTGCATAGGGCAGGAGACCGAGAGGAATAGAGAAGAATAATTTTCATGTCATCTGTGGCGCCCCAACTGTCGAAAGACTACGGGACATGATAATGATGGTGATGAACTTCAACATTTCAATTGTGTCCTTCGAATGAGTTCATATCCCAAGTTGCTCTTTCCAATTTTGTGTGTGCTTTCGTCCCAGTTGGTAACGACTAAGACTGGGGCACTGCCTTTAGCGTCTGCTACTAACAATAGTGACATAATTTGCATGGGTCTTATGCACTGACACGGCTACGTTTTCTGCTGTCCACACAAATCAAAATTTCATATCACCTTGGATCTGGGATGTTCATCTGATAGCGTTTCTGGTTTGTCGATTGAATACGCATGTTTAATCTTCTTTACTTAACTTCTTTACAGTGGGCATGTGTATCTCAATTAGTTTCAGTTTTGCTCATATGATTGATTACTTCTTTCACTTTGAATATTGCATCCAAGTAATTATTTACTTAAGCTGCTTACTCATTTCAACACATGAGAAATAACAAACAACACGTTTTGAATTTATAGTTCACAAGTCCAAAAAATGGCTGTGTAATATATCTGAACCTGTTTCTTTTTTGGCTTTTTAATGGCTGTAGTGATAATTTCTACTGTAGTTGTAGATTGTACTTTAATACTCATCGTTGGTTTATGCAAACTGCAACCACTTTCTGAGAGCTGTTTTAAATTTTCTCTTTTATACTTTCAGTAATGTTAATGAAAGGACTTAATTTTACTTTGTGGGCTTATGTAGACATTTAAACCAAAACCGTATGATGTTCGTTCGTGAGCTTAGATTTTGACTCAGTTGTAACAATCAATGTAACGTTTCTTCATCTACATATCCGATGACTACCCTATGACACGAAATATAGCCGTTCACCCACTTGTTATTGATACAGGGGTGATTACAAGCTAAGTCTACAACTGTCACAGCCACATCAAAACATCTGCATCTTGATAAAAAAAATTATCGAGTAACTTGATATAACTAGTCACTGGCACTTTGTTTCAGTAAAACGGAATATACATAAATAATGTAACAATTTCTCTTATTATTAATACAGTGTGTCCATATAAATCCACTTCTGTGTTGATTAATTATCTTTACTACCGTCCTCACATAATTACACAAATTATTATAGCACATAAACATGATACGACCTCCTACAAAATGACTGCCTAATCTCGTTCGTTATCACTATTTTGTTACGTACTGTTATCAGTATCGATCAATTAATCTCCTATGTAAGTGTACGGCTCCTTCTAAAAAACAGGACACGACAAAACACGATACCAAAAGATAAATACAACAACTAAGAATACGATACTCAAACCAAAGCTGATTACAACTAATAAGTTTTATCACGTTAATTATAATGAATTACATAATCAAAAGAAATATAATTAAAACTATCGACCTACAGTATACTGTTTTGCTTGTACCGGTACGATGCTATATAAAACACAATGTGCAAAAAGGGTACGATGGTGAAAAGAAATCTACACACACACAGTAAACAGCAAAAAATAGCACACGCGATAAATGATCTGTCTCTCTCTCACCATCCGTCTCCACGCGCTTTTATAGTATATTATACTCATTTTTCGAGAACCGTTTTACGCATTGTTTTCCTTTCACGTTTTCTACATATTTTTCAAAAATATTCGAATTATCAAACAGGCCAAGGATTTGTTAATTGTAGCCGTGGTCAAAGGGAGACTATTTTTAGCTACCCACACCCTAGATTACGGTCTCGAGCTTGTTGTCTGCTAGAGTTTATGTCGTAAACACGAGTCGTCTACATAACATATTTACTATTGTCTACCCTGATTCTACATAACACAAATTAGCATGTACAAAATCATACAGACACTTTTTTTTTTTCATCGGCAGTTATTTAAAGACTCTTAATTTCCATTTTTCAAAAAAAATGTGTGCTTCTAGTTTTCGAGGGCTAAATTAAGCTATTTGAACATTTAAAATAATTAAAACAAAACAAAAAAAGAAGAACATTACAAACTAATTGAGCGGTTGAAATAGAAGATTGACTGGTTAGAAATAGCTTTGCATAAAACGAATCCGGGGCTCCTCATTCAACAAAAAATATGGCAAGCCTCAAATTCTTCCCTAAATATTTTTTTTTTAAAAGTGTGTAATCAAACTGACCGTCGTCTCATTCTCTATCCCCCCTCCCCCCCCCCAACCACCATTAAGAGGATAAATGAAAAATGAAGAAAAACAAACCACCAAGACTATCGCAATGTTGGTTAAAAAATAGATGCATAATGTATAACTGTTATTTTAAATTGCCTCCATATTTCCAAAATACTTAATTATTGTCTTGTGTGCATTTAGTGCGTACGTGCGAATTTCTGGGTAGAGGCGAATGAGTGCGCAGCACGTTGCGCAGTGACAGCGGGTATGACTCAAGATTTACCCTTGAATTGTTTTTATTACACATTGCAGTTTTGAATAGGATATAAAACTATCGCAGTTGGTGATTTAGAAACACAAAGCTCACTTCACGCATTTCACAAGTGTTTGTGTTCTAACCAGTGCCACTCATTCTCACCTTACAAAAAAAACACAAAAAAAAAAACTACAAATTTAAAAAAATTAAAAAAAAACGTTTTCATTTTCATTTAAATGTAATTATTTACACATTTTGTCTTGCCTTAGAAAAACAAAGGTAAACACATTAATCGCAATAAAAGAGAAGACAAAACATATCTGTTGACTTATGTTGATGTTTCCTTTCTGGTATTAAACGCTGTCTCTTTTATTTTTATAATACATGGTTACATCCACAAACAATTGCCCCATAATTTAGACCCACATAAAATTCAGTAAAGTCAAAGTTGCAACATGAAAGAAGACTAAGTGGTTTGTCCACGTAGAGGATACAAAAATAAGAACATTATCTTTCTTGTTATTTTTTATAAACACATTAAACAAGATAAACAAATTTATAAAAAAAAAAAAAAAAAAAACAACATTAAACACATTTTTTGTGTAGAAATTTTTGTATATCCCGAAAAGGTGCAGACGATGGTTCCACTTACACCTCTTCTTCCTCCGGCTCCTCACCGTTGGTAGAAGAAGAGCCGCAGCCTGTAGGTAAAGCTAGCTTCTTCAAAAACCTGATACACAAGATGAGCAGGGACATCCATCTCGAGAGGGAGGGCGAGGACAGCCCCATCGAGAAGAGGTTGCTAAGAGAATTCATCCTAGTCGCACTGGCCCGCAAGACGACGTTACGAGGAAATCCACTTCCGTCAAAAGACGACCAGGGTGCGGGGAGTATTACATCCACGTTAAGTAATTCTATTTGAATGCACGACCAGGAAAACTAAAGGGTCGTGGCCGGTCAAATCTTTAAAAGAAAAGGAATACAATAAAAATACTTGTGTTTGTTTGTACAGAGGTAGCAGTAAGGCTGCTGTTTGTTTGTACAGAGGTAGCAGTAAGGCTGCTGTTGGTTTATAAAGAGGGAGCGGTAAAGCTGCTGTTTGTTTGTACAGAGGTAGCGGTAAGGCTGCTCTTGGTTTATAAAGAGGTAGCGGTAAAGCTGATGTTTGTTTGTACAGAGGTAGTGGTAAAGCTGCTGTTTGTGAAGAGGTAGCGGTAAAGCTGCATTGTAAAAGAAAATTGAAGAAGCTGTACTACATTAAAACATATTCATTTTTTCTTGACACATAACCAGCCGGCTTGAGTTCGCTAACACGTTCACATTAAAATATCACTATTATATTATGCAACACAAGGACGAGGAGATGACTTCAGTTGTGTGCAGATTAAGATATCATTATTATATTAGGCAAAACAAGGACGAGGAGATGACTTAGTGGTGTGCAGATTAAGATATCATTGTTATATTAGGCAACACGAGGACGAGGAGATGACTGTAATGGTGTCCACATTAAGATATCATTATTATATTAGGCAAAACGAGGACGAGGAGATAATTTAGTGGTGTGTACATTAAGATATCATTATTATATTAGGCATCACATGGACGAGGAGATGACTTAGTGGTGTGCAGATTAAGATATCATTATTATATTAGGCAAAAATGAGGACGAGGAGATAATTTAGTGATGTGTACATTAAAATATCATTATTATATTAGGCAACACTTGGACGAGGAGATGAATGTAATGGTGTCCGCATTAAGATATCACTATTATATTAAACATCACATGGAGGAGGAGATGACTGTAATGGTGTCCACAGTAAGATATCATTATTATATTAGGCATCACATGGACGAGGAGATGACTGTAATGGTGTCCACATTAAGATATCATTATTATATTAGGCATCACATGGACGAGGAGATGACTGTAATGGTGTGGGCATTTAGAAGATAAGAAAATCGATCCGAACTTACCTGTCAAGGGTTCTTAAGCCAAATTTCGGCGCCATTAACAACCTCTTTAAAAACTCATTATAACCATGAGGAATAAAATAAATTTACGAATAAAATGTCCCATATGGTTTTGCTTCGTTTCATTTAATTAACAGAAAAACTTTTATTTTTTTTCTATTTTAAATGTCTTCATTTTATATTATTAATAGAGATAATGTAGAATTCATTTGCTAACAGGCTCAGAAATTATGAAGAACTCTGAAAAAAAACTTCAATATAGAATTGGAGTTGAAATTGTTGTTATTAATAAAAAAGAAAAACATCATTTTTTTAATCTGGTAAACTTTATTTTTTAAAAATTATTTATATTTATTGATTAGAATTTCTTTCATAATTTAAACAATTTTTTTTATTACACTCCAAAGCCTGTATAGCTTTGGGACAACAAAGAAGTAATAAATCCTTGGTGTTGCTTAATTTTTTATTTTTTTTTTTAAAGGAGTTCATCTATGTTGTTACGTACTGTTATCAATATGGAGATAACAATCTCTCAATCAAATGTATGGCTCGTTCTAATTATTCTAAAACAGTACACAACAAAAGACGATACCAAATGATAAGATAACAAAGAATGCGATACTCATACCAGGGCTAATGACAATTAATAAGTTTAATTATGTAAATTATAATGACGTACAAAATAAAAAAGAAATTTAATTACAAAACTATTGACTTTCATTATACTGTTTTGCTTGTACCTATACGATGTTACATAAAACACTATGCGCAAAAAGGATACAATGATGAAAAGAAATATGCTTATTGTGTGTGTGTGTGTGTGTAAAGCTCTGCCTCGTAGCAAAAATAACACACGCTCCAAGTATCTCGTGATCAATGATCTGTTCCTCAAATCTCTCGTGTCTCTCGGCCTTATATAGTCGGTTTCTTTAGATGATTCCAGAAACAGAATACGCATTGCACTAGCTTGCGGCTATTTCTGCAATTTTCTACAATATTCGAGGAAAACCGACAATACTTTTATTTAGTTGTAAACAAGGTCGAGCGATACTATTTTTAGCTACACACACCCTAAATGCGATCAAAGGATTGGGGATCGGGTAGAGTTCGTTCACGGGGAAAGTATGAAGTAATAAGTCGTCTGCATAACAATGTGAAATATTAGAAATGGTTTAGAGCTTTTGGAAACACGAAATTTATAAATTTGACATATATCCAGGCTTATTGTAAGTGAGGAACAACAAAACAAGTGTTTGGACTCGCTCCCTCTCTTGCACTTTCCAAGCCGTATTTAACCCCCCCCCCCCTTGCCAGTCGGTTAAAAAGTGTTCGTAATCAATAACGAATTTAAAATGGTCAGACATGAAAAGATTAAGATTTGTGTAAGGTAACTCTGTTATTTACAACAAAAAAAAGGGGCTTTTATGTACTTCTACGAGCAGCACTAATTAAATATAAAATTTACTTTGGGAAAAATTTCTTGTAGCATGGGTCCCCCTCAAACACACCAAACAAAGAAAACAAAAATAAATCAATAACAGACGCTGACAAATTCTTTACAAAATCACATGATGGGCTTTGTTTAAAATAGAGATTAGTTTGTCCAATAAAAACATTTGCGGAGTTTCAAGACACAATAAATATTTATTTTAAAAAAAAATGAATAATTGAACAAACGTAGTGGATTTAAAGAGCAAACACGCGCTCTTATCGGTTTTGCGGCATATTACCTAAGTTACAAAAATAAAAGGAAATTAGTAAAACACAGTAAGGTTTAACCTGAAAGAAGGAACGCAACAAAACAAAGAATATGTCGGCAGGAAGCCTTTGTCGGCGAACAAACAGGAACAACGAATAAAAAAATTTAAATATCAAAAAATTAAACATAATAATATAGCACTTAGCTGAGAGGTAGTGTCCAATAGGGCAGCAAAAGATTTGTGCAAAAATAAAGAAAGGTCTTTCTATCAAAGTCTAGTTAAAACCCCCTAAATAGTGGAAAATAATTTAGCATTTCTCAAAATTCATTAATTCTAAAATTTATTTTAAAAACGTAGATCTGAACTCACCACAACCACCAGTTCGCACTACCGAGAAGCTGTCACTGTAAACTTGAGAAATAGAGCGACAGTGTCAACCCGCCTCCGTCGACCCAGGAGGTGACGCGATGTTGACACATCTCTGTTGAAACGAGACGATCTTTAACGTAGGCACTTCACGAGAAAATGATCACATAACCGATAATTAACTTCACAACTGTAACATTAAAAAAAAAATTTAACGCTCCAATCACCCTCATACCAACACATACACACACCCGCACATAAACACACCCACACATACACACACCCACTAGCTGGAAATGCAAGTAGAAAGAAAGTGTTTTTTTTAATAAGAGAACACGGTTCGACCAGAACAGCGCTCCCACAAAACAGCACTCCACGAGAACAGGGCTCCACCAGAACACGATGCAAGCAGAAGACTCTTAAGACTATACTCTCTACGCTGTAACAGGTGGCTTAGATGTGGTATGGGGAGCAGAGTGATGCACCCCGGGCTACACTTTTATTTCTTTATATTGAGGGGCGTCATTTTTGGCCAACTGCAGTTTTTTTTCTTTGTGGAAAGGGGAGGGCGGCAAAAATATTGGCCTTCCTCTTGACGTACCGACGCTAGCTACGCCCATGCATATATCCGCCTACCACCAAATGTCCTATTTAAGAGCTTTATTTTATCTAAAATCTAAGCCACTTAAGACGGTTCGGCTAAACACGCTTCTGAGTTGTTGACAGTTCAATTTGTTGTCTGCAGTGAGGAAAGTTCACTTTGCCCTTAAGCTTCGGTCAGCTGAGAGTAAGTTCACGTACTCGTATTACCCCGTAGCGATGAATCTTCGGAAATGTGTAAGTTTAAGCAATTGTAGTATTGTTAAGTTATTTGTGTTTAATGTACTTAAATTTACTGGGCCTCATCCTTCCCCGTGAGCACTTTGGCGATGTTCAAACATTTGCCCTGGCATTCATCTCATTATCCTTATAACGTATCGAGAGCGGCACCTTTCCTAACACTTGACCAGCAAGAGATTGCACTTCAGCGTGGTGCGACCAAAGACAGGAGATTTACATGTGGCTTAGGCACAACCTTATGTGTTACCGCTGATTTGTTGGACAGTTGTAGCAGAATAGGAAAACTTGCACACCAGAAGGACTTGCTAGAATTTTTTTTTTTTAAATTCAACTCAAAATACCTTTAAGACAGCTATAAATTATGATGGACCAGAATATTAGCAATACAATTTCCAAGTACCCGCGCAAAAGAAGAACCTGAAAGAACAATTTTCTAAACTAGATTTGTCCCAAATAAGATTTATTCTTAATTTAACTGGTTTCTCGGTGTGTGATTTTTTTTTTTAAAAAGGTCTACCGATTTTATATTGTGCTCAGGGCCAGCCCTAACAATTGGAGGGCCCTATACGAAACGGATTGCGCGGGGCCCTTTCTGGGTAGGAATAAGGATAATAAGTGAAAATTAAGATTTTGTATTAGAAAATAAATTCGGGGCGGGGCCTATGAAAGTGCGGGGCCCATTGCGGCCGCATAGGTTGTAATGGCATAAGGCCGGCCCTGATTGTGCTGTTGAACTTTTGGCGACGCACAGCAAAATGCTGACAGGCGTTCAGCAAAACGCTGACAAACTCACTGGTGTATGACGCCAATCATTGTTCAGTGTGTAAACAGCGTTTTCCACCGAGCAGTTATATTAAAGTGAACTTGATAAAAAAAGAAATTTTGAAAAAACTAAGTCTCCAATAGTTTTGTTTTTCCTTTCGGAAAGACACAGTAATTACTATCAAATCCCATAACTTTAAGCTAAAACTTCCCTTATATTTAAATAAAAAATTCCAAAGTTTTAAACTGAAATTCTACAAGCTTAAACTGAAATTACCCAAGATTGAACTGAAATTACACAGGTTTAAACTGAAACTACAGTAAGTAATACAGGGGTCTCCAAACATTTTAGCCCGATGGCCGCATTAACTATCGAACAGCAGTTGGAGGTCCGACTACACACTGGAGAGCCGACTACACACGGGAGGGCCGACTACACAAGGGAGGGCCGACTACACACGGGAGGGCCGACTACACACGGGAGGGCCGACTACACACGGGAGGGCCGACTACACACGGGAGGGCCGACTACACACGGGAGGGCCGACTACACACGGGAGGGCCGACTACACACGGGAGGGCCGACTACACACGGGAGGGCCGACTACACACGGGAGGGCCGACTACACACGGGAGGGCCGACTACACACGGGAGTTCCAAAAAAAAATTATTAAAAAAATGGATGTTGTTTTTAATTATTTATTTAAAATTATGTTATTCAGTTATTATTTAATAATTTGATACACTACACATTGATACACTACACATTGATACACTACACATTGATACACTACACATTGATAAACTACACATTGATACACTACACATGAACACCTGTATTAGTGGGAATGGTGAAATTGTTTCCTGGATGCCAAAATAGCAGACAATTCTGGCCTTAGCTTTGATGTCTCTAAAATCAAAAGTGACCTTATATTATCATCGAACAAGTTTGTTCTCAACTTGTTCTTCACGTATTTCATGCTTGAAAATGTTTGTTCACTCAATTATGTTGTTCCAAAGTTTGAAATGTACATTGATGCAAAAGTCTCGACACTAGGAAAGTTTTCCTTGGGCAAAAACTGGTGAAAACCTTTAAAAACCCACCAGTCTTTTGAATTTGTCCTTAAGGAGATCATTTGCTTGCAACTCATTGACCTCCAACTGCAGTTTATCTGGGCAACTGGCCACATCTGCTTCAATCGGTTTTGAAACAATATCACTTTTTCTGCATTTGAATTCAAATAATAAAACCGCTGCTGAAACTGCATATAAACTGCAATATAAAATGTTGATGTCCTCAATATACCACCATATCCCTGCCATCTGACCTATACACCTTATCCCTGCCATCTGACCTATACACCCTATCCCTGACATCTGACCTATACACCCTATCCCTGACATCTGACCTATACACCCTATCCCTGCCATCTGACCTATACACCCTATCCATGCCATCTGACCTATACACCCTATCCCTGACATCTGACCTATACACCCTATCCCTGACATCTGACCTATACACCCTATCCCTGACATCTGACCTATACACCCTATCCCTGACATCTGACCTATACACCCTATCCCTGACATCTGACCTATACACCCTGTTATGAAGGATGACGTGTTTTGATACACGCATTGCCCGCATTCCACATGTATGACTTCTTTTCAGTCGATCCTGTTTTGGGGGTGGCTAGAAAAATATCACTTTATTGACATTATAGCTTAATATCGTAGATTTCTGTCGAACATGATAGAATGATCTCGAGAATGCGGGAAGCAGTAAGCCTGCGTATTCCATTTCGAGAATGATCACCTGAAACAGGGTATAAAAGGGATAAGATTAAATGACGATAGAGATGTTTCCTTTCATTTGTCACGGCAGTATCGGCAACCTTCACTCCTGGCTCTCAACATTCCTAGCAAAACGGATCATGCAAGCAGTGGTAGATGGCGTCTGATCAGGGAGAGCCACCGTAGACTCAGGAGTTCCTCAAGGCATATCACTGGGCCCCCTTCTCTTTCTCTGTCACATAAACGACCTCCCTGGTACTTTAAAATCTCAATTGAGGCTGTGCGCAAATGACTGTTTTGTCTACAGAGAAATAAGCAACTTGCATGACCACAACCACCTCCAAGCAGATTTTAAGTGCCGTATGAATTGGACGGACAAATGGGGCATGATATTTAATGAGACTAAATGCTACACCAATAGCATCTCAAGAAAAAAAAATCAAACTATATGTACCCCCTAAATAGGACAATCCTCCAACAAGTATCAAATAATCCATACGTTAAAAATCTCTCCTCAAATAACCAAAAATGGTCACCCCATATAAACAAAATTTCAAAAAGGCGAACCCCACACTAGGTTTCATTCGAAGAAATCTGCGCCACTGCCCAACATCCAGCAAACGAAATGCCTATCTTGCACTCGTCCGTCTACTACCAGAAAATGATGTAATCATCTGGGACCCATAAGTAAAGCAAGTCGTGGACAAATTGGAGCGAATCCAACGTAACGCAGTGCGCTTCATAGCACGTGACTACAAAACCACCACTCCCTGCTTCGTCACTCGCCTCTTAAAATGATTTAATATCTCTTTCCCCCAAAGACAGACGAGAAAAGATCCACCTAAAATTCTTATATAAAGTGGTCATAGGGCTAGTGCCGGCCATCCCAGCAAATGATTATCTTACCCCACAGAAGCCAGGTCGATTAATTAGAGCCAAACACTCACTTAACACTGACTTAACCTCTGACAAACCCATGAGAAATTACACCCGGAACAATAGCAAATGCTTCACCGTACCTCCGAGTAACTCGGTGCAACATAAACAATCATTCTTTCCAAACACAACAATTGTTTTGATCCACCTGGACAATACCGGCGTGAACTCGACATCTATCAATAGCTTCAAGGCTGCCCTGGCATCAGCTAGGAGCCGTTAGGATGACAGCATCACTTCCCCAACCGTTGCACATATGCCAGTATATGGATGCAGCAACGAACCCTACCAGAACCAGAACAAGAGTATAAAATATAGAAAATATAAAACGTTTTCTTTTTTTTTTTTGTTGATCTGAGTGTCTTATATATAAATCTATCAAAACTATATGTCCACAGATTCCACAATTATATGTGTTCAAGTTAGAGATGGGAAGGTGCAGCACCCTACGACCTGCACCAAGTATTACTTATGTGAATCGTATATTGCATATGAAAAGAATTGCCCAATGTACTATCTCTATAATCCAAAGGTAACAGTAAGAACAGCATGAGATTGTTAAAATGTTAACTTATTTGCCTTATCAACTCCCAGTAGAGCTTAGGAAAGGAGATATAATTTTTTTTTTCTTTCCAAGCTTACCGTCTCTTTAATAACTCTTTCAAGTCCATTAACATCTTGTCGACTTGTTCATCATTGCCCCATTCGTTTCGATCATTGAGGGTACTATCGAAGGACTTGTTTTATCTGACATGCTATTCTCATGGGGGTGACCCTTCCATCTCCAGTTTTTTTTTTCTGGAGTTATTGCTCCACTGGAAATATGGACTGCTACATCCCTCAAAGCTTCATCTGGGATCTTTTCCAACTAATGATCACGGGGTGACTAATCGAAACTCAGGATCCCCACCACTTCTTTTCCTCTCCGGTAAACATCACGTGACTTCGCTCCATAAAACCTTTGTAATGGCATGCCCTTTTTTCACTTCGTCCCCTCTCGCCCCACCCTCATATAACCCTCATAATTTTTTCCAAAATAGTTCATAATTTTTTTATCCTAATACATTTTATTTTAATGATTTTATGACACCAAATGACAAAATGTAGATCTGAAATGTATTTCCTAAGATCAAGACTTGTGCCGTAAGAACCAGTTTCCCGTGCAGGCTGGCGACCTCAGACACCACGAAAACCACGGAAACCACAGAAAAAACAACAAAAAAGACTATGAATGGACCTAGAACCGGTAAGAAGTCAAGTAGGTCGGAGATGAAGTCGATGATGCTCTGTTTCACGACGAAGGTCGTTTAATCGTATCAATATTGTAGACATTCGTTGTCAAAATCAACATTGAGTTGAATATAAGTTACACCACATTATATGATACCCAGTACATGAATTGTAACATAGGTCTAACCGTTTTAATACAATATATTGGTCATCAAGTGAAAATGTCCAATCCACGACATACAAAGAGGTTACGGATCAAACATTTCAATCTACGACACACAAGAAATTTCACATTAAAATTTCCAAGCACGCTGTATGCCACGGTCATAAAGATACAATTATGTGTTTATTAATGGCTATTATACGAAACAATACGGGATAAAAGTATGATATAACAGTATGCTAAAAAATATTCCAGTGATAGTGATAGTAAAGTTTATTTATTTATATATGAATAAATTTGTATAGAAATGCTAATTTAAGTACATAAGCTACAAGTTTATCAAAATTATCAATTGGAGATGTAATATGTTAAAATAGTCTCGTAGGTCTATCTTTTTGTCTCGCTAATTGTATCTGCAAAGAAATCTTGCGGGCTATATGTGGGAAATAAATCAAAAACGTTCTAGTACAGAATATCTGGAGATTGTGTCAATCTTCAGAACAAACGGAACGCAGTCGAATGTAAAATAAACTTCTTCCCAGCCAGGACAGGTAAAAAATGAAAACACATGCACGTGAAATATTGTGAAGGACCTAGATGTTCTGTGCTTCAATAAAACTATCTATCTATCTATCTATCTATCTGTCTATCTGTCTATCTGTCCGTCTGTCCGTCTGTCCGTCCGTCCGTCCGTCCGTCTGTCCGTCCGTCCGTCCGTCCGTCCGTCTGTCTGTCATCTATCTTAATCTATGTTAATTTCACCGTGTCCATTTTGCATATGTCCCTAAATCACAGATGTTGCCACCCAAAAAGTCTTACCCCTGTGTTGTGAACTAGAGTTAGTTAGCCTGATGTTTTGTTATGAAAGTCGTTCATGCATGATGAGAGTTTAAATGTGAGAACCACTGTTGTTAGTGTCAATACTTTTTGGGTGCGTGAGTTGTTGTGAATTGTTTTAGTGTTGCTGAATGGTCATTGGCTGACAGGGGAATTATGAATAAACAAGTGCGTGTATAAAAGGACAGTGTGTTAGTTAGTCGAGAGAGAGATCGAGGGATTGCAAGAGAGGACAAGAGATTTATTTAGGGAGATCTTAGAGCTAGTAGAGAGAACGTGTGTTAGTCGAAGTTTAGTTTCCTAACTGTGTGGTGAGGAACTTCGTTACGTATTAGTGACTCCTGGCCATGTGGCATTACATTTTGTATATAATGGAATAAAGAATTAACTTATGAAACCATGCGAAGTTATTGTGAAGTGTACCAGGCTGTAACATTTGGAAACCGTAACGTTGTAAAGGTCATAACACCCTGCTGCCAAATCTCCACATAGCAGATTCTTCGAAATACTTCATTGTTTCATTCTCTTCACATGGCCTAACCAGCGAAGGGCGCCTTTTGTGTTAAGAGCGGAAAATATGCTGCACATTTGTGCACGTTCCACTACCTCTGTGTTAGTCACCTTGCCCTGCCACAGAACGCACAAAATGCGATGCAGATATTTTTGATGGAAGATGTACCCGCTTATGACTGGCAAATGTTTTCTAAAATTCGCGTGCATAATGGGAGCGTAGCAAGCACACATGCCTGATAGACGCATAGTTTTGTACAGTTAGTTTGAGATTATTCTACGCCCACTTATTAAATTTAGCCCGAGTAGCTGCAGGTTTTTGCGATCTATCTACATATATATATATATATATATATCCCACTGATTATTAGTAAGGTAACGTAAAAGAATTGGGAACAAGAAAAACAAATGGTCACCACTTCGTTATTAATAGGAAGAGAACTGGAACGGTAGAAAAGTGTCTGAAAGCACAACATAAAACCACATAGGAAAAGAAATGCAGTTATTTACATTTTTAAATTTGAATATGTAGAACTAAAATGGTTTAGAAGTCCTGGTTAAAGTACAACACATCCTGGACACTCTAGAATATAATATTTATCCTTGTCACTAAATGTTTATTAACGAACACCAGCCAAAAAAAAATCATGTCACGGGCAATATTAATACATTCATTATAACTTTTAAGAGAGTAGAATCAACGTAGCATCATAGGTAATCTAATCTCAAACCTCGTGTCTTAATTCGAGCTTGTGTGTGATCCACATTACGGCATTGTAGTCTGATCTGTACAACAAGGTGAGTGATGCCGGATAAACCATTGTCTGGGGTAATAATGGGGAAGACTGCAATCAGGTTAACATAATAGGAAATAAGTAAAACACAGTAAGGTTAAACCTGAAAAAATGTAACGCAGCAAAACAACGAACGTGTCGGCAGGAAGCCTTCTTCAGCGAGCAAACAGAAAAAAAAATAAAAACTATTAAACAATATATTATAGCACTTAGCTGAGAAGTAGTGTCCACGAGGGCAGCAAAAGATTTGTTTGAACAGCAAAAACAAGACCAGATAATATTAAATACATGAAGTAATTCAAATTCAGTAAACGATTCCAACGGTATTCACTTTAAAGAAGACAGTTCAATATAATCCTTACACTCATTTTTTGAGTTTTCTTCTACGAAATATTTATAGGAATAATAGAACTAACCAACCGAAAATAATACATTTTGTTGATTTTCATCTACAAATTTGGGGATTTCTCGAAACGGAGGCTGGCTACGAATATAAAACGTTCTCTGAGGCTTTTCGCGTGGAAATAAAATCAGTTTAATTAACTAGCAATTAGGTGTACGTGTAGTCTCAATGTTTGAAGACACAAACGTTCTTGAAAATAGTTTTTAAAATAGGATCCGATCAGAGGTATTGCATTAATTCTCGTGATTTCCTCAGATTCAACAGGTGTGACTCAGGCTCACTATGGCTCACCAGCGTGTCCACCGAAGTCCACGGATGTGAATTCTCTCTTCTATCCCGCCGTCGAACGGTCTGGGTCACAGTATCAACTTTCCAAAGAACAGTACCAGAGCGACATGCTGGCCGACACGTTGTCTGGCAGTGATTGACGACTGGGAGTAGGATGTGTTCATGAACAAATTATACGCAGGTTACGTGCAATGCTTTCTGGTCACCGGAACTGACGAAAAGGAAAAAGGACACTACATTGTGCGGTCAACCAATGAAAATATACAGTATATACACTTTCGGCACAAGTCACATAACATCCCAGGCCACGACTGCCTGGTCTACGTCAATGGCTATAACGGCGTGTTCTCCTATTTTTGTTATAAGCATCTTATGTTTGAAGGTGCCTTAAAGTGTCATTTTATGTGCGAGCGAAAGTAAATGATTCGTTTGGAGCACACGGTGAAGAAAGAAATTAAGGTGGTCAATGAATATGGACAGAATATCTGACAAAATTTATGTTCGATGAATGGGATATTGAAACCAAAGTTGTGGGCCCTTCGAGACCCCCCGGGCCGTTGTTTAACAAACCCAGAATCAATTCGCATTGAAAACACAATGCTCAATATTTTAATTTTTTTTTTTTTTGGGGGGGGGGGGCTTATGATGTTCGATATTGTACCCAAAATAAACTTATAGTAGTCATAATGATGCATTCGTTTGTGTTAAATCTGTTAAAAGACATGGCTGGATATATACAACTGTTATCGTGGATTGGTATGTGATTGCGGATAAGAGTTTAAGGACTGATGTGTGTGTGTTTGGGTGTGTGGTTTGCGTATGTAGATGTGTGTGTGTGTTTGTAAGATGGAGCACGTGTGCTATAATTCACAGATTGCTGTGATAGGAGGTATTGTGTTATTTTGGACTGAGTGTGTTTGTGTGTGTGTGTGTGTGTGTGGTTTGATTGTTAGTGTTTGAGAAGTATTGTGTGCGGGTTGCAGAGTGTGAGTTAGTGGTTTTAGATTGATGTTTGTGAGGGGGACTGTGTGTTTAATGTTTAAGAATTTGTGCTTAGGTTGGTTGACCTTGTGGTTTACTGTTTGATTGGTATTTGTCGTCAAATTGTAATTGTTGACCGTTGACTTAAGACAATACATACCTGAAATTGGAGTCGAAAAGTTAAAATATAGAGATTTATTTGTTCCCCCTCTCAGAAAATAACAGGCGTGCGTCCTTCCCTTTTTGAACTTATTTTAAAAATTTTTTAACGGCAAAATAATTCTAAAAAAAAATTATAGAGGATAATCAATTTTCGTCTATAAAGTTTCATAGTTAAACTTTCAGGAAAAAAGGAAAGCATTGTGATATAATCACTGATTCGTATTTACTATTAACTTTTTAAAAATAAATATCCATTGAGAACTTCGTTTGATGTCAACAATCATTAAAGATAATGCTTACAATGCACGGCCTAAGATAGACAAAAGAAAGAGGAAAACTAAAGGAAGATTGTTCTATAAAGAAATGACTATAAAAATATTTTTTTTAAAATAAATCAAATTTAAGTGAGTTCTCCCTTAGAGGGCTTCATAAGCCGTCGTGTTTACGTATACAAGAATTTGATGGTTCCAGAATTATTTTTCTAACAGAACAGAAAGTCATCACAGGACGTTGTAGCCGTAACAGGGTGTCACCGGATCAGTATTCCTCAAGAACAGGGAGTCGTCTGAATGAACAGGGTGCTGCCAACAAAACACGTTGCCGCCACAACAGGTTGGCGACTAGAACGGGCTGCCAATAAAACAGGTTGCCACTACAGGAGGGTGGCGACTAGAACGGGCTGTAAAACAAAACAGGTTGTCACCACAACAGGTTGATGACTACAAAAGGCTGGCACCTGAACATAGAATAAGTAGGGTAGGTTGCCCACGAAGTCAGGTTCAACCTTAGCAAGTTGGCCACAGAGAAAGATGCCACCAAAGCAGGTTGGCCACAGAGAAAATTGCCACCAGAGCAGGTATCACAGATAGAATGGTGCCACAAGTGCAGGTACCACAGATAGAATGGAGCAACCAGAACAGGTATCACAGATAGAATAGTGCCACGAGAGCAGCTATCACAGATAAAATGGTGCCATCAGAGATGTTTTAGGCTTCGAGACGGCTTTGCTAATTTAATAAAAAATTAGCCTTAAATTGAGTATACAAACTTTAAAAAATCGAAGTTATATAAAACTATGAAGCTAAAGCAATTACTTCCTTGTGGTGCATGACTATTTCTAATTTTAATATATACACATATATGTCTTAGGACGCTGAGTCACAGTCAGCGTTAGTTTATAGCATGACGCTTGCCTCGGATTTCAATAGGTTCTGCCTGTGCACCTGGCAGGCTGAAAGAAAGCAAGAGAAATACCACAAACACTTAGATTTTCAGCATATTTTCCCTTTACAAAACAATTCAGGACAATTTAAACTTAAAACCGACATGCTAACAAAACATTTCATGGCGTTTACAGACAATTTATTTTATGTCCACATTTTTAATACGGACTCTACGTATGGTTGGCAAACCTTCTTTATTATGAAATTGGTGACATTTGTTCTTATATGCGGATAAACTTAGCTCAACAATATTAGGGCTCATTAGCAGCATCGGCGTACCGAAAATATGCCATCATTAGCGATGAAAGCGAGATTTTGGGCGCTGTCAAAGCCTCTGTTCTGCTGGATTAAGTAATTGGTCAATTTCTTTCACACGTTGTAATACGTTATTCTATTTTTAATATCACTGAATAAACTCCATGCTCGACTGCCGCACGACTAAAACTTACGTCACAATACAGTCAAGACAATACGTCACAATCCGCGTAAAAATACGTCACTAAGTCAAGCGCGGGAAGAGCGTTCACTAAGTTTATAAAACTCTCGAACACACACCGTGCGTGATAAACATAACATTCAGTCGCAACAAATACTAATGAACTTCCATGCTCGAAAGGCGCCATTTTTGGAATTTGTTCCGGGCGGCTTTTAGTGAAGGTACTTTTCTGGCTACACGTTGTCCGACAGAACAAAATAGTTCCATTATATTAAAAAGAAGTAGTGTATTTGTTCGTGGCTTTCATAAAAATTTATAATTTTTCTTGACAAATTTAATGCCATTGTCTGCATTTAATTTAACATTGTAATTACTTTAAAATGACAAAATTACCACTCTGATGGGTGTGCAATATAGGCAATAAAACTTATTGTATATGTGTATGTATCTGGACTTTTTATCTCCATTTGCCAGTTATAATGCCTTTGATTAGCTATACACAACAATACGAAATTGATTTTTAAAAACAATAAACATGTTATAACGTTTTTTTAGGAGCAAATGAAATCAAATCCTTCTTGGACGACATAAAGACTATAATTTTTTATTAAAATATTTTTATGTCTTCCTTTCATACAGTATTTTCCCCCTATTATTTTAACAATTTTTATAATTAATAATATTACATCGGCTTTTCAGGCCAACGCATCATTTTTTGTGCATTTAAATTTAAAGACATTATAAATAAGAAGTGACAACGGAGACATTGTCACAGACCCAGGATATCCCACTAGTACGGCCGTGGGTGAATTTTGATGCCTTTCTCTCTCTGCCATTCTCGCTGCCAATAGAGCATAGGCCATCTACGATACTTTTCCATCTGTCCCTGTCCTGGGCTAACTTTGCTAGCTCAGCCCAGTGTTTCATTATTCTCTTCACCCATGTCTCTACTCCCTTTCATAAATGTGGCTCTTGGTCTTCCTCTTTTTCTGGTACCTTGAGAATTCCAGTAAAGTGCCTATCTTGTCATGTGAGTGTTCAATATTTTTTTTATGTCTTCATTTGCTCCTTTGTATCTCCGTCTCCACTGAAACTCTTGATGCTCTCTCCCAGAGATCAGTGATAGAAATCGTGCTCTTGTTATGCAGTGACTTATTCTACTACTATGTTAGGTCCCGTTAGTTGCTTTGCAGTGACTTTTCTACTCCTATGTTAGGTCCAGTTAGTTGCTTTGCAGTGACTTTTCTACTCCTATGTTAGGTCCCGTTAGTTGCTTTGCAGTGACTTTTCTACTCCTATGTTAGGTCCAGTTAGTTGCTTCGCAGTGACTTATCCTACTCCTATATTATTTCCCGTCGATTGCTTTGCAGTGACTTATCCTACTCCTATATATTATTTCCCGTTAGTTGCTTTGCACTGACTTATTCTACTCCTGTGTTAGGTCTCGTTAGTTGCCATCGGGGAGGTTTTGAAATACCCAGTCTCTTAATGCTAATGTCAAAAAAAAAGAGTACCAAAAATAGGCTCTTTTAGGAATTAGTTGGAATGATTATTAACTGAATATTATTAAATTTTTTTTGTAATGAAACTGATCGCAATTTTGTGGTGCACGGCTTTGCAAATGTCCTGTAAAAACAATTGAATTCGCGAAAAAATAAATTTAAATATAACATAAATCAGGAAAAATCGTAAAATGAGTTAAAATATACAAATGAAATATTTATGCAAAAAAAAAACCAAAAAAAAAAAAAAAAAAAAAAAAACGAATAAAGAGAGGTAACACATGTCAACAGCTTTGTAAAAAAAAATTCAGGGATTAAACCCCTTTAATTGAGACTCATTGTTATTTAGTTTTAAAAACAACATTCAAACCTTATGTTGAAAAGTATATTTTAAGTTTTGCTAGTAGAATGCGCGTATCGGAAACCGCAATCCTATTGGGGAAAAAAAACTTTCAATAGACATGATTATTATGCTAAGACTAGCGAGAGCCCGGCATGCGTTGCAATGCCACTTAATGAAGAAGGTGTTAATGTTTTAATTAAGTTTTAAAGTAATTTTTAAATAGAAAATATTTATTGTTCTTTCCGTCTGCTGTGTACACAAATAAATTAGAAGTTTTTTCAACGCGTGAGCAGGCAACATACAGCTGTCCATGTGAGAAGCATGTATTTTCAAAATTCAGTCCACACACTTGTAGCGATTGATCCATCCACGCAGTAGTTATGTTTTAAATTATATTTAGATAGCTCAAATATTTATTATTTTTAAAATAAGGCCCCCGGCCCCAAACACAAAATTTTAAAATGGTTGTACTTATGTCACACACAAACTGAAATTTCATTTGTATTTGATTGATTTCTAGCCACCCATGCAATAGCACTGATTGAAATTATATATTTCAAAATGGATAAGCTAATTCAGAAACCTTTGGTGCGCACAACTTACCAAAGTTGTATCGCAATTGGATGAATGGTATAGGAACGCATACGAAAATTATATTTAGCTCATAAAAAGGGAGGAAAAAAGAATTTAGGTCCCCGGTCCCAAAACGGAATATTGTAAAATGTGTATAATAATTCAGAAGTATTTGCATTTTTTTACAATTCACAAAATTTTAATCACTTTGGATTAATTGTATAGAAGCACATACGGGATATACTTATATATGTATAGATATAGTTTACCGAATTAAGATAACTTTTTTGCAATTATTCAAGGATGATCTGTCTGTCTGTCTCTCTGTCTCTCTATCTGTCCGTCTCTCTGTCTATCTCTCTGTCTCTCTGCCTGTCTCTCTGTCTCTGTCTGTCTCTATGTCTCTCTGTTTGTCTCCCTGTCGCTCTGTCTGTCTCTCTTTCTCTATGTCTGTCTCTCTGTTTCTCTGCCGGTCTATATGTCTCTCTGTCTGTCTGTCTCTCTGTTTGTCTCTCAAGCTGTCTCTCAGTCTGTCTCACTGTCAGTCTCTGTCTCTCTGTCTATCTCTCTGTCTCTCTGTCATTATATCTGTCTCTCTGTCTGGCTGTCTCTCTGTTTGTTTCTCTGACTGTCTCTCTTTCTGTCTCTCCTTCTGTTTCTCTCTCTGTCTGTCTGACTGTCTGTCTGTTTGTCTGTCTGTCTCTGTTTATCTATCTATCTACCTATCTATCTATCATCTACCTATTTACCATCTACATGCCTGCCTACCTACCTACCTGCCCACCTGCATTTCTACCTACCTGCCCACCTGCCTACCCACCTACCTGCCCACCTACCTACCTACCTACCTACCTACCTACCTACCTACCTACCTACCAACCTACCTACCTACCTATCTTTCTACCTACCTACCTATCTATCCATCCAACCATTCATTCTCTCACCCACGCACTCTTTCATCCATCCATCCTTTCATCCATCCATCCATCAATCCCCCTATCTATCTTTTATCTGCATCTCTATCTATCATCTATCTGTGTATTTGTCTGTCTGTCTGTCTATCTCTCTATCTAACAAAATCTCTATTTTTAAAACTAAATTTTCACTTGTTTAATGTGATTGGGTTTTGATATCCTTGGGTAAGTAAATGTAAATATATTTATGTTTAGTTATTTTCTTAATTGGTTAACATATGTTCATATGTAAAATGAGAATATAGCTTCTTTTTTACAACTGAAATGTCATTGGATTGAAAGATATTGTCATCCAAGTAAAAATGCGTGAACTCTATTTCCTAACATCGATTTAAATGTAGAAGGTTAATTATTGATCAAATTTATTCTGAGGCTTATCTTGTGCTGCATTAGGCAAAATGAATGTATAGTGTACTCCCCGCCCACAGAGTTTTAAAAAAATAAATAAATCATACACTGGATTGTAACACCCTTACATACGCAAAAATATTTTTTTTTCATTTAATATTCTTTATTCTTATCTAGATCAGTGATAAGTGCATTAAAAATGATATTTGGCTATTTAGTTTTGCTGCACCAATTTAATTAAACGGCATATTCTTATTAAAATTATTTTTAAATGTAGAGTTTTTACTACTTTATACATTTCATCAAAGTTTATTTTTGGAATTAATAAAAAGTACAAACTTATTAAATGTTAAAAA